>BTPG01000007.1:146029086-146115824 GCA_036245525.1 Semisulcospira habei
ACATGAGAGAAAGACAATAGGAGATTTAAAAGACAATGAATTCAATAATGACGCATCGGTCATTAATTTACGTCATTTTTAATATTTAAATTTTTGACCCCATTACACCCCCATTATTTCTGAATCAACCCTTTGATTTTTAGAAAGTGACGAGCATGACCGATGCGGCCTTATTGATCTGATTATCTTTTAAATCTCCTATTGTCTTTCTCTTTAACTATTGTTTTTGTAAATACCTAATGACCTTAATAATTAACTAATTAAGGTCATTAACATCCACACTGCCGTTTCTCTCAAATCAAACCAAAATCCTGATAGTGCACTCTTCAAATAAAAACTAATGACATTTCAAACCTTTTAATAATTAGAGAATTACTCTCCATTGTCTCTCAATACTGTCAGAGTTGATTTCCGAAAAACTCACAAGCTCTGTACAACACACATGGCAAGACTGGGGACAGCGTCTATTCACAGGCCACGCTTGAAAGATCTTTAGAAAATTGTACAGCAGGCCATGTGTGAATAGAGCTTTGCCAACATAAAGGCTTGTACTGAGTAAATAGAGTCACATGAGCCCCGCTTTACAACATTTTCAGTTATTTGTAGTGTTTGATTTCTCATTATGAGTAGGTTTGAGAGGCTTGAACGAAGATTCTATAGGGCTTGCCCACGTCGTCGCTTGAATACATGAGTGCAAACAAGTACACTGGCTTTTTGAATCAGCCCATGCATGGACAAAAGCCTTTCTCGAGCATAATGGCTTGTTATGATAAAGCCATATTGACTGCGTTATTCACTTAAACAGGACTGTGAGTTAAATTTCTGAGCATTACACCACGTTGCATACGCAAACACACACACACACACACACACACACACACACACACACACACACTGACACACACACACATACACACACACAAACACATGAATAAACATACACGTACACACACACGCACAAACACATGAATACACACACAAACACACATAGACATACATATACACAAACACATATATATACACTAACACAGACACAAACAAACACACACATACAACCAACTGCTAACCGGTATGACAGAGCTGACGTCATGACTGCTCAGCCGGATAAAGTTGAAGTTCCTTGAATTCATTAGAGCACTATGTATAGATTATGAGTTCTCATCCGGTTTTGTCTGAGCTTGAAAAATATTTCTGTCTTTTCAGAAGGTGAATTTCTTTTAGCGCTCCAACACGAAGGCTCGTAGAACAGGTTCTGTGAGGTGTCTCGGTTTTCTGCGTACTGCAGTATGTGTAGCGCCGTACACACATAAACACACATACCAACACGCACATACCAACACATAAACACACAAACAAACACACACACACACACACACGCACACACACTTTCTACACAATGGTAACATAACACACTTTTCTCAACCATGCCGTCCTAATGTATATCCGGAATGTGTTTTCACAACACAGTCAGTGCTAGACCATACAAAGTCTTTGTGGCACTCCACCGTTTTATTATTTAGCAGCTGTCAGCCCTGAATAGACGTCATGTTCTAACTGGTATATTTTAAACCTTGTGTACACACACCACCCATTACTCCCCCACCCCTGTCTGGGCGAGCAGGTTTTGTGTGCCGCGTAGCGTGTTATTGCTTTCAGTTCCCAGCGAGGTGGGACCGTGACATTACCCCACCGTTTCAATTCCAATGCCATGTGTGTCAACCGTCATATTGAAAACATGCTATTTAAGCCAAACAGGTTTTGTTAGAGGTAGGTAGGTAACACACACACACACACACTGACACACACACAGAACATGTATACACAAAAACACCTACACGCCAGTGTACGGCAATACACAGCTCAACACACAGTTCAGTTATTTAGGGTTCGCAGTGTCTTTTGTGTAGCTGAGTGACGCTATGAGTCATTCTGCTTTATTAAACAAGTAGAGGAATCCCTTCTATGAGAACATAAAAAAAAAAACATGTTTTATTGTACAAGAGGCTTACATTTTCAGTAGCCCACTCCATCACAGATTCTTATGAGCATGGCGAGATTCTCAAGAGCCACTGTTTTTATTGGGTTTGAGACAACTGTAAAGATTTCTGTATCTCTGCATAATCCAAGGGGCACACACACACACACACACACACACACGAGACATGACACTGAGCTAAGCTTACAAGTGTACTGTACAAATGTACATACCTGAAATCACTATCCTCGCTACACACATACAGGAACAATATTTTCAATGATATATATATTTTTTTTTTCAGGAACTTGCTCCATTGCAAACACACTCACTCACAAATCTGTGACGCATGTCATTTACGCCCGTCAAGGCTATCATAGGGGTATGTCATATATAGTCTATGGGAGACAACTTCTGTATAGTGGTTGTATCTCCAGTGATTATGTCCCTTAGGACATTGCAGGAAATACATAGTGTGTTTTATCCCTGAGTGAGTGTATCTGTGGTTTGAATCTAAATCCATTTAGCTCACATAGAAGTGGTAACACAGTGTAAACATAAAACGTTACTGACAATATTGCTGAATGGTGTAAACGTATAAAATTACTGTTCAGTGTAACTTCCTAGAAAAACATGATTTTGCTTGATAACAAAAAACAATATTACCTTCTTCTTTTTTTTTAAATTATAATATAAATGAACCCTGATGAACTCCTTCTATTGAATGATATCAATGCGGTAGAAAACAAAGACTTAGACTCTAAGAAACAGCATCTTCTGTCTGTGATTGTTTCTGGAAAGTCCAAAACTTATCTGGGTAAACAATAGATGACAGAAAACATAGAATCTCTAACCGCTGACGAACTCATTAAACTACATTCTAAATATGAAAATCATATCGCTTCACTAATGACTCGTGATTTAAGTCGATCACTTGAATGCCTATACACAAAAGCAGTGAGTCACTTTCTACCTGTGGATAGTGACAGCCTATCACACGACCTTGAAAGCAATCCAATTGTTTCAAGTTCAATTGTGTCATGTTTTACAAGTTTGGCAATTACCTTGCACCTGTGGTAACCTTACTTGTTACTGGGAGTCATATTGATTTTTCAAAATTAAATTTTACTGCAGAAGAAAATGGACGAAACCCAGACGACTCCACAACCGAACCCCAGTCCGGTCTTGACGCAGGTTCAAACTGTGACTAAGGCTAAAAGTCCAGGCAGGGTTGAGGCTGGAAAAAGAGTGGCTGAATGGAACAGGCAAAAAAAAATTACAGCTTCAAGCACAAACAGAAAAGACTAATGTAACTGATCCACCGTCAGGACCGTCAGCACCGTCAGGACCATCAGGACTTGTGTCAATACCATCACTCCCTCATCAAAGTGAGAGACAAACAACCCAGTTTAACCCTGACCCCGAACCTCAAACAACAAAATATATAGTTGCCGGATTTGGTTACGTAGGTTACCAATTATACAAAAAATATAAGCCGCACACTCGTACAGTGACCAAAAAATCAGACACTCCAAAACAAAACCAGAAGTCTCCACATTACCAGTAACATCCAAAGCCGTTGACCCATTTTATATGGAGTAAATAAAAATATTATTTTAATTTTTATTGCCTAAGAAAATGAGCGACACAAAGAACTTTATGTAGCTTATTCTATGCTAGGAAAAAAATCTACTCAAAATGAAATCAGCAGACTTAAGTAGATTAGATTTCGAAGACAGTGCAAAGCTAATTGTAGTTGTTACAGCGTCGATTGCGACAAAAGATTTTCTTGTCAAGCAGGGAATTATTCCCGAAAATGTTTCTATGTAAATAAAATAAATATGGCGACTTTAGCAGTAGTAATTGGAGGCGCGATGGTCAACGCCCTAGCATTCAGCGGCTCAAATTATCTCTTTTCAAAAGTAGGTAGAGAAGAATCAGCTGAAGAAATGAAGCGCCACAATGAAGCATCAAAAAAACTTGCTCAAGCGCAACAAGAATATGAAAAGAATAGAATTGAGAAACTTGATTTCATCAATGAAAGATTGAGGCTTGAAGGTCACGCACAACATACGTTTTCAAATACAGACGACGCAATTCGTGAGTATTTTTTAGTCACAGGTAATGACATGTCTATTCCAAAACCTAAACTAAGAGACTACTATCAACCGAGTACAGAACAAAGAAACGGGGAGATAATTTTTGTTCTAGTGGGAATGGCATTTGTATTTTTTAGTGGTCTTTATATTGCTAGAAAAAATGGCAGCCGAAAATAAACTATCAAAAATATATTACTCTCCATCAGGGTATTGGAAAGGAGCAACCGCTATTCAGAAATTACATGCCGCTGTGGGCGGAGATGTATCACTCAATCAAGTCAAACAATGGTTACAGAGACAAGCAATTTGGCAGATATACCTCCCTGCTCCAAGAAAGATAACAAGACCCCATTTTGAAAACACTACCCCAAATGACACACATCAAATGGACCTCCTGTTTTTACCCCATGATACAATAAGAAAGAAACGATACAAGTACGCTTTGACTGTTGTAGACATAGCTTCAAGGTATAAAGACGCTGAACCCATATCTGACAAAACAGCCAGTACAGTTGCTACAGCATTATCAAAAATATATAGTCGAGGCCCTTTAAAATTTCCCAGGCTTGTACAGGTCGATGATGGATCTGAATTTAAAGGTGCAGTTAATCAATTATTTGCAAAGCACGGTGTGCTAGTGCGGCGAGGCATACCAGGTGTACACAGATCACAGGCAATTGTAGAGAACTTTAACAAACAGTTATCAGAGAGACTTTTCAGTTACCAGTATTCTAAGGAACTCATGCATGACACCCGTAACACTGAGTGGGTAAAGAGATTGCCACATGTGATAAAAGCAATGAACAATGAAGGTCATGTAAAACCCACAGATGCTATTAAATTGAAAACAGTGCCATCGGGGTCAGGATCAGAAATAAAAACAAAAGTGCCAGACACAAGTTTATTTACTAAACAGGTAAGATATCTATATCAACCTGGAGAGGCTGAGAATGACGTCAGACGCAGGGCAACAGATCCCATCTGGTCTACATCTGTACACAATATAAAAAAAATAGTCCCCAGTCCTGACGCAACAATATATTACCTGTACGACCCTGCGCCACAGAGGGCATTTGTCAGAGAAGAATTACAGATTATTCCCCCAGACACCGTTACTCATTTCAGTAACTAACTCATCAATTAATTCATCAACCAGTTCATCGGTTATGTCTTCAGATAACTTGAGTCTGTAATGTCCAGGCACATAAGCTTTTTCCTTACTGTGAAATACACGTTTTGTGTCTCCAACTGCAAGTGACTTCTTATGTGTTTGGATCATTTCAAGATTATGTTTATTCGATCTCAGTGACTTGTTTGGATAATCAGGCATTAATGCCCCATCTAACACTTGCTTATAATGTTCATGACGAATGTCTTTATTTTTTATTGCTGATTTTTTTATTCCTTTGGCTTTTGACTGACTACCTTTTTGGTGCAGTATAGAATCATTTTGGATCTCAGTCCAACGTACTCAACTATTGGTACACCATTCAGTTCGTCTTTAAACTTACCAGGCACTTTCTTGTTTTGTGTGCTGTACAGTGGATGATCTTTTGGGTAATCAGACGTGTCATACATGTGTAGTTCTGTTTTCATGTCTTCATAAAAGTCTTCAGTACACACGTCTATAATCATAGAGTCAGTGTCAGTGTATAACAGACGACACTCAGGATACTTTGGTTTAAAGTAATCATAATAAAATTCAAGCATCAACAGTTTTGACAACTCAAGAATTGCCATACCAATGAATACTGGCTTGTCCAGTTTAACAATTTTTTTTTTTGAGTGACACTGCATACAATGATGAATGAAACTCTTTATAACCTGTATACTGTGGCTTGCCTGTAAGTTTAATTGCACCCGATTCAGTTGTGACTAGTCTCACATCTTTGCGGTGATGAGGATTTTCCATAGTCTTCCCAAAACAGGCATTGTTCATAAGCTTAAAGAAGTCTTTGTCAAATGCAGTGTTGCTGTCTCTGGCACGTAATGTTGTGTTCTTCATTATATAATCTTTCATAAAAGCACTCTGATCAAATTGAATTCCTCTGTGAACTTTCTTTAGTACTAACCCATGTCTGATGTAAAACTGTAACAAGCGGTAGTGGCATACATAATTGAATTTGTCATTCAGATTTGGTACAAGTTTAGTGTCTTCTTTTTTCCCTGTCAAAGACATTTTCTCAACAGCCAATGGATAATCATTATGGTAATCGTGTAGATGGTGTGGGTACTCCAGGTCTACTTCAAAGATCCAACCCTTTGCGTCATTTTGGTCAAGATTCATAATATTGTTTGTTAACCCTGACTCTGTTACATCATACTGTGACAAATCATACAGACAAAAGTTTTCAAGGGTAATAACTCACACATCGCCCAGCCATACAAATTGTTAACGTCTACATAGGTAATGAATGACCTTGACCTTGAGGGATCAAACCCAAGGTCACCATGACCGTCTATATATTTGTTGTTGGCTCTGGCGTAGTTGTTCGCTGCAATACTAATGCCTCCCCTCAATCCGCGTTACACCATTTCACCCATCGTACGATCAGACAACAGGTCTATAAATATCTTACTGGATTTCAAAAATGCATCCCATGTCATGCCAGGACTAGTTATGTAACAAGCAGGGTCAAGACTGTAGTGTAACAAACCCTTTTCACGGTAACTTTCAAATACGTCTGCTAGCAAACAAATGTCAGCTTTCAAGTACTGGTCATGATAGTCACCAATCGTTTGACACCCTAACTTCCCCCATGCATCAAGTGCATGTTGATATTCAGAGTCAGAAATACCTTTACCATTAAGTGTGGAATAAAATTTGTCTTTTGGTGGCAGTCTCCTTTCTTCAAACACAACCCAGTGATCAATGTACTCGTACGGATAAACACCTTTCTTAATCAAGTCTGGCTCAAAATATTTACTTGTTATTGGATACTCAGTCAGTCCTTCTGCCAAACTCGCAATTGATTGATTGATTGATTGTACATTGCTTAACGTCCCGACAGCAACAAGGCTTTCTCAGGACGTGCCTGCACTGCTTGTGAAAAAAAAACTAAACAGAACATTGAATGTATGTCGCCAGCCGGTCAAATACATTAAATAAACCTAACACATGGGGCCTAAATAAAGCTAAGACCATTTAGCAACACACATCCAATATCAAGAGCTACAGGCAGTGCAGACAGTAGGGAGAGTTTTAAAAAGGCAAATACAGGTGAATGGACAAAGGGTAGACAGAAACACATGCCCCAGAATAGAGAGAAAAACCCACCCTGTGGGGCTGACCAGGGTGACCCTGGGAACTAAAAAATACCTAACCCCACCCAAGTCCCCCAGGGCAGACCCGGGTGGGGCCCAAACTAGCAAGACCTAAAGACAAATGTTGCATGGAGTCATAAAATGCTAATTTATCTAATCTAACAGTCAAGTACTTTTCAGTTGTCTGCGCTATACAATTAATGTTTTTGATTGATTGATTGATTGATTGTACATTGCTTAACGTCCCGACAGCAACAAGGCTTTCTCAGGACGTGCCTGCACTGCTTGTGAAAAAAAAACAACAACCAACTAAACAGAACATTGAATGTATGTCGCCAGCCGGTCAAACACATTAAATAAACCTAACACATGGGGCCTAAATAAAGCTAAGACCATTTAGCAACACACATCCAATATCAAGAGCTACAGGCAGTGCAGACAGTAGGGAGAGTTTAAAAAAGGCAAATACAGTTCAATGGACCTCGGGTAGACAGAAACACATGCCCCAGAATAGAGAGAAAAACCCACCCTGTGGGGCTGACCAGGGTGACCCTGGGAACTAAAAAATACCTAACCCCACCCAAGTCCCCCAGGGCAGACCCGGGTGGGGTATTAATGTTTTTGAAAGACTCATCCACAGCCTGCATGATAATGTGTGAATCATACCCTTTGAGATTGTGGAAAAAAATTGGTAACTTATAAGTCTTAGGATCTATTTTTAATAACAAGTTACAATTGTTATGTGCAGCACCTCTGTAACGTCCAGTTATATGATCATGGTCACGAACTTTATCACCCTGGAGGGCTTGTTCACAAATCCAACACGTCACAGCTGTATCAAAATTCAGTTTGTCTTCTTCTGTCATCACTAAAGGCATCTGACATGTTGTGAGATATTGTACTACCTGACTATACAGATGTCTCATTTCTGTTAAAAACAGACATGCTGCATTTTCACCCCTGTAGATAACAGGTTCTGAATGTTGACCATCTGACCTAACAATAATGTATCCAAAAGAACACACCACTTGGTCACTTAGTTTTATAGTCTTTGGTAATGACTCTGGAACAGGACCTTCATATGGTACTACCAGTGATTCAAAATCAGCATACACTACAAACGGCAGCTTTTGCTGATTCCCATAGTTCTTAAAACATACTTGACTACCAGGATCTGGATACTTAAGTACAGTTTGTATGTCATCAGCTGACCTGCAGTGTAGGGTATGTTTATGTGCTACTGAAATAGAAGAAAATCTTTGTAAACATCTTTTACACACTTCCTGTTTGCCATTATGTTTTGTTGTATGCCCATGAATTAGACGTGACATATTTCTGATAATTGTGTAGTGAAACTTATTGTCATCACCGATTAATAACATGTCAACATGTTTATCTTCTGACTGCCCATATGTTGGAGCCAGTGGTGATACTCTAATGGGTTGTAACTTGTCAACAGATTCATTATCCCACACAAACACATTTACAGATATACCGGGATTTAGTTTTTCAAACAAGTCTATGTCCTCTATTTTAACAGGGAACTCAATGCCACTGAAGTTGAGTTCGTTTACAAATTTAGTGTAGTTAGATACACGTTCAGGTTTTGATTTTATAAAGTGCAGTTTTAGCAAGCACACACCACATAAAACAATGGTTGTCATTGTTCTGAATATTGACTACAGCCTTTTTGTCTGCAACCTCTTTTGGTAGAGGCAGCCATGATTTGCCTAAAATAGGATGATACCTTGACTGCTTTAGTTGTAGTTCATGTACATGTCCTTCGTGCCAACCAGACCCCTTCATTTTTGCACTGTCAATTGCCTGGAGGAAGTCAGGTAATAGTCTGTCTCTAAACACGTTCTCCAATTCCCTTCTTGTGTTAACTGTGTGTTGTCTTGTTGATATATACGATACAATCACTTCACCGTCTACTCTAGTAAATTCTATTTTTGCAACAATCTGAATCTTTACACTGCCTGTAAGAAGATTTTCTTGTATGACAGAAAAAGATCTTTCTATTGATTGATTGATTGATTGTACATTGCTTAACGTCCCGACAGCAACAAGGCTTTCTCAGGACGTGCCTGCACTGCTTGTGAAAAAAAAAATAACAGAATATTGAATGTATGTCGCCAGCCGGACCACTACGTTAAATAAACCTACAACATGGGGCCTAAATAAAGCCAAAACCATTTGGCAACACACATCCAACATCAAGAGCTACAGGCAGTGCAGACAGTAGGAAGAGTTTTAAAAAGGCAAATACAGATGAATGGACCTCGGGTAGACAGAAACACATGCCCCAGAATAGAAAGGAAAACCCACCCTGTGGGGCTGACCAGGGTGACCCTGGGAACTAAGATCTTTCTATTGATTCATAGACATTATTAGTATTAGATATAGGCAAGTTTGTTGTGTGAAACACATTATGTAGGCCAGGGCTTGATGAGCCTGATGGGCTTTGAGCATTGTCCATCATTTTTATTTGTCCGACAAAATAATAAATTAAAAAATATTACCGCTGGCTCACCTTGTGTAATACCACTTTATTAACTGTAACACTGTTAATATGAACATTTAGTTTACGTAGTTGCTTAAATATGCTATAACAAAGTTCCCCTAACCAACCATAGTTGGTATCATTAACTTTAAAGGTAGGTGTTTTTAAATCAACTGTCATGCACTCCACATCTGGAAGCTCATCGACATAATCCAAAGTCACACTATATGTAGCATATATTTCCGATGGTGCTGAAAGACTTATGTAAGTTTGTTTGGGTGATATTAAGTCAGTAAAGTGCATAACATCTTTGAAACAGTGTGTGAGATCAAGCACTTGTATGATTTGTCCGTCTGTCATTTTTTATTGGACAAACAAATGTATAAATTAATTCTCTAACCCATACCCTGTGGGCTGATCTGTCTTTAAAATGAGCTTTAGATGCTTAGTTGATTTCAGTTTATTTTTCACATCATCCTGTTCATGCTTATTTGGGATGACATCGTTCTCTCTGAGACAGTCTTCAAAGCTGTCACGATCCTTACAGTAAAACAAACAGATAAACTTTAACTGTTCTCGAAAATCTTTCAGTACAGCATTATATTTCTGAGTGAGAATCCATACACTTACATTTGCGTGTCTGCCACTGAAAGCAAGTTCTGCTAATGTGTTTCTCTTTTTGACAATGTCTTTCTCTGCTGAACAGTCATCAACAATAAACAACGTTGGCTGCCCTTCAAATTGCTTGTAAAAATATTGTAGGTAGTCATTCAGTTTTTTCTCAGGGTCGACTAAATAGATATTACTGTCAGTCCAAATGAATAAACGGTTGTGATAAGCTTTGTTGTGTTTAATAGTAGGACAAAATATTACAATGTTTTCAAAGTGGTGTATGTATCTTGTTTGTAATAGATTAAGAACAAATTCAGTTTTACCACACCCTGTGGCACCACAAAACAATCCACAGTGTGGGTCAAGTGTCATTAAGCTCCGGTTCATTTTAATACACAATATAATTTAATACATGACACCCTTTAGTCTGCTCACTTCTATGCTCAGTTGTGCGTCATATCAGGTACAAATATATATTTATGGCTGCAGAAGTTTCAACCTTTTTTTGTATCTGAATTGTAATCCCGTCACTGCCATTTTCAACCTTTCGACCTGACCCATGAAGATAATCATCATCTGTACTACGAAGATCTAACCAAAGAGCATACTTATTTGTAAGGTATTGACCAATCCTTACGTCATACAGATGTAAATCTTTGCACGCAATGTTTGCAGGTTTATCTCTAATCCTTCCACCCGCAAAATACTTTGTGATCTCATCATAGTGTTGATAAGGTAACAAACCTGAAGCGTACACTTGATTAGGACGGCCTTCGATTGTACAAGACAAATGTGTAATCTTTGGATTATAGAATTTTTCTGAATCTCTTTTGTATGGAGCCGCGGGTTCAACAAACAACATGAGTATACCTTTCAGTGACCTGGCAGGTGTGTTCAAGTTTATGTTCCACATTGGGTCACTCTTGTCTTTGGGTATTAAACTATGTCTAATCACCCTGTCATAATAAATTGGCAGTTTTGTCTGGTACTGATTTTGTATTAGTCTAGCTAAATCAGTGTGTGTGACAATTTCATATTCCAAAGAAATGTTAGAGATCTTATATGTTGCACTTAGATCAGATGATTTTATAATTTTAGAGTAGTCATTGAAAGTTAGTTCAAAACTCAGACGGTCATTCAATGCTCCTTGATAATAAGGCAAATGTGCTGTTAGGATTTCAAACTCAAGTGGAATGTAAAACCTGGTTCCACATGTTTCAGATATAATAACTTCCTTGGCTACCCTAGTAGTTACCTTATCTCCTGCATCGATTCGAAGTTTAGTAATATTATCAGACTGTATGCCTTGGTAAATACGGTCTTCTCGTTCTTCTTGTGTAAGCCAAAGATCTTTGTAACAGTAAAACACATCAGCATTGTCAAGACTAAACACTTCCTGTCCTTCAAGTTTTACTTTAATAGTTCTAACAATTGCTCTGCCTAGATTGTTAACTAGTGTTCCGTTTACATCTGTGTCTGATGAAAGTTCAATATTAAATGCTAGGCGTGCAGTGCCAGGAACAATAACGTCACTGGGGCCTAGGTTTGGAAACTTGACTGTAAGTGTTTGATTCTGGTCTATGGTACTTGGATTGTTTGTGATGACGATTGATTGTCGAATGCCCTTAACACCCAGAGGCTCACGTAGTTTTCTGTATGGGTCTAACTTTGATCCGTAAGACTGTGTCATTTTTATTATGCACAATAAAAAATATCAAATTAATAAAACAATGGCAGCAGGAGGATTTGGTCATGAAGATTTTGAAATGGATGTCATGAATGATTTTGGTAATACAACAGATATGACAGATATGACTGGTACAAGAAATATTTACAGTTTATGTCATGAACTTTTAGAAACCAAAGTGTTTTTATGATCATGTTGGTGACCGCCCAGACAACATAGATCCTAATCAGTTTGAACTTGATGGCAAGGGTCATTTATATTTAAATACTGTTGACAAAGGTAAAGTACTATTGACTAATAAAAAAGACCCTAGTAAGTTTAGGGCTTTAAGTACAATCAAAAATGAAGGCGGTGTTGGTGCCTTGCGTCAACTTGGAATTGGAGGGTCTCCTGTCATGCCGCGTCTTGTTAGTGCCCTCCACAGAGGTGCCTACCCCTCTTAAACCATTTTGTGTAATGGGCTGCTTAAAAATGTGTATTTTGTGTAATCATTTCAGCGCAACACGCAACGAAAAAAATACACCACAGCAAACAAATTAAAAATAAAGACATTTATCCACACTATTACTGTATTAGCTATTTTATTCACTCAATATCAGGTATCGCTGTAGCAAGCTTAGGTTTGAAGTTGTGAATAGTATTTGCGAAAAAAAACTTTTTGGGGGGTAAAAATATGGTAATTTGGGACATATTTCTTGAGCTCTTGTGACCCTTGCCTTTTCCGAGGAATCAACGAAATTAGTGTGCATATAAAGGTCTTTTCATGAGGTATCTTTGTACCAAGTTTGGGTTATAAGTTGTGAATTAGTATTTGAGGAAAAGGAAATTATGCCCCGAAATAGCTATTTTTGATATATTATTTTCTGATCCCCTGTGACCTTGACCTTTGTGAGAAACTGTCACTAAAATTGACATGTTTAGAAAGGTCTTGCCACAAAGTATCCTTGGGCCAAGTTTGAAGACTGTAGCTTCAATAGTCTCCGAGAAAATGCCAACATTAAAGTTTACCACGCACGACAGCGGACAGACGACCGCTGGCTCAGAACCAGGGGTCAAAACACGTGCTGGGGAAAAAGGCGGAAACAACGGGGGGTGGGGGGTGGGTGGGGGGGGGGGGCAGGGCAAGCGAGACATTGATTCCGGGGGCCGAAATTTAGAATGTGCTCTTATATCCGTTCAAATATGTCAGGGTTCGACTTAACTTTCACCGATTTTTCACACCACTCCCATCTCCATTTCTTTCTCACTCCCGTTTCATTAGAAGTTTAGCCGCGAGCAATAATGTCCTGCATCGCTAGACGCCATCTTGAAAAAACGAAGCTTGCCTAAAGTTAACGATAACGAATCTGACAACTTGTGGACCTGCGCCGTTTAAGAACCACGACCGTTTTAGATTTTTTACGTTTTATTTTTTTCCACGCGGAATTGCCTTTTTTTAAATAGCGGATTTTTTTTAATTGACGCTGATATCCTCGAAAAAGCGGAAGATTTTGACCCCTGAGAACATAGACTCACGTTTGCTTCGCACATGAGCCAAAAATGTCTTTCGTGCATGACAGGTAGCTGTTAGTAAACAGGGCATCAGTTACTTCGACACGTTAGTGTCCATGCATTTCCAGTGTGCCGATACACTGTAAGGCTCCTTCATACCTGGTCACCAGATGTCAATGTTTACACCTTCCACTGTACGGTATATCCACAGTCTAGACAATATGTAATAAGCGGCATTGAACGATGTTGTGTCTCATACACGATAGGATGGAAGTACCAGTGTTGTAAAGATGATGCACGTACTACACGTGTGACCAATGCGTGTCAGTGTCCACAGAGTCACCTGCATGTGCACCAAGGTGTAGCATCAGATGAACGGAATATCAATTAGAACCTCCAAATTCATCTTCAGAATCAAGCTGTACATCATTGCCGTTGTCAGTGCCTCAACCGTCTATCACTCCAGCTGACACTGCCAACACGTGGTTATGCTGCCACGCGGTAGGTGGACACACGAGTCCCAATATATCAAAGCTATCTGCTTTTGAAACCACGTCTCCAAATACAAAATTTTATCACTCCGCATATCTACACATTCACTCGCCATTTCGACCGTAATACGCATGCTAGCGCCGCAAAGCTGACCATGTACCACGTACAAAAGTACGCACGCACTGTCAGGACCCTGTAGTATAAAACATTGATTGATTGATTGTACATTGCTTAACGTCCCGACAGCAACAAGGCTTTCTCAGGACGTGCCTGCACTGCTTGTGAAAAAAAAAATAAACAGAACATTGAATGTATGTCGCCAGCCGGTCAAATACATTAAATAAACCTAACACATGGGGCCTAAATAAAGCTAAGACCATTTAGCAACACACATCCAATATCAAGAGCTACAGGCAGTGCAGACAGTAGGGAGAGTTTTAAAAAGGCAAATACAGGTGAATGGACCAAGGGTAGACAGAAACACATGCCCCAGAATAGAGAGAAAAACTCACCCTGTGGGGCTGACCAGGGTGACCCTGGGAACTAAAAAGTACCTAACCCCACCCAAGTCCCCCAGGGCAGACCCGGGTGGGGTTGTAGTATAAAACATGATGCCTCAGTGCCGGGTGAAGGGCGAGGTCACCACACGCGCGGCGAGGCTCGCGTATCACCGGGTGCGCGATATAAAACACCCGACACCGCTCTAGCAGTTTTCCGGGAAGACCGCCAACGAGTACAGCGGATTGTCAGGCCGAAAGGGTTAACAAAAAAGTGGGTTTTTTTTAATGTACTACTGCCTTGGTCTTGTGCCCAGCGAACTCCAACTGTCTTTGAATATCATACTTTTGTACGCACCACTGTGAGCAACAACAAAGTCCTTTCTGCACACGTTGCATGCATTTGTAGCAGAGGAGCCCCCTGCTATCGCTAGTTACTACCCGCGAGTCAGAGATCAGTGTTTCAGTGCATGCTTGGCGCGCTGTGTGCGAGTATTTGTGCTGCCTTGGCTAGTCAGTGTGTAGTGGACTACACGCGCAAAGTTTAGTGACAGTCTCTGGTTTGAGAGGCTGGGAGCCTAACGGCCGATCTTCAGTCCACAATTAGCCAGCCCCCCCCCCCCCCTTCCCCCCACGTAAATTGCGTATTTTAGAGGGACTGGTCGTATTCCCGTAATTTGAGCCGAAAATGCGTAAAATTACGAGCTAGCGCGTAAGGTAGGCACCTCTGCCTCCATGACACACAAACAAAGTTGCCAACGACAAAACAAATTGAAATGGCACCAGTAACAAGCCTACCATAAATAGCAAACACAGTAATACAAGAAACTTCATTTACTGAAGGTCAAATAAATGATGCTATAAAAACAATAGATAATCCACCTTTGTCAATGAGAGAGATTATAGGGTTGGATAAATCTCTACAGACAATAAGAGGTGAGATGGTAAATAATGTAGCCAAACTGGGTGAGCTTGATAAACACATAGAACGAGAAAAAGAGAAACTGGCTACAGCAGACAATGGAAATCTTGACACAGAAATGAAAGAAAGAATACAACACAGATTAAATGATTTGCAGATAGAAAGATCAGGGCGGTTAGAAGTGATTAGTATTGGGAGACAAAAACTTAAAACCCAAGTTAACAGAATTAGAGAAACTATTCAGAAAATACTTCACGAAGACACAACTCTGGCTGAGAGATTGAAAACGCTTTTCAGAGAACAGGGTATCACAATTGCGAGTTTAATTACAGCTCTTGGGTTTATTATCAGTACTGTTGTGTTAGCTGTCTCCGGGGTTGGTGGAGGTCCAACCCCGGCACCGCCAGGTCCGCCAGCACCACCAGCACCCACAGACCCAAAAGATTTACAGTCATGGGTAAAGATTGATTGATTGATTGTACATTGCTTAACGTCCCGACAGCAACAAGGCTTTCTCAGGACGTGCCTGCACTGCTTGTGAAAAAAAAACTAAACAGAAAACTGAATGTATGTCGCCAGCCGGTCAAATACGTTAAATAAACCTACAACATGGGGTCTAAATAAAGCTAAGACCATTTAGCAACACACATCCCAATATCAAGAGCTACAGGCAGTGCAGACAGTAGGGAGAGTTTTAAAAAGGCAAAAACAGGTGAATGGACAAAGGGTAGACAGAAACACATGCCCCAGAATAGAGAGAAAAACCCACCCTGTGGGGCTGACCAGGGTGACCCTGGGAACTAAAAAATACCTAACCCCACCCAAGTCCCCCAGGGCAGACCCGGGTGGGGTCGTCATGGGTAAAGAAACAACTGTCTCACATATCAGACTTGCTTAAGAAATTGGCTCTGAAAGCAATGGATTCATTACCTGGTATTATAGGCACAGTTGTCAGTTGGCTTATTACTACAGCAGCAAAGGTAGTTGGGTTTATGGCAGAAAATGTGTGGGTCTTTTTGGTGACAGTAGGAGGGTTGATGGTGGGTTATTTAATGAAACAGGTAAAGAAGTAATACCCCTAATCCAGTGAGGCCTATTACCAATGCAGTTCTCTCTGACTCATGTGTGTCAGGGGATGGTGATGGATCCGGGGCTGACTGTACAGGTTGTATGGGTGCCGGTGTTGGGGCCGGGGGTGTTACCGTCTGTAATGATTTTAACGTCTGAACATGTGTGGTTGTTGCTCCCAAGTTTACAGATTGATTGAGTCCTAATTTTTTATCACGACCTGCAACAATGATTTCATTATTATAATTTGTTATTGTGCCCATTTGGAGTTGAAGGTCAGTTGGCAACATGTATAACCCGATGCCAACTACAAAGTCAACTTTTGATCTCGCATATCTGAGAACGTCTTGATAGCGCTGTATGCTTGATGGGAGATCTACTGTTGAATTAATTGAATCTTCAAGATTTGCGAGAAACTGTTTTTGAGATTCAAAATATTCGATTTTGTTAATGATTGTGCACCTAGTAAACACCAGACATATGTTCTGATTGACTCATTTACGCGCTCGACTCCTGCTTGAGTAAACCCGTCACTCCTGTCTAAAATAAATGTGGTCCAGGCGTTAGACTGTTTCTGTTCAATGGAACCTATCCAGACTTGTGATTTTGATGAGAATGAAGTGTAACCAGGGTAATAATCTTGTGGGTATTGTCTGTGACTCATAGCATAATACAATGTACCCATGCCGTTGTGATCATCAAGTTTTTGTGTGAAGTCATACCGGGGGCTGATGTTAAATTCATTACATATGCGTTCAAATGCTTTCATATCCATGGGGTTGTTAAACCTGTTAAAACTGGATTCAGTGGGCAGTGGTGTATGCAGTTCTGACAGTATACGTCTATGCTGGTAATAAACATGAAAACGATATACTGACCTAATAAATTTGTTTGAGTGATTTAAGTGGTCTGTGAATGAAACACCACAGCCTGTAGTAGAACACAGTATAGCAAAGTTGAGTTGATTTTGAAACATCTGTAGTGGTCTTGATGTCCACTTTCTTGCAGTAACATCATCTGTTATTGGAGGGTTTATATAATGGTCAAACGGGTTAGGTACTTTCACTTGGAATAGGTCTTGTTCTGATACAGCAATATCAAGTTGATTTAACTGAATTATTTTCTGTTCATAAGTAGGTGCGACATTATATTTGGCATCTATATTAAATTGAAATGCGTTTGTTGTGGTAATGGTTGGTGATTTAAATTCCATCCTTCTTTTTTTATGAGATAATAAAAATGTTTATGACGAGATGGTAGCAAGACTGTAGCTATCCATGAAATGTTCTATACAGTAAAATGGTTTAATGTAACAAATGATATAAATTATTATGTATCTGTTAGTAATGAATCCTCTCCTATTGAGAACCATAAAATAACATCTGGATATTATGACTTTTGTATATTAGCTAACTGGTTTCAAAGTAAAATAAAAATTAAAGCAACTTTAAATCCAGCTAACTTACTTGTTACATTAGAATTTTCTTCTGAGCGTAGGATAACATTTTCAGATGATCTTCTGGGTATTACTTGGTTTAATAAATGAAACTGAAGCTAAAACAAAGCTTTGGAAAATAGAGATGATTGATGGAAAATTAACTGGAAAATATCCTGTTCATTTGTCAGTACACACAGTATTAAATGTTCATTTGAAAGAACTAAACACGACTGAAAATGTTCACAATGGAAAGCCTTCAACTTTGTTGAGATGCTTACCAACTGGAACTGCACCTTATTGTGAAAGTGTAGTTGTTAGATTTTCTAATTTGCAGTTTAAGAAATTAGGTTCTAGTTTCTTTGAGTCACTGTGTATATCTGTAACTAATCAGGATAACAAACCAGTTGTAATGCATGATTTTAGTGTTGTGTTGGAAATTAAATAATTTTATTTTTGTTTATAAAAATGAGTGGCCTTGGTCCAAAGCTGAGAATCATACCAGTTGCATGTCCAGTAACAGAGTTGAAAGATTTGGCAGATGTACAGGATTTTGAGAAGGAAGGGGAAATTGTAGAAATATATGGTTTTGAACTTGATTCGACTGGTATGTACAAAAGGAAAGTAATTGTTGACATGAAAGACGGTGAAAGACAGATTCCTAAACTTGGTCAGCTGCGTGATGTTACTGTACCAGTTGCGCCTAATCTTGTAAATAATGTGCCCTACAACTTAATACATGTGGGTAATAAATGGGTTGTTTCACCTGTGCCGGCACCAGCACCCGTAATTGACTGGGACATAAAGATTGAATTTATTAGTCCTTATGTATACACTGATGAAGAAGGCGCCTTAGTGTTTAGGAAGGTTGTTAATTCTGGGCCGCTGATTGTAAGCCTTGTTCCAAGCTTTGCCCCAGACAACAATAGCAGAGATAAACTGAAAGTTGAAAATTATGAGAAACGACGGTATCTTCTTACAACTAGAAAGGGAAGATCAGATACTTCTGTTGTGTTTATGCCAGCAAGCTTAGTCGTGGCTAGAGAAGCGACAATAGTATTAGAAATTATCTTGAGATCTATAGCTTCTGTGAAAGAGGCAAATATTGCACAGGGAATAAAGCTTACATGGGATGAAACAGTATCAGAATCAACAAAGGTCTTTATTGCTATTACAAAAAATGTAGATGTTATATATGTTTCGAGCAGTATTCTCGCTGTCAAGGTGGTGGTCGACAAAACAACTTTTGTTCGTCTAAGTTACATAAACCTTGAACACATTGATCTTGTTTCGTTTTATTATGCCAGCAAATTATATACTTTTGACGAGTTGCAAAATGTAATTGCTGATTAAATAAAAAAATATTTGTCAATAAAAAAAAATGGTAAAATTCTATCCAATACTACCAACGACGCTTGCGCCTGAGACTGTGTCGTCGTTTGCGCTTGATCCTCATATGCCAATTGCATCAGATAAAACATTACAGGGAGACGCATTCAGATTAAATAATATTACAGAAGCAATTAAATATTTGGAAAGTGAAGAGGCGAGGTACTCCAGATGTAAGAGACGGTATAAGACCGTTTTCAATTCTGTACAAAATACTTCAATGGCTATTGGTGCAGTTTCAGCTGGTTGTTCTGTGGGGGGTATTGTTCTGTTTGCCACAGGAATTGGAAGTTTAATAGGAATTGCAGTTGAGGGTGTTAGCGTTGCTACATGCCTGACTTGCTTTGGTTTGGAAGCCCTAAACAAGAGGTTTCACACGA
The DNA here is from genome assembly GCA_036245525.1 of Semisulcospira habei. Classification (NCBI taxonomy): domain Eukaryota; kingdom Metazoa; phylum Mollusca; class Gastropoda; family Semisulcospiridae; genus Semisulcospira; species Semisulcospira habei. Next base: position 146,048,901 of record BTPG01000007.1, read on the forward strand.
AATTACAGAAACATGAAGCATTGAGTACGCTTGCTGGTGCAAAGCTGAGCAGTATGAAACTTATTATCAGTAAGGCATTAAATGATAATTGTATTGATGACGATGAATTTAAGCGAGTCCAGGATAATTTAAATAACTACAAACAACAAAAGTCTGAAATACAAAATAAAATGCGTAGTCAATCTCCCGTGAATGTTGAAGAACTAAAAGCTAGTTTTTTTAGAAATGGGAAAACAGATCGGTGTTCAGGAAACCACAGAAAAACTACACAATCTTTTAAGCAAATAAAAATCAGATTTGGTAATCAATCAATATGTTTGTCATATGCTTCACAGAGAGATGACACATCATTTACACCACTTGTGCCTGATTGTTTAGCCCCATCTGCACCACCACCAGAGTATTATTGAGAAAAAAAAGTTTTTTTAATTGTTCTTGTATCTTGTCAAATCTGACCGAGTAAGTTGTGACTTAAGTCAAGTTGATGAAAGAACTTATAAGAACTTACAGTAAGAAATTAATAAGTTCTTATGGTAAGTAATTAATAAGTTCTTATGATAAGTAACTTAAAGGTTACCTCTGCAGGTTCCTAAAAGTTAGTTGTAACTTGTTAATAAGTGTAAAGTTCTACTTGAGAAAATCGACTCTGACAGGGGTGTGTGTAAAAAGTCATTAGTTTATTACAGAGTGCACTATCAGGATTTTGGTTTGATTTGAGAGAAACGGCAGTGTGGATGTTAATGACCTTAATTAGTTAATTATTAAGGTCATTAGGTGTTTACAAAAACAATAGTTAAAGAGAAATACAATAGGAGATTTAAAAGATAATCAGATCAATAAGGCCGCATCGGTCATGCTCGTCACTTTCTAAAAATCAAAGGGTTGATTCAGAAATAACGGGGGTGTAATGGGGTCAAAAATTTAAATATTAAAAATGACGTAAATTAATGACCGATGCGTCATTATTGAATTCATTGTCTTTTAAATCTCCTATTGTCTTTCTCTACATGATGCACATCAATCTATTTCAAATGTCTGTACACTGACGCAGACCTTACAACATGATGCACATCAATCTATTTCAAACGTGCCTGAAAATTCTTTTACCCACGTAAAAAAATATTGAATTAATGAGTCATTTTCTTACCTCACATTGTGCACATGGCCATCATATAAAATGTTGGCCCTCAGTTGTCTTCGGGTGTTTTTTCTCCTGTTGTCCACAGTCTTGTGACGTGTAAATTAGGTATTTTTGTTGTTCCTTGTCTGTGACATCAGGCCAGTCTTTCAGGTCGACCAAGTCAACAGGAACCCACTTCTGCAGGCCTGCCACATGGTGGTATTCAGGGATTTCTGTAAATATATTTTAAGAAGATATTGTATTAGTGTATGTGGGAGAATTCCAGTCATCGTTATTACCATGTAGTAGCCACACACCAAACCTCGGGTCATAGAACTTTAAAAGCCTGAGTAATCAGTTATGAATAAACTGGTGGCTCTCAAAAGGAGTCAATAATGAGAAGATTTTTTTTAAAAATATAACTTATTAAAGTTCTTTTCAAACACCCAAATAAACACTCTAGAGATTTGTCTATGGTCGCATTACTAAATTACACAAACTGTAATAATGCCCTTCACAATGCTTGCATCAGACCTTGACTGAACTAGCATGCGATATGTAATGTTATCTTCATAGTGTGCTCTCCACTCATGAGTCGTTGAAAGTGCTTTAACAAAAAAACTATCACGAACGTAATTCAATTGATAATAATCCAACAACTAGGACTTGTGAATTCTGCATTTTTTTAAAATCGTAAAGTAGCCTATATGAGTATAATTCAATCCATTACAGATCACACCAAGCACACTTCATAAACAAATGACTTACCTTCATCGCCTCCGTCACTGGATTCGGCAATAGGTAGCGTCGGTAGCCCTTTGCAAAGCAAGCTGAAAAGTGCCTTTCGATCTTCGGATCAGCTCCGATTTGTTTCCACTTAAAACTTGTCCGTGTTTTTGAAGAAATTCCTTCAAGTCATTTACTTTCATTGTGTCAAACGCTTCGTCCGCTATCGCGAGCGCAAACCGGAACTACTCATAGCAAAGGGACGCAACTCGTGACGACTCACAGCGCCAATTACGAAAAAGGCCAACTATGTATTATTATTATTATTATTATTATTACCGTCTGATGGCAAAACAATGCGTTGTGCCCACTAATGACCAACATTTTTTAAAGCTGAGAAACAGTCAAAAAACTCCGCCCCGCACGTGTTTTAAAAAAACTTTGCAGGACCCAGCGAGGGCCCTGTCTTCGTGAACGTTCGGCTAACTTCGGCAAACCGGTTTGGAACTCAGTTGACTCAGTTTTCAACTGCGTTTGTCGTGCTGGCAAAACTCCCGTGAAAAAGACAGGCCACTTCCTGTATGCAGCGCGGAGTGGGCACCGCGATCACTGATCTAAACCAGCGATATTTCTACTGACAGCAACAGTAGCAGACGACACTCGACCACCCGACGGACAGAGCAGGCCATTTGTGTCTTGCCTGGACGCACACTGGATATGGACCAGGCCGAGCTATCCGTAAGTTACACAGCACAGCCTGAAGCTTTATTCGATATCGGAAGGGTGAGGAAGGAGGGGTTATTTGTCGTTTTGTGTTTGTTGTTATATCTTTTCATCTGGAGTGGCCTACAGCAAAAAAAATCTCCATACGAAGGGCAGCTACTAAAAATCAGCTTGACCCATGGCGACCTTGTATCTTTTGGCATCTATGTAAACAGTCGATTCTCTCTCTCTCTCTCTCTCTCTCTCTCTCTCTCTCTCTCTCTCTCTCTCTCTCTCTCTCTCTCTCTCTCTCTCATCCAATTTACTGTGTTGGTTGTACATCACAATGCTTCTTTATTTATTTATATTAGCCTATATTGGACTGGAGGTACGTGTTGAAAAAATTCGTTCACAACTACAAAGTGTCAGGAGTCATACTTACAGCATGTACAGCCGTACATTCTGCCATCATAGTCCCCAACGCGTAAAATCCGTGGCTGTCGGTCAGTTTCAAAGTATCACAGAATCGTCTGCTGTTGTCCGATCTGCTAATCGCGATGATTTCCGTGCAACAGGAAGTGGTCTGTCGTTTTCCGAGAGTTTTGCAAGCTCGGGATACGCAGTTGCCAACTCCGTCAACTGTGTTACGAACCGATTTGACCCACTTAGGGGCAGGGCCCAAGCTGGGTCCTGTAGAGTCTTTTTAAAACACGCGCTGGGCGGGTTTTTCTCATTGCACCTCAGCTTTAATACCAAAATGCTTCCTGAACACGTTCATAAATGTTTAATTTTGCGCTACCACGTTCAGTATAGGTTAAAACACCAAAATTGTTGTAATGACTTGCCCGGCGCCACGTGGTTCTTTACATGTGAAATTGAGGGGGGGGGGGGGGGCCGGGAGGAATTGCTTTTATTATTCAGATTTTGGTGGGTCAGAAGTAGAGTCTCAGCGTAGGGGTGCTTCTGTCACCCTGTCCGCGCCACTGAATCGGAATGCTGACAGTACATGTGACGAGCTGTAAGCGCGGTTTTGGGCATAAGCTGGGAGCCATACTATTTGACGCTTCCGGTTTCAGTGGCAGTTCTCTTCAGAGCCATCATCGGCAGTGGAAAACAGCTTACTATTAGAACTAAATCAGCTTTGGTGTAAACCAGACTTCTAACACATGATTATTTTGTGTTTAGGTATGTAATAATAGTTACGGATATGTTTCTTTTAGCTTAGGACAGGTTATTCTGGGTTTTTTTTTTGCGACGGCTGCAGCTTTACTACGCGCGTGTTTGGGCACGAACGTTCTTCTTTGTACGACAATTGGGATGAGAAAACCTAACCCATTTTGGCCAACCAGATGATCATTCAACGAGGTTTGTGTTATATTATAGAGAAGTTCACTCTTTTTTTTTGTCTAGGCAGTCATTAACTTCACACTGAAACTGAGGTTGCTGCTCACCACTGAATACCTTGGAGTTGCACACAAAATGGAGCTAGTGCAGACTACGGACATCAGGATAGAAATTGACGTTGCTGGTGACCCATGGATGACTCAGGAATATGGTAAATTTCTTGTTGAGTTGTTCCTAATGAGTTAAGTAGTTAGAGACTAAGGCCATCTCAAGGCAGTTGTTCCTGGTGAATATGTACATGTATTTAATACATGTCTGTAATCAATCAGCCATCCTTCATTGTAAAACTTTAATGTTACTTGTTAGCATTTTCTCAGACTTTCTGACAGTCTTCAAAATTGGCCCAAGGATACTCTGTGGCAGGACCTGTCAAAACTTGCCAGTTTCAGATACCCCTCAAAAAGGTCAAGTGACATGGGAGTCTTATCAATGTTTCAGTCATGGGAATTGTCCGCCTATAGGCAAATTTCCGCCAAAATGATTTGCTCAGCCGCCGGAAAAAAAAAATTGTCCGCCAAAAAAAAAAAATATTGGGGTGCAAAAAGTAACTGAGCACCGGTCATTAGACACTGCGAGGCATTCGTTCAAGTGATATGCCGCCCGCTGGAGTTACACGTCACCTATTGTGGCTTTAACGTAGTCGTTACTTTACTGTGCACGCGGGCAATACAACACTGAACGCACTGTCTACATGCTCGCTTCCCGTCTCGCGCACTGTACGTGTGGGGAAAATGGGGGTATCACGAGTTGTTGTAAATGGCTGTGAGAAAGGATATTGTTCAAGACAAAGTGCTGTTTAGGGTGCATCGATCATGATCTGGTAAGCACCCCCCCCCCCCTGTCGTTTGATTTTTTTTGCCCGCTGAAATGAAGGACGACGTTACTACCCCTCCCCCCCCCTGTCGTTTGATTTTTTTTTGTCCGCTGAAATTTCAGACTTTTCAGTTTTCTAATTCCCATGCCTGATGTTTGAAAAATGCATAATTTTCTCACTTTAACTTAGTTAACCCTTGCTCATTTCACTTTCAGTGACCATTTGGAAAGGTCGTTGTCACATGGGTGAGATCTATCTGGATCGCGTAGGCTTGTGGGCCATAAGGGCTTTGCGTTCTTGTTATCTGATTGTTTTTTCAAACTTTTCTGTAAAATTTGGAATGACGTAGCTGATGAGATCTGAAAATTCTATTTGACCAACCTTTCGCATTAGTCGATGGTGATGCTTGGTTGGCAGAAGTGGGAAAAATGCATAAAGTTTTAGAAAACATGGATTTGCCATGTACAAAAGCTAGCTATGTAGTTGAACCTCCATTGAAGGTCAACCCTGTTGCCAAAGAAACAGTGGTTGTAAACAGCAGGTGACCATTCATGGCAGGTTTGATAAAAACAGACCTAGGCATGCTTGTGACACTCAGAATCGGATAGGAGCATATATTAAGTGCCAAAAGGTGCTCTCACAAAGAGGACAACTGGGTTGAAAATCAAAGTTTGACATAAAGTACCAGAAAATGTATTTGGGTGATGTACACTGTATTGGTAATGTGTTTGTAAAAGAAAAAGATAATATCTGAAATGGTTTTTGAGAAAATGGCCGTTAATTTTAAGTCTGGATAGTCGGACATCCCTCGCGCTGGGACCATACGGCGTTGAGGCGCGTCCCCTGGGTGGTGGATAGGGGGTCCCTCGTGAGAGGGGTGCACCGAATGAAATAAGGTGCCGTGAACCAACATGGTCTAAGGGAAGGTGACCCCGACAGAAAACCCCTGGTCCTCCTAGTAAGGGGGTTGGGCGTGGGGGTAGCTTCCCCACCCTGCAAAAAAGGAAATAGCTACAAAAACGCCGACGAAAAGACTAACAGTAATTCCTTTCCTGGAGGAGGAAGGCTCTTCTACTAGAAGACTTATGACGTCCTGTGGTGAAAGTCGGAAGCCACAGGACCGAGCCGCCTCTCTCTATCCAGGGATACAACCATGGGCACATGGAACGTCAAGACCATGTACCAGAGCGGCAAGGCCGCCCAGATAGCAGCGGAAATGCAAAAGTACAACCTTTCCCTGCTAGGCATCAGTGAAGCCAGATGGACGCAGTCTGGCCAGAAAAGGCTGTTAAGTGGGGAGATGGTTCTGTATTCAGGTCATGAAGAGGAGAATGCCCCCCCCATACAGAAGGAGTAGCACTCATGCTGTCACCAGTGGCACAGAGAGCGCTGATGGGCTGGGAACCTCTTGGGCCAAGAATTGTAACAGCAGCCTTTAGAACCAAGAAAAAGCTCAAGCTGAACGTCATCCAGTGTTATGCGCCCACCAATGACAGTGACGAGGAAGAGAAACAAGAGTTCTACGACCGACTCCAGAGTGCCGTGGACAAATGTGCGGAGCGAGACATCACCATCGTCATGGGCGATTTTAATGCCAAAATAGGGGAGGACAACACCGGATACGAAGAGGTGATGGGGAGACAGGGACTAGGCTCGGAGATGAGTGAGAACGGGGAGAGGTTTGTAGACTTTTGTGCTCTAAACCGACTTGTCATTGGAGGCAGCATCTTCCCACACAGAAGAATACACAAAGCAACTTGGGCCTCACCTGACCATACAACAGAGAACCAAATAGACCATATCTGCATTAGCAAGAAATTTAGAAGATCCCTTCAAGATGTTCGAGTGAGGAGGGGAGCAGATGTCGCCTCAGACCACCATCTGCTTACCTTAAGAATGAAGCTCAAGCTAAAGAAAAGCCGCACAGAGACAACAAGAAGACAGCGCTATAATGTAGGCCTCCTGAGAGAAACTGGAGTTAGAGAAGAGTTCAAACTGGTGCTGTCCAACCGGTTTCAAGCGCTACAGGAGCTAGTAAATGAAGAGGAGGCGGTCACCACAGAGCAGCAGTGGAAGGCAGTTAGAGAGGCGCTGAACTCAACCTGCAAAGACACTGTAGGGTTCAGGAAACACCACCACAAGGACTGGCTGTCGGCACAGACCTTGAAGAAGATAAAAGCGAGGAAGCAGAAGAAAGCAGCGGTCAACAACAGTCGCACGAGAGCAGCCAAAGTAAGGGCACAGGGGGAATACTCGGAAGCCAACCGCGAGGTGAAGAGGAGTATCAGCGCAGACAAGAGGGCCTACACTGGCAGCAGAGGCAGAAAAGGCAGCAGGCAGCGGCAACATGAAACAGCTCTACGACATTACCAGAAGATTGTCGGGTAAGTATGGCCATACAGAAAGACCAGTAAAAGACAAAGAAGGCAAGCCTATTGCAGACAGAGCAGACCAACTCGACAGATGGGCCGAGTATTTTGAAGAGTTACTGAACAGACCTAGCCCACCCGACCCCCCCGACATCCAGCCGGCAGAGACCGACCTACCCATCAGCTGTGACAGACCCAGCCGGGAAGAGATCAGAAAAGCAGTGGCATTTTTGAAGAATGGCAAAGCAGCAGGGCCAGATGGCATCCCAGCGGAGTCTCTGAAAGCAGACCTAGAGACAACAGTTGAGATGCTGTACCCACTGTTTGGAAAGATCTGGGAAGAGGAGGTGATGCCAGCTGACTGGAAGGAGGGGTACCTAATCAAGCTTCCCAAGAAAGGCGACCTCAGCAAGTGTTCCAACTACAGAGGAATCACCTTGCTGTCAGTACCAGGAAAGGTCTTCAACAGGATCATCCTAGAGAGAATGAAGAGCTCCGTTGACCCCCAGCTGAGAGACCAGCAAGCAGGATTCAGGAAGAACCGATCATGTACAGACCAGATCGCCACTCTCCGCATCATCGTGGAACAGTCTCTGGAGTGGAGCTCCCCGCTGTATGTCAACTTTGTGGATTATGAGAAAGCATTTGACAGCGTGGACCTAGAGACTCTGTGGAAACTCCTACGACACTACGGTGTACCCACAAAGCTCGTCCGCCTGATCAAGAGCAGCTATGATAGTATGACATGTCGCGTGATCCACGAAGGGCAGTTCACCAGAGAGCTCCAGGTCAGAACTGGTGTCAGGCAGGGGTGTCTGCTGTCTCCGTTCCTCTTCCTACTGGCCATAGACTGGGTCATGAAGATGACCACAGAGCACAGACGAAGTGGAATACAGTGGACACTGTGGACACAGCTTGACGACCTCGATTTTGCAGACGACTTGGCATTACTGTCCCACACTCATCAACAAATGCAGGACAAGACCACGAGGCTTGCTGACATCTCGTCCCAAGTGGGCCTCAACATTCACAAACAGAAAACAAAGACAATGAGGCTGAACGCAACCAGGGAAGAACCAGTCTTGCTTGCTGGCACCCCGTTGGAGGAGGTGGAGTCCTTCACCTATCTCGGGAGCATCATAGACAAAAAAAGGCGGCACTGATGCAGATGTGAGAGCACGAATCAGTAAAGCCAGAGCAGCCTTTCTCCAGTTGAAAAAAGTGTGGAGTTCCAGAGAGCTGTCACAACACACCAAAGTCCGGATTTTCAACTCCAATGTAAAAGCAGTTCTCCTATATGGAGCAGAGACATGGAGATTGACAAAAACCACAGTCAACAGAGTACAGACCTTCATGAACAGTTGCCTTAGAAGAATTTTGAAAATCCACTGGCCAGAGAAGATCAGCAACGTCAGACTCTGGGAGAGAACAGAGCAGATAACAGCAGAGAATGAAATTGGGCGAAGAAGATGGGGATGGATCGGTCACAGTCTGAGAAAGCCAGCTTCCAGTATCACTAGGCAGGCATTGTCATGGAACCCCCAGGGAAAGAGGAAAAGAGGTAGGCCGAGAAACTCCTGGCGTCGAGACCTCCAAGCAGACATCAAGAGACTGGGAACCACCTGGAGTAGAATCGAAGGAGAAGCACAGGACAGGAGTTGCTGGAGGTCTCTCGTCGACGGCCTATACCCGGGTAGGGGTGACAGGCGTAAGTAAAAGTAAGTATAGTCGGACATCAGGTATTGCGATATAGTGCCTCAAAATTGGTGGGATAAAAAACATGTTTTGGGTCCAAACATTTAAAATAATAAGTAGTGGCCACAATTGATCTATCCAAACAATTACTGCTGTTTGGCTTAGAATGTTCTAATCCCTGAACATGATTTGTGTTGCAATACCTGACATCCGACCATATTCAATTTTTAAAATATCTTACAACTAAGAAAAACGCACTTTGTCATGTTACATACCAATCACAGATTCACATGCACACAGAAGAGCACAATGAGAGTCGTCTTTGCTGCCCAAATATATATGGCAGTCATGTCCAGAATGTGTAACTGATGTCAAAACGGATTGCAGCAGATAGCCCCGGGATAGTTATCAGAAGCCACAAACACAAAGCCTTTAATAATAATAATAATACCGTTATTATATAGGCGCTTTTTCTCAATTTTGGGGAAATCGACTCGAAACGCCGCGCCTGAAACCCAACACACACACTCACGAAACAGACACGGATTTACGCCATTTAAGACAAACACAGTACAAGACAAACGAAGGGCCAGTCAGCTACTGAAGTTACAGAGATTTTTGATCGCTTGTATTTGAAATTTGTAAAGTGGCCTGAGACCGGTACCAAAGTGTGGGGGGTGGGGGGGGGGGGTGGAAGAACCGGAGTACCCGGAGAAAGAACCCCCGACAGTCCGCCCGAATTAACGGTGACACTTACCAGAGGAGAAAAGTCCAACGCCGGAACCCGGTATCGAACCTCGCACCTTTGGCATTGGTGGCAGGCGCCTTAACCACTGCGCCACGGACCGCCCCAGTTTCAAGCACAATAATTAACAAACAAAACCGATATGAAGAACAAACTGAATACAGCTTTCTGATGTAATATACATGAAACATGGTATGCTGTACAGTCTGCGCCTGTAAAAATAAAACAAATATTCAAATAAATTTCATCTGTGTACAGGCTGAGTGCATTATTTTAACTCTGACCCTCAGATTCAGAAGGTCCTAGCGGCTATGCAACTGGTTGTCCAAAATGGCTCATTTTAACAGTGCCTTCTCCCCCAAAAGTTCTACAATCCATATTGTGTTGAACGTTCAGATAGCAGCAACAAATGCTGGCACAAGCCTGACGTCTGATAAATTTGTTATCATTGCGTTATACGTTTTTTTTTTAATCTCATTATCTTACGTTTGTGTCACAACAACTGCACGTGTCCATCAAATGACAAAATAACATCAGTGACTGTAAAGAAGAACCCAACGGAGAAAGAAACACGCTTAGAAAAGATGGCTACAACACATTTTATTAATATTTCAGGTAAATACCCTTTGTCAAAATAGACAAACAAACTGAGAGATCAGCCGCTACTTATCTTCATTCGCAGAAGGAATGTGGCAACTGAAGGAGGTGACGTAAAATAAAAGAAAATGAAGAACAAAAGTGCGGAAAAAGTAAAAGTGACGTCAACAAAAAACTCATAAGACAGACTCGGAGAAAAACAGAGTGACCGGATGCATACCTGGGTGGGACCGGTCTTGCTGTTTTACCACAGAGACAAGAGTGTGTGTAAGCGCGCGCAGGAGCGAGCAAAAATGAAAGCATGTGTTTGAGGCCAGAGAGAGAGATGATGATGATGATGAAACTTTATTTTTCAACGGTAAAAAGTTTTGACAGAAAACAAATCGTCATTTTACAAACTTGCCATTGCTAACATCTGATCTACAGCATAAAAAAGGGGAAACTATAAAAATATATTTACATACAAACCCAATAGCATCATTATATACACCCCCACCCGGGTCTGCCCTGGGGGACTTGGGTGGGGTTAGGTATTTTTTAGTTCCCAGGGTCACCCTGGTCAGCCCCACAGGGTGGGTTTTTCTCTCTATTCTGGGGCATGTGTTTCTGTCTACCCGAGGTCCATTCATCTGTATTTGCCTTTTTAAAACTCTCCCTACTGTCTGCACTGCCTGTAGCTCTTGATATTGGATGTGTGTTGCTAAATGGTCTTAGCTTTATTTATGCCCCATGTTGTAGGTTTATTTAATGTATTTGACCGGCTGGCGACATACATTCAATTTTCTGTTTAGTTTTTTTATTCACAAGCAGTGCAGGCACGTCCTGAGAAAGCCTTGTTGCTGTCGGGACGTTAAGCAATGTACAATCAATCAATCATTATATACAGAAAAAATAATAACACTCATCACACACACACGCACGAGAGAAAGAGAGAGAGAAAACGAACGGGGAGTGCCCTTGGGCATGAAGTATGCTGAGTGTCAAATACACAAAGCCTGCTAAACACCAACCCCAAGGCACACTTTATATCACCTTCAAGTTGAGGACTACCTCGGGGAAAAACGGATGAATGAATGAATTTTGCGAATGAAGATAAGTAATGACTGATCTCTCTGTTTGTTTGCGAGTCATTCTCCAGTACTCGTAGTGATGAGGGGGTCACAGCATTCAAAACCCCAAATATTAATACATACTACATGTATTTGTTTTGGAAAAATCTAACCAGTCTTGTGATTTACTAATGTTATTGTATCTGGAAAATCAGTAGATTAAAAAAAAATTCAATTATTAGTATTTTTAATTGTATTTAAATTACGATTAGTATGGCTATGCTCAAAATGGCGCTGACGAATTGGAAAACCTTGCCCCTGCTATATTATCGATCCATATTTCAAAACCAACACTATCAACCCTCATTTATTTGATTGTATGTGATTATCGATAGTTTAGTAAAGCAGCAGAATGTTGAAAAACATCAATTTCATTTGTTTCTGCTGTGAAATTTGGGTTTGAAATTGGGGGTAATTTGCGTACCAGAGGCGTCACATACGCACGGTCTTTAAAAAAAAGGTGAAGCAGACAACAAAGTAATGAAACAAAGAAAACTTTAGTCCTACCTGAAAATCTCATGAAATACACATATATTTTTATGATTAATTTTATAGGAATACAGATACTGCAGGAGGTTGTAGATGGCTTGTTTTGATTATGATGTCACAGACATCACGCAAATGACCAGCGTTTGTTTTTTATTCATATTTTAAGACCGCGATAAAATTGTGAGGTCCGAAAGGTACTGGAAGTGGAAGGTTTATTTTCAAACACTGCACAAACCCTGATGACGTTTTGTGGGAAATAGTCATGTGACTTGGTTTTGTAGACCAAGATCAATGATGTGTCACACACACATTATCCCATGTGCGCAAATTACCGCAAAAATTTTTTGGCAGTGCGGTTCTGCCCGACTTGAAAGATCGACGCTGGTTTGCCTTTAATTTTGTGTCATCTTGTGCTATAGGCGAGTTCACAAGTGTTTCTAATGCTGTATTGAATTGAAAATAAAGGTATTGTTTTAAAACCGCTTGCATATTTTGAGCTTTTGGGTGGATAAGACTAGTGCATTCGCGTTGTGTTTACGTTTTTGACTCGGTGTCATATGTCATGCAGGTAGTTCGGAAACAGCTATCAGCGTCGTGTTTGTAGCCTATGTGTTATTTAAAAAGAAAAACCAACACAGATTGTTTGTGTGTGTGTTTGCTTGACACTTTTATTTCATCTCACCTATTGTATTTTTTTTGCTTTGTCCTCATTTTTGGTAATTTTCATGCACTGGTGACGCGCATCATGCAGGTTACCATTTTCAGGTTATTGCTTAAATTTCATCACAGAATGAAATTAATTTTGTCCTATTGTTGTTATTTCATTTGTCTTCATGTAAAAAACATGTTACTAGTGTCTTTTACTGATTTTAAGAAAAATCAACTTCACAGTAAAACATGGCGTCACACAATTTCTTGCCTCACATCTATTTCGAGTCTCGCAAATTTCCTCTTAAAATTATTCATGGGTAGTAATAAGAGTTACTTAATTATGGTATTAGTTGTTTTGCAACACAAGTTATTTCAACTGGTCATTATAATGGTTTTGTGTCACGACATCGTGCAGGTTACCAGCATGGGGGTCCCCTATTTGGAATGAAGTTTGTGTCCGAAGCGTCAATGTTGCTGATTTATCATTTTCTTCATATTCAGATAGGCATTGCACTTACCTTTAAAATGGAACTAGTCTTAGGTTTCTATGAATAATTTTTAAAAAATGGGTCTGTTTCCACTTTTTCACTACGAGTACTGGGGAATGACTCTTGCCTATTTTGACAAAGGGTATTTACCCGAAATATTAATAAATTGTGTTGTGCCCATCTTTTCTAAGCGTGTTTCTTTCTCCGTTGAGTACTTCTTTGCATTTTACACGCTTGGAGTCAACTTTTTGTTCTGGATCAGTGACTGTGTTCATCCAAATAACTCACAAACCAGATAGGTGAGGCTAGCGCTGGCAGAATTGTCAATACTCAAACCAAGGGGAATCACAGCACTGGACAGACAACAGTTAGATCCCCTGCCCCCGCCTATCAGGCACCCAATTGCCAGCCCACAGAGAAATATGCAGGTATAGAATAAGACAATCATTTCCATCCTACGCAGGTATAGAATAAGACAATCATTTCCATCCTCTAGGATGGAAATGACTGTCTTATTCTATACCTGCATATTTCTCTGTGGGCTGGCGATTGGGTGCCTGATAGGCGGGGGCAGGGGATCTAACTGTTGTCTGTCCAGTGCTGTGATTCCCCTTGGTTTGAGTACATCCAAATAACTCATTTACAAACTTTACTTCGATCAGATGTCATTTGCGTCACGCGTTCGCCATTGAACATCAGAGTTGCAACAGCAGCGGTCGTCACAATAAAATTTGTTATCACAAGAAATCATCTTCATTCTGTGACATTACTTGTTCTACTGCGTAAAATCGGTGCTGTAGTCTCGGGCGATTCAAACTCTTGACAATGAATCAATGAATCTTTATTTGACAAGGGTAAAGATATTAACAATGCCAGAAGCAATGCCATTTTTAAAATCTGCTGTTGCTACATCTACAAATACAACAATTACATTACATAAATACATGTATAGGACCAACGCCTACGGGCGTGTTGGGGGGAGGGGGAACAATGGTATGGAAGGGGAAAAAAAAAAGCAACAACACAGCAGCACTATACATACATGGCAGTAGAATGGGTACATTACTAACAATAATATCTACGTATAGAAAGCAAAGCTTGCAGATAGTTATGGCTGCGAAGATAAATGTTTAAAAAGACTTTTCTTGAAACATGATACCGTTGGAGTGGTCTTCGTTTGGGATGGAAGAGAATTCCACAAAGTCGCCCCCGAGAATGCTAGACTGGTTTTAAATAAGTCTATTCTGGTTTTGGGTACTACATACAGGCTTTTTGTATCGCCATAGTGGGACAATGGTCCCTTAGAATATTTATAACATAAACATTTGGCTCATTATGTTGTCTATGATTATAATCGAATGTAAGAAGTGATCGAACATCAGATTTATGAAAACATTTGCAACAAAACGTCACGAGTTGTAGCTCTCCATTGACAGACCAGACATTCAAAACAACCACGCTGGAATGTGGCCCATAATGCATCTATCATAACCGGATGGTCATAGACCCCAAAAATAATTTTAAAAATCCGTTAAACTTAGCAAATAGTTGAAAGTCAGATCTTGTGACAAAAATCGGCCTCTCACAAATTTTTTTGCCAGCTTAGAAAACTGAGACAGAAAAGTAAATTTTGAAGCATATTAAATATTCAACGAAACCCAAACAGCGCAATGATGTCATTTCCGGTTTGGGTCTGCGTGCCTTTCGCTAGCAGAAGTTCACGGAAATTAAGATGGTGCTGTTGCGACAAATCTGACGTTTGACAGGCTACTTTCAAGAGCAATAAACAAAAGCATGGCTTACCTTCAAATCTTGGAAATACATTGATTATAAGATCAATCTTCCCTGAACATATGGGCATGGTTAGCACCAGGTTTGTTATTGTTGCTTTTACACGCGAGATTAAAATAGACCGACTGCAAATCGCTGTCCGCTTTCTCGTGTTAATTTTCATTGGTAAATTCTGGCGTTTTATAGTATACTCACCAAACGGCTTTATATTCACACACACATTCCACTTGTTAAAGTCAACACGTGTTTTAAACAGATTTTAGTTCTCCGCAAAAGAGGTCACTTACTGCTTGCTCACCTTTTGGCACTTAGTCATATACAGATCGCGTGTCATCACTGAAATGGGATGTCCGTTGACCTCTTCATGCTTCAGTGCAATGTACTAGTGATGCCAATGTTTCCTTACCTTCAGTGATGAAAGAAAATAAAATTTTGCTTGTGGGTACTAGTAATGGAGGGAGAAAGAGTGGCGACACAAATCGATGTGTGTTGCCATCATGTACTTGTCTATAAATAGAAGGGGGTGAGAGAGAGAAGCAATTGGTAGGCCCCCCAGACAGCCCCACATTATCACCGAGCTGATGTATAAAACAGGGATTTTAAAACATCATCCCCACAACTCTCACAAACCCTGCCTCGACTCGTACCACAAGCGTATTTTGAGAAATTAGGGGTCTCCAAAGACACACCCAAATTATCAAGGCCATGTCTACATCATGGCTGTTTTAAAACAACATGCTCACAACCCTAATAAGAATCTGCTTTAAGTCACATCATTGAGAAAAATGGACAGGCCCAGACACCTTGCCCATCACCTCCTCAGTGCACGCAGTATGGCTGCCAACCAAGGGACAACACATTCAATCACTGATAAGACCCATTTTGCATACTGTAATGTCATTGCCATTATCTAGCAGTGCACGGGGAGGGGTCGGGGGTGCATGTTTGTCCATGTGTTAGGTTTTTGAAAGTGAGCTGCTTTTAAAACAATCCCATTAGCGTCTTTTTATCCAACAGCCGACGGTCTGTCTTGGCACGACAATAATTGCCGCCACTTGCGGTGCAGACTTGACGACAGGTACAGGCCTGAACTGTGTGTTAGGTTTTCAAGAGACACGCTTTCAAAACATTTTTTTTTTTTAGTGAATCAATAGCCTAGCAGGGTTTCTGTTTTGACAACAGGTTAACTCTTAGTCTTACCAGTTTGCTCCCTTGGCCATCGTATGTATACATACGATGCCATGCCCACGGAAAATTCCATCGTGTTTACACCCCACCCGGGTCTGCCCTGGGGGACTTGGGTGGGGTTAGGTATTTTTTAGTTCCCAGGGTCACCCTGGTCAGCCCCACAGGGTGGGGTTTTCTCTCTATTCTGGGGCATGTGTTTCTGTCTACCCGAGGTCTATTCACCTGTATTTGCCTTTTTTAAACTCTCCCTACTGTCTGCACTGCCTGTAGCTCTTGATATTGGATGTGTGTTGCTAAATGGTCTTAGCTTTATTTAGGCCCCATGTGTTAGGTTTATTTAATGTATTTGACCGGCTGGCGACATACATTCAATGTTCTGTTTAGTTGGTTGTTTTTTTTCACAAGCAGTGCAGGCACGTCCTGAGAAAGCCTTGTTGCTGTCGGGACGTTAAGCAATGTACAATCAATCAATCAATCCATCGTGTTTACTCAATTAAAACCAATTAATGTTCATTCTCAGTACCATTATCATAACTTATTGACATTAGTCATTTTCATACGATAGATTTTGTTTTAAAAATTGGAGTTTGTTCTCAGTGTTAATTTTTTTCTTAAATATAGGGCGTCAGATCTACCGCGGAAGATTAAGTTTACAGTTGCCAGAGGGTCAGCAGGATTTCCCAGGGGGTCACAAAAATGATTGGTTGTACATAGCTTATGGGTGTTTATGGTACGCATTGGTTTGTGATATTAGTTGTTTGGTTTTAAAGTTTTTATGGGCATTGGATTTGTGTGATAGAGTATTTATTAATTGTTTTTATTTGTTGTCTGTGGTGTTTGTAATTGTAACAACACCAACACACATTCCTATGCTTTATGTTCTTAAGGCAAATGGCAATAAAGAGTATCTTATCTTAACGTTCGACAGCAACAAGACTTTCTCAGGACGTGCCAGCACTGCTTGTGAAATAAAAACTAAACAGAATATTGAATGTATGTCGCCAGCCGGTCTAATAGTCACTATTACACTAAATAAACCGAAGACCATTTAGCAACACACATCCAATATCACTTTGAGAGCTACAGGCAGTGCAGACAGTAAGGAGAGTTCAAAAAAGGAAAATACAGGTGAATAGACCAAGGGTAGACAGAAACACATTACATAACCCAGAATAAAGGGGAACACCCTGTGGGGCTGACCAGGGTGACCCTGTGAACTTGAGGGTCACTGAGAAATGATGAACATCACATACCTTGTAACACACATTTAAATCGTCCAAGTGGCCAGTCGTGCTGAAAAAACGCATGGTCTGTTTTTCACTATCGGATGTGCTTTTAGGAACTTCAGACTGTGTAGGAGAAAGCTGTGATTTTGAGCTCAAAAACCTGAATTTCATGAGTCTGACCATACTTTCGCCACAGGAAATGCCGATAGCCACGTGACTTCGTCTCTGCCGCGGAAGAGTTCTACCTGTTAAATTTATGTTGCTGCGCCTGCGGTATTGTTGGATTTACGCCATTTAAGACAAACACAGTACAAGACAGACGAAAGGCCAGTTCAGCTACTGAAGTTACAGAGATTTTGATCGCTTGTATTTGAAATTTGTAAAGTGGCCTGAAACCAGTACCAAAGTGGGGTGGGGGGGGGGGGTGGAAGAACCGGAGTACCCGGAGAAAGAACTGTTGAAAGAGGTGAGTTTTGAGGGCGGACTGGAAGGAGGAGAGAGTTTCTGACGGAGAGAGAGTGGGAGAGTGTTCCAGGTGGATGGACTGTATACTGAGAAGGAGCGGGGGCCGAAAGTGCTGAGCTTGGTGCGGGGGATGTGGAGGCGGAAAGGGTCGGAGGTGGAGCGGAGGAAGCGGGAAGGTGTGTAGGGGTGAAGTAAGTTTGAGAGATAGGCAGGAGCGCAGTTGTTCAGGGATTTGTAGCAGAGAGACAGATTCTTGTATTGGATGCGTTGTGGGATGGGAAGCCAGTGAAGGAGTTTGATGTGGTCGGATTTTTTCTTTCTGAGGACGAGGCGGGCAGCATTGTTCTGCATGCGCTGGAGAGTGAAACTGGTGGAGTGAGGGAGGCCGGAAAGGAGAGAGTTGCAGTAGTCGATGCGAGGTAGGATGAGAGACAGCAAGTTTGGTGGCAGTTTTGGTAGTGAGGTATTTTCTGATCTGACTGATGCGGTGGAGGTGGAAGTAGCATGCCTGGGCCGTGGCGGAGACGAAGCTGGTCATGGAAAGAGAGGAATCGAATATCACGCCGAGGTTTTTGGCCGCGTCATGGAGGGGTTGGGGGTGCTGTCGAGTTGAAGGTGGAGAGAGGGAGGGAGATGGGAAAGTTTCTGGCGAGTGCCTACCAGTATGGATTCCGTTTTGTCGTCATTCAGTTTAAGCTTGTTTGATGTCATCCAGTTTTTCACGTCTTCGTAGCAGTCGGCCGTGCGAGTCAGTAGTGAGTGAGTGTTGTCGAGTTTTTCTTTGTCTAGTAGTTCTGAGTCATCAGCGTAGAGGTGGTGGTGTATGTGGTGAGAATGGATGACGTTGGACAGGAGAGAGGTGTAGAGTGTGAAAAGGACCGGGCCCAGGACGGATCCCTGTGGAACTGGGTTGGAGGAGACGCCGTCGATGGTGACGGACTGTTATTTGTCGGAGAGGTAGGAGAGAAACCAGAAGTGAGCAGAGTCGGTGATGCCAAAGGAGTGGTGAAGGCGGTGGAGGAGGATAGTGGTCTAGAGTGGAGAGAAGCAGGTCGTTTAAGATATTAGAAGGGCTGTTTCAGTGCTGTGATGTTTGCGATAGGCAGACTAGAAGGGACTGATTGATTGATTGTACATAAAAACTACATTGCTTAATGTCCCGACAGGAAGGGACTAAGGAGGTTGTTGTCGGCGAGGTGGAGGTTGAGCTGGTTGAGAACAACCTTCTCAAGAAGCTTGGACAGGAAAGAGAGATTGGAGACTGGGCAATAGTTTTTGAGTTCGTTTGGGTCGAGGTTGTGTTTTTTGAGGTGAGGACAAACCATGGCGGACTTGAAGATATCAGGGATGGAACCGTTCTCTGGAGATGTGTTGATGATGTCAGTAATGAAGGGCAGAAGTTTTGGAAGGCCGTCCCGGTAGAGAGAAGCTGGGACAGGGGGGTCTAGTTCGCAGGTTTTGAGAGGCATGGACTTTATGGTCTTGAGGACTTCGTCCTGAGAGACGGGGCGGAAGGACGAGAGGAGGGTGCCGGAAAAGGGGGTGTCGGGAGGGCAAGGTGGAGAAGGCAGAGTGTCGAGTGTGTTGCGCAGAGTTTGAATTTTGTCAGAAAAATAGGTGGAAAAAGCCGACGAGAGTTCTTCTTTGCTGTGTGTGTTAGGGAGAGGAGAGTCTTTAGAAGTGCATAGGAGTGTGTTCATGGTAGCGTAGAGGGATTTGGAAGAAGTGGATTCCAGGATTTTGTTTTGAAGGTGCTTACGTTTGGAGTCAGAGATCATTGTGCAGACTTTGGATCTAGTTGTGTGGAAGATCTGTCTGTGAGCGGTGAGGTCAGATGAGCGCTAGTGGCGTTCCGCTTGTCAGCGCTTGCGCTTGGCCTCAGCTATGTCAGGGGGATGGGGGTCGGTTGGGTATGGAGCAGGTGGTGACAGGTGCATGGGTGTCTAGACGTTTTCGAAGGAAGGAGTCGAAGTGGGATGCAAGATCAGGAGAGGAGGCGGGGTCCAAGAGAAGGTCGACAGCTTCGTTGAAGAAGCTCTCTCGGTTGACAGATTTTAGTTTGCGACGAGAGACAAGGAGCTTGGTTTTTTTTCGGGGGAGGTAGGTTGAGGGAGACGAGAATAGAGACGAGGTGGTCAGAGGGAAGCACAGAGGAGGTGTCAGAGTCGAGAAAGAGTTGATCGGAGGTGCGGGTGATGATCCAGTCGAGGGTGTGGCCGAGTCGCTGGGTGGGTTTGGTGATGTGTTGTGTAAGATTGTGGTTTGAAAGTGATGTGCAAAGGCGTTTTTTGTCAGGGTGGTTGGGTTTGTCGAAGTGGAAGTTAAAGTCGCCATGAAAGATGTGTTTTCCGGGTCGTGTGCTGTAGTGGTCTAGGAGGAAGTCAAATTCAGTGAGGAACATGGAGTTTGTGAGTTTGTTTTGAGAGCTTGAAGGGGGACGGTGGATACATGAGAAGATGAGGGACTTGCCAGGGAGTGTTGCTACGGCCTTGACAGATTCAAAGGAGGGATGAGCAAAAGGGAGAGACTGATGAATCTTTGATGATGAATCTTTTATTTATTCAGGATAAAGCTAGCTGTCTTACAAGCTGTCCTGTAAACAAACAACATAACAGGAAAATAAACAGAGCATGCAAATACTAACAATAATAAGAAGAAGAAGAAGAGGAAAAACTACGGGGAAAAAAAACACAATGGAGAATTTGTAACTGCCTCCAATGCAAAAAGCAAGAGAATGAAACGCGTGCACAGCATTAATATTATACTCATCTAAGACAGTGTCATAGAATCAGCAGCATCAATAACGTATAGTGACACCGACAAGACAATAGATGATCAGGTAGCAAATATAAGGAGAAAGAGAAAAATATTTGACGTTTACGTGTTATCAGCAGAATTATTTTTACTGTGAAGTCACGCTGATTGGAAGTGAGTGTGCAATGCACGTTTAAAATGGGTTTTATCGCAAAATGATTTAATGTTTAATGGTAATGAGTTCCAGACAGAACTACCAGAAAATTTAAGGCTTGACTTGTAGAGATCTATCCGTGGGCAGGGTAAGTGAAGCAAGTCATTCCTCGTATGTTGTTGATGCCTGAGGGCTGAAGTTAAATATCATGCGCAGATATTCCTGGGCTTGATAATGAAATATTTTGTGCATGAGGACGCATTTGTTAAATTTGAGTTGTTCCTTCAGTGTAAGTAGGCCAAGGGATTTTATTTTCTCAGCCGTGGAAATAGGGTTAGGAATAATTAACTTAACTGAACGACGATACAGCGAGTTTAGTTTTTTAAAATGAAGTTCACTGCATTCGTCCCACAAAGAGGACGCATAGTCACAGTGGCTTTTAATGTGTGCGTGAAAGAACAATGTACAGCACTTTGTACTAAGAATATGTCTAAGTTTAGATAGCAGAAATACATTCCTGGACAAGGTTTTGCACAAACTGTCGATATGTGGCGACCATTTCAGCTGGTCATCAATTACAACTCCCAGTAGGCGGTGCCTATATACTTGTTGGATACGTTTATTGCCAAGTGACAGTTTCAGAGGGGCAGGATGTAGCTGATGCTTTTGGCGGGTTGTTATCAACATGCTTTTGGTTTTAGAAGTACTGATTAGCATGCGATTTTGCGCACACCAATCTGACACTTCATCGAGACTTTGCTGGAGGATACAATTTAGCGTCATTTCACGTTTGTCTGATGTATGCAGAGTTGAATCGTCAGCAAAGAGTTCGCATTTAACCTCAGGATTTGAGATGGAAAGAGGTAGATCATTGATGAATAAAGAAAATAAAAGAGGCCCTAGGATAGATCCTTGGGGGACTCTGTGCATCACTATACCTTCTTTCGAATACCACCCGACCCCACCCGGGTCTGCCCTGGGGGACTTGGGTGGGGTTAGGTATTTTTTAGTTCCCAGGGTCACCCTGGTCAGCCCCACAGGGTGGGTTTTTCTCTCTATTCTGGGGCATGTGTTTCTGTCTACCCTTTGTCCATTTACCTGTATTTGCCTTTTTAAAACTCTCCCTACTGTCTGCACTGCCTGTAGCTCTTGATATTGGATGTGTGTTGCTGAATGGTCTTGGCTTTATTTAGGCCCCATGTGTTAGGTTTATTTAACGTATTGGACCGGCTGGCGACATACATTCAATGTTCTGGGGGTTTTTTGTGTTTTTTTTTTTTCACAGGCAGTGCGGGCACGTCCTGAGAAAGCCTTGTTGCTGTCGGGACGTTAAGCAATGTACAATCAATCAATCAATCAATCGAATACCACCCGTTTGAGTACACCTTCTGTCGGCGGTTACTGAGGTAGGAGGAGAAAAAAGCTATAGAGTTCGAATCAAGTTTATATACTGAAAGTTTCTTTAAAAGAATGTTGTGATTGACTAAATCAAATGCTTTGGTTAGGTCCAGAAAAACTGCTTCATTTAATTTGGAATTGTTGATTGATGAGAGCCAAGAGTCAACAATGTGAACGAGGGCAGTATGACATGAGTTTTTTATGGTAAAACCAAAAGTATAAATTAATTCACTAACCCATACCCTGTGGGCTGATCTGTCTTTAAAATAACCTTTAGATGCTTAGTTGATTTCAGTTTGTTTTTCACAATGTCGCGTTCCTGTTTATTTGGGATGACATTGTTCTTCAAAGCTGTCACGATCCTTACAGTAAAACAAACAGATAAACTTTAACTGCTCTTGAAAATCTTTGAGTACAGCATTGTATTTTTGAGTGAGAATCCATACACTAATATTTGCATGTCTGCCACTGAAGGCAAGTTCTGCTAGTGTGTTTCTCTTCGTAACAAAGTCTTTCTCTGCTGAGCAGTCATCAACAATAAACAAAGTTGGCTGTCCTTCAAATTGCTTGTAAAAAGACAGCAAACAGTCGTTCATTTTTTTTCTCAGGGTCGACTAAATAGATGTTGCTGTCAGTCTGAATGAATAAGCGGTTGCAATAAGCCTTGTTGTGTTTGATCGTAGGACAGAATATCACAATGTTTTGAAAATGATAGATGTATCTTGTTTGTAGGAGATCAAGAAACAATTCAGTTTTACCACATCCTGTTGCACCGCAAAATAAGCCACAGTGTGGGTCGAGTGTCATCAAGTTCGTTTTAAAACACAATATAATTTTAATACACATGACCACTTAGCCTGCTCTCTTGGATATTTAGTTGTGCGTCATAATCAAATACAAATACATATTTATTGCTCCAGCAGTTTGTCTTTTTGTATCCCCCACCCGGGTCTGCCCTCGGGGACTTGGGTGGGGTTAGGTACTTTTTAGTTCCCAGGGTCACCCTGGTCAGCCCCACAGGGTGAGTTTTTCTCTCTATTCTGGGGCATGTGTTTCTCTCTACCCGAGGTCCATTCACCTGTATTTGCCTTTTTAAAACTCTCCCTACTGTCTGCACTGCCTGTAGCTCTTGATATTGGATGTGTGTTGCTAAATGGTCTTGGCTTTATTTAGCCCCATTTGTTAGGTTTATTTAACGTATTTGACCGGCTGGCGACATACATTCAATGTTCTGTTTATTATTATTATTTTTTTTATTTTTTCACAAGCAGTGCAGGCACGTCCTGAGAAAGCCTTGTTGCTGTCGGGACGTTAAGCAATGTACAATCAATGTACAATCAATCAATTGTCTTTTTGTATTTGGATTGTAATTCCGTCACTGCCGTTTCAACAGTTCGACCTGACCCATGTAGCTAATCGTCATCTGTACTACGCAGGTCTAGCCACAGGGCATATTTGTTTGTCAAGTGTTGACTGATTCTTATGTCATACAGATGTAGATCTTTGCATGCTGCGTTTGCTGCTTTTTCTCTAAGCCTCCCACCAGACCATTTTACAATCTCGTTGTGTTGATATGGTAGCATTCCAGATGCATACACCTGGTTTGGTCGACCTTCGATTGTGCAAGACAAATGTGTAATTTTCAGATTGTAGAATTTTTCTGAATCGCTTTTGTATGGACTTCCTGGTTCAACAAACATAAGAATGCCTTTCAGTGACCTAGCAGGTGTGTTAAACTTGATGTTCCACATTGGATCACTTTTGTCTTTGTGCATTAAACTGTGTCTTATTACACGGTCATGATAAATCAGCAGTCTTGACTGGTACTGATTTTGAATGAAAGTAGCTAGATGAGCATGTGTGACAATTTCATATTCCAAGGAAATGTTGGAGAGCTTATATGTTGCATTGACATCTGATGATTGTATAACTTTGGAATAGTCATTGAAAGTTAGTTCAAAGCTTATACGGTCATTCAGTTCTCCTTGGTAATTCGGCAAATGCGCTGTTAGGATTTTGAATTCAAGTGCCCTCACCCGGGTCTGCCCTGGGGGACTTGGGTGGGGTTAGGTATTTTTTAGTTCCCAGGGTCACCCAGGTCAGCCCCACAGGGTGGGTTTTTCTCTCTATTCTGGGGCATGTGTTTCTGTCTACCCTTTGTCCATTCACCTGTATTTGCCTTTTTAAAACTCTCCCTACTATCTGCACTGCCTGTAGCTCTTGATCTTGGATGTGTGTTGCTAAATGGTCTTAGCTTTATTTAGGCCCCATGTGTTAGGTTTATTTAATGTATTTGACCGGCTGGCGACATACATTCAATGTTCTGTTTAGTTGTTTTTTTTCACAAGCAGTGCAGGCACGTCCTGAGAAAGCCTTGTTGCTGTCGGGACGTTAAGCAATGTACAATCAATCAATCGTGTGTGAGCGATTAAGCCATTAGTATTCCTACTTTTTCCTTGACTAGGAGAGACCCCTCGTCCCCAGGTCAAACAGGCATCGCTGTCTACATTCACAACTCCATTCAGCATTTAGTCCATAGACGCTTGGACTTGGAAACAGCAGACGTAGAGTGTTTGTGGTTGTAAGTGAAATGCCCTAAATCGACACCGCTACTAGTTGGATTCCTTTACAGAAACCCTGCCGCCACTTTTGAATGGTATGACCATTTTAGTCAGATCCTTGATAGAGCGTGCAAAAGAAAGGCTGACCTTCTTCTCATGGGAGATTTTAATATAGACTTCCTTAACCCATATCCATCGGTATACGCCCGCGTGCGTACACACCCATTTCCATCGGAATACTCCGCAGTGCGTAGGCCCCCCTTTCCGACGGTATACTCGCCGACACGTAGTTTAGGTGGTTCCCCTGTGTCCCTCTGTGTACACGTAAACCCCTACTTCCCATGACATCACAGGTTAGTGCTCTAAACGTCATTAAAATATGTGCACTTTTCCCAGTTCCGACCGAGAATTTGCCGGAAGTTGTAAGCCTTTTTTACGCTAATTTTCGCCGCATGTTAGAGTGAATACATCGAGCATGATGGCCGAGCCAGGTGAGAGAGAGGACGTGAGCGATACAAGCGGCATTTTGAATTAGATCCTGACGACAACATATTAGGGGAAGATGAAGAGTTGGTGGAGATTCAAGATGTACAAGTTTACGATGAGTTG
Source organism: Semisulcospira habei (assembly GCA_036245525.1). Lineage (NCBI taxonomy): Eukaryota > Metazoa > Mollusca > Gastropoda > Semisulcospiridae > Semisulcospira > Semisulcospira habei. The sequence continues at coordinate 146,073,956 of BTPG01000007.1, forward strand.
AGTGATTTAGTTCGTCAAATTTTTGGCGATAGTGAGGAAGACAACGATGATTTCCTGGGTTTCAAGATGGCTGGCAACGTGACAATTTTATTCCTTGTGTCAATAGAAAAAAATGTGTAGTTTTCAAACCACTTGATGGATTTCATTCATTCTTTTTTTATTAGGCAGAAAATAGAAGTGTGTATATTTTACAGGCATATATGCTGCAGTGATTTTGGATCCTTCTATTGAAATAATGTATTTGAACACAAGGTATGTGAACATTTTTGCAATAAACTCACTTTTACACTAAAATAATTTTTTTCTGTTTTCTTTTTCTCAGTTTATTTTTACATGGATAGCTAGTATATTCAATGCTGAATCTGCTGATATGCAACACTTAATGTTTTAGGGTGGGGTTGAGACTGTTTTAAGCCTTTTATACAACTACCACTCGTGCACTAAAATTTCCTAAAAAACGGTCAGCTCTGAGCAGGCACTCTCTGTAAGGCCTCTTAGCTCACAGAGTGCCTGACTGGAAGTGTCTTCCAGATGGATATGGGTTAAGAATCACGCTGCGTGCGATACAATATCTTCATTGTTTGGTCTAGTCCAGTTAATAAAATCGCCCACCAGAATTACTCAGAATACGTCCTCACTTATAGACCACATATACACTAATAAACCCAAAGCCATCTGTAATGTTGAGGTTTCAAATCTAAGTGTTAGTGATCACTATCCAGTTGTTTGCTCATGGTCAAAAAAGATTCCGAAAGCAAAGAAGAACAGCCATACAACCATGTTACGTGGTGGAGTTGTAGTCGAAGTATGATAAACACACCAGACACACACGCACATAGAGTTCTTTAAAATAAACCTCGTTCAGCTGCAGTCCGTCACACGTGGCTTAAGGATGTAGACAATACTAGGGTAACAGTTCGAACAATATTTAATTCAGCGATGCGATATCCACACAATAATGCACTTTCAAATGCACAAACTACTGATACAAAGTCTCTTCTGCTATGTCCGCACTACGACTCAAAGTTTCTCATACACAGCGTCTCTCTCAATAAACTGCGTGTATCTACAACTGACAAAGCAAGACAATGTACGAATGGGCTTTCCCAGCGCCCTCCTTATAAATACTACGAAAATCTAGAATCTTCTATGGAAATCATACAACTCAACCAATCAGAACGAAACACGCAGCCGAAACTCAATAACATGAACTTGCCAGAAAAAACTATAACAGGCTACAAAAACACGGCTGCTTACATCAGCTCTAAATTCTAGCGTATAATTAAGTCACATAAAAGTATGGTATCCCTATCACCTGGTAGCTCTATAAAGTACGAGAACATTCCCAAAACAAAACAAAGGCTGCACAATCCACGCGCACAAAATGTAGCGAAAAATGTTGCGATGTCAACTAACCGACGTGACACTTACGAGGCCACTAGACAGTGCGACCCTTGTACAACGCACCGGACAAAACACAACAAAACGAAATCAGCTCTACTCACGAACAAAAGAAAAACTTACTAAAAGCACGTGAATCGTAACCGTGATAGCTCAAATAAACATCGGGTCGTTACCTACGAATAACACATGTACGCTCTCACAGGATAACACAACCACAATCGTAACAAACCATATATCGATCATTCAAGAACTTTAACCATAATAAATTCCTATTTGATTTAAATAATACTCCGTTCAACGATGTACTTCTCTCCAATGACCCAGACACTGCCCTTTCTATTTGGTACACTTTTTCTAACTGTATTAAACACGCACCCCTTCGTGAGAGAAGGGTTAAATCAAACACTCTTCCTCCATGGTTAACCCCAGAAATAATGCAAGCGATGGCGCTCAGAGATGATCTGCGTAGTCGAAAACTATTTCCTGAATTTAAGCAACAACGTAACCCTGTTAAGTACATGATCAGAGAGGCAAGGAAGAGGTTAATCCGTGACACAGTGAAAGACAGTAAGGATACTTCCACTATCTGGCGCCTATTAAACACTCTAACTAAAGGCTCCCCTGGCACTTCAACAACCATTCCCAGCAGTCTTACTGCAGAAACTTTTAATAATCATTTTCTTTCAGTCGCTGAAACTCTAAATGCCTCAATTAATAGCAGTAAGTATGAATGTTCTAATTTGCTTTCTGAATTCTGTAAACACAGAACAGAGGATACAGACCCCTTCAGCATTCCCTTGCTATCAGTTCATGAGGTGGGTTTGCTCATTAGTAAACTACCAAATAAAAAGTCTTCGGGGCCTGATGACATCAGCCCGCAAATACTGAAGTTATCCCTGCCGTACATAGTAGAGTCTATTACGTACATTTACAACCTTTGTATCAAGCAACATACTTTCCCTAACAAACTAAAATATGCTAAAGTCATTCCACTTCCAAAAACTAAAGATCGTTCCGACCCTAACAACTATCGACCGATTTCATTATTATCAGTTCTATCAAAGCCGCTTGAAAGGCATCCCCCACCCAGGTCTGCCCTGGGGGACTTGGATGGGGTTAGGTATTTTTTAGTTCCCAGGGTCACCCTGGTCAGCCCCACAGGGTGAGTTTTTCTCTCTATTCTGGGGCATGTGTTTCTGTCTACCCTTTGTCCATTCACCTGTATTTGCCTTTTTAAAACTCTCCCTACTGTCTGCACTGCCTGTAGCTCTTGATCTTGGATGTGTGTTGCTAAATGGTCTTAGCTTTATTTAGGCCCCATGTGTTAGGTTTATTTAACGTATTTGACCGGCTGGCGACATACATTCAATGTTCTGTTTATTTATTTATTTTTTTTTCACAAGCAGTGCAGGCACGTCCTGAGAAAGCCTTGTTGCTGTCGGGACGTTAAGCAATGTACAATCAATCAATCAATTGAAAGGCATGTCCACCAACACCTGCTTGCCTACTTAGAAAACCGCAAGCTCCTGCACCCCTTTCAATCCGGATTTCGCCCACAACACTCGTACCACACTGCACTCACGCGCCTCGTTGACGCATGGCTCCACGGTATGAACAAATCCCAGCTAACAGGTGTCGTTTACTTAGACTTTAAAAAGGCCTTTGACCTAATCGATCATACCACTCTAATGACAAAGATTCAGAAATACTTGAATAGTACAGAAGTAGTTGCATTTTTTAGATCATACCTAACTGATCGTAAACAAAAAGTTCTAGTGAATGGATCTTACTCTTCTCTAAAAGATATAAAGTATGGAGTTCCCCAAGGATCTGTGCTTGGTCCCTTATTATTTTGTCTATTCATCAATGACCTGCCACTTCATATAACTTGCAAGAACGTACAATGTGATCTTTTTGCTGATGACACTTCCATTCATATGACTAACAAAGATATACAAGTAATTTCTTCCAACTTGCAGCATAGTCTTGATGAAGTGTCTGAATGGTGTCACAGGAATTCTATGATTGTTCATCCAATTAAAACCAAATCTATGATAATCGCCACTCGTCAAAAACACCAGTTAGCACCCCTGTTACTTAACCTTTTATTAAAGGGCAGGCAAATAGAACACAATGAACACCGCCTACTAGGGATTACAATTGACAATCAGCTTAAGTGGAAGGCTCATACGGACACTTTATGCAGAACGGTAGCCAAAAATCTTTTCATGTTGTCCAAACTGAAATATTACACCGACTCAGACACGCGCAAACTATTCTATAATGCTCACATACGTTCTCATATTGATTACGCGTCAACGGTGTGGGATGGATGCAGTGAAGTCCACTTGAAGAGACTCAACTTGTTACACAGAAGGGCAGCAAAGTTAATCCTTCCTGACCCACGACTCACAACAGAAGAAAAACTCGCCAAAATAGGATTTCTGCCGCTGCAAGACCACTTCAAATACAATAAGGCTATTTTTATGTTCAAAGTGTGGAAACAGAAAATACCAGAATATATCACAACTCTTTTCTCTAAGTCGGAATGAATTCTTGGTAATATTAGGCAACTTTTCTTAGTCCCCAAAACAAGAATTGATATATATACAAATCTAGTTTGTCATTTGCGGGAACGCAGACTTGGAACATGCTTCCTGATTATGTAAAATCCGCTTCCTCTCTAGCCCGTTTCAAAATCAGTCTCTTCAAGTACTTCTCGAAGCAGTCATAATCATTACGTTGTGAAATATATACTGCCCTGTAACCCTGATTATGTATGCTCCCAATTACAAACTCTGTGTGTGTGTGTCAGTTTAGGTGTGTGAGATTGTCATGGGACTTTCTTTCCCTAAACTAGCAATGTTTTTGTCAGTTTCATTTACATTTAACTATATACTTAGTTTTTTTGTATTTTGTCTCATAGTTTTGTAGCAACGGCAGGTTTGAAAAATGGCTATGTCTGTGACGATGTCAATGCCTCAAGCGTTGATAAATAAAGCTTCATTGAATCATTGAATCTCTCTCTCTCTCTCTCTCTCTCTCTCTCTCTCTCTCTCTCTCTCTCTCTCTCTCTCTCTCTCTCTCTCTGCCCCACCCGGGTCTGCCCTGGGGGACTTGGGTGGGGTTAGGTATTTTTTAGTTCCCAGGGTCACCCTGTCAGCCCCACAGGGTGGGTTTATCTCTCCATTCTGGGGCATGTTTCTGTCTACCCTTTGTCCATTCACCTGTATTTGCCTTTTTAAAACTCTCCCTACTGTCTGCACTGCCTGTAACTCTTGATATTGGATGTGGGTTGCTAAATGGTCTTGGCTTTATTTAGGCCCTGTGTTAGGTTTATTTAATGTATTTGACCGGCTGGCGACATACATTCAATGTTCTGTTTAGTTTTTTCACAAGCAGTGCAGGCACGTCCTGAGAAAGCCTTGTTGCTGTCGGGACGTTAAGCAATGTACAGTCAGTCTCTCTCTCTCTCTCTGTATTTGACTGGCTGGCGACATACATTCAATGTTCTGTTTTTTTTTTTTTTTCACAAGCAGTGCAGGCACGTCCTGAGAAAGCCTTGTTGCTGTCGGGACGTTAAGCAATGTACAATCAATCAATCTCTCTCTCTCTCTCTCTCTCTCTCTCTCTCTCTCTCTCTCTCTCTCTCTCTCTCTCTGGGAAAAATACTTGCATTTTGAGAAAACATGGATTTTGCTGGTGCAGAAGCCAGCCCTTTATTGTCACAAAGGTCAAATGTGTAAATAGGTCGTACACATGAGCCATAATGGCTTTGCCTTTCTGGTTTCTCAATGGTGAGAGTTGAGGCGGGGTTTTTGTGATAGTTGTGGTGGTGATATTTAAATTAGCCATGATTTAGGCATGCGCTCATCAATAATGATATAGGTGACTCAGTTCTCTTATTTCCTCTTTCTCTTATGACTGTGTGAGGGCCCACTGTGACCAACTTTGGTCCGATAGCTTTTTGTGTACCAGAGAAAGTTTGTCTCATGGGGCATAGTCAGTCCCTGGCTTGTTTTCAGTCCTTCACTTTTTGACACGGACACCTAGCAATCACTATTTGACGTATGTGTGGTGTTAGGAGAGTTTTGCTTAGCTTTGTTGAGAGGTGAGTGCAGTTTTACCCTCCCACCAGCTTAGGATCATCATTTGTTTCATTTTGATCAACTTAGCAGTTTACTTGTTGCATACAGCTACCAATTTCGTTTACAGTACCTACAGATGCATGTACACAAGGAGATTATGCTAGCACCAAGGACTACCTGTGTGTAGTAGTCCTTTGCTAGCACTAATCTTGGTGTTACATTTCTGGATAATGAAGTTGTTCACATGCTTGTGATTTTTTTTTTCAGGAAGTATGCCAGCTGATTCAGCAGACAAGCTCAGCCAGGCAAATGGAGGCCACAGTAACTGTGTGGTTACTGACAAAGATACAGGACAGGCTACTGTACAGGAATGGGAAGACCCTGTCCAACCCTCACAGGTCAAACAGAAGCTTAACACCCTTGTGCCTGCATCCACCAGTATTGTTGACAGTAGCAGTGGCTGCGTTCACAAGGGGACCAAAGCCACAGGGGAACCTGGTGTCCAGCGACAGCCTGTGACCAGCCCAGAGTGTGGGGTTTTCCATCAAATGGAACCTTATGTCAAGACAGAGCCCAGCCAGGGGTGTGTACCTCATGTATACCATATGGACTGTGATGGTAAATACAAACATAGTGTATCTGGAGACATCTCACTAGATGAACGGAAACCCTACGCAGAAAAATGTGTAGATGTTGAAGAGGGTGGCATGCCGTTTGTGTGTGGGATGTGTGAGGCATGTTTCCAGTCACGAAGACAGTTGCACAAACACATGTCTACTCACTCACAACCTGTCCAAAATCCACAAGTCAAACTAGAGACAGGTTGCGAGATCAAACCTGATGTCCAGTTTCTACCTGGGACTATCTCAGAGCCGGAAGTGAACCCCTGTGTGCCTGCAGTCACCAATACTATAGCCAGTGTCGGTGGCTGCATGAACAAGGGGGTTAAACTGGAACTCTGTACTCACTCATGGCTGTTCCAACGCCCACCAGACAAGCTGGAGCCAGAAGACAAGGTGGAACTTGGCGTCCAGTTAGGACATGGGAGCAGCTCAGATTCCACTACTGTCGACAGTACCGTTGGCTGCATGTACTATGGGGTGAAATTAGAACCGGACATCATGGACAAACACTGTGTCAAGTTAGAGCCTGGGGCCAGCTCAGATTCTGGGGTTAAACTAGAACCTGACATCAGTCTGAAGGCAACGTCTGGGATCAAGACAGAGCAGCAGCACTCAGAGAATGGTTTGGGTTCTGTGGATTGCGTGCACAACAGTGATGTGAACATGTGCCAGTCAGAAGTGAAGCCTGACGCAGTCATATTGTGTGACAGTAACGTCGAAAACCTTGATGCTGCCAACTGTAATGTACATAGCTCTGGAGCAGTATTTGTATCGGTACCTCTGTATGAGTGTGATAAACCTGCTGCAGAGTTGTCCTTGGCTCCACACAGTGATTTGATGACAGCTGCACACAGTGATTTGATGACAGCGGCACACAGTGATTTGATGACAGCTGCACACAATGATTTGATGACAAAAGTGGCTGATTGCAGTGGCAGAGGGTCCTCTATTTGTCTGGGGGGTGAGGCTTCATCACAGGAACCAAGATCCGATACTGTAGAATATCACAGAGAGCAGGAGAGTAAAGAATGTGATGCTAGTTTCAGCAGTGCTAGCAAAATGAAAATACACATGATTACACGCACAGGCCAGAAACCACATAAGTGTACAGTGTGTGGTGCTAGTTTCTCAAGGGACGGCAGTTTGAAAATGCACATGTTTACCCACACAGGCCAGAAACCATATAAATGTACAGTGTGTGGTGCTAGTTTCTCCCAGGCTGGCAATTTGAAAAGTCACATGTTTACCCATACAGGCCAGAAACCACATAAATGTACAGCATGTGGTGCTAGTTTCTCCAAAGCTGGCAGTTTGAAAATACACATGTTTACACACACAGGCCAGAAACCACATAAGTGCACAGCGTGTGATGCTAGTTTCTCCCACGCTTGCAATTTAAAATCACACATGTTTACCCACACAGGCCAGAAACCACATAAATGTACAGTGTGTGGTGCTAGTTTCTCTCAGGCTGGTTATTTGAAAAGACACATGTTTACACACACAGGCCAGAAATCACATAAGTGTACAGTGTGTGGTACTAGTTTTTACCAGGCTAACAGTTTGAAAAGGCACATGTTAACCCACTCAGGCCAAAAACCACATAAGTGTACAGGGTGTGATGCTAGTTTCTCTCAGTCTTGCAGTTTAAAAAGACACATGTTAACCCACACAGGCCAGAAACCACATAAGTGTACAATGTGTGGTGCTAGTTACCCAAGTGCTAGCAGTTTGAAAAGGCACATGTTAACCCACACAGGCCAAAAAACACATAAGTGTACAGTGTGTGATGCTAGTTTCTTACTGGCTGGCTATTTGACAAAACATATGTTTATTCACACAGGCCAGAAACCACATCAGTGTGCAGTGTGTGGTGCTAGTTTCTCCCACTCTTGCAGTTTGAAAACACACATGTTAATCCACACAGGCCAGAAACCACATAAGTGTACAGTGTGTGGTGCTAGTTTCTCAAGTGCTGGCTGTTTGAAAAGGCACATGTTAACCCACACAGGCCAAAAACCACACAAGTGTACAGTGTGTGGTGCTAGTTTCTCACAGCCTGTCCATTTAAGAAAGCACATGTTTACCCACACAGGCCAGAAACCACATAAATGTATAGTGTGCGGTGCTAGTTTCTCCCTGGCTGACAGTTTGAAAAGACACATGTTTATACACTCAGGACACATGCTTAAACACACAGGCCAGAAATCACATGTGTGTACAGTGTGTGGTGCTTGTTTCTCCCTGGCTGGCAGTTTGACAAAACATATGTTTACCCACACAGGCCAGAAACCACATAAGTATTCAGTGTGTGGTGCTAGTTTCTCCCAGGCTGGCAATTTAAAAAAGCACATGTTACTTAGAAACACAGGCCATAAACCACGTAAGTGTAAACAATGTGATGCTAGTTTTACCCATGCAAGTGTCATTAAAGGCCTCGTGCTTTAAACACACAGGCCAGAAACCACATAAGTGTATAGTGTGTGGTGCTAGTTTCTCTCAGTCTAGCAGTTTGAAAAGACGTTTACCCACACGGGCCAGAAACCACCATGTAAGTGTAAAAAAATGTGATGTTATCCACTCTTGCTTTATGAAAAGACACATGGTTATGCACCCAGTCAGAAACTACATAAGTGTACAGTGTGTAGTGCTAGTGTCTTCCTTGCTGGACATTTAAAAATACCCGTTTAAATACACAGGCCTGAAACCACATAAATGTACAGTGTGTGGTGCTAGTTTTTCCCTTGCAGGCTTTTTGAAAACACACGTTCACCCACACAGGCCAAAAACCACATTAGTGTAAAGAATGTGATACTAGGTTCGCCTTTGCTTTCACAGTGAAAGTACACATGCATATACACACAGGCCAAAAACCACATAAGTGTACAGTGTGTGGTGCTAGTTTCTTCCAGGCTGGCAGTTTTTAAAAAAGCACGTTTACCCACACAGGATAGAAACCACATAAGTGTACAGTATGTGGTGCTAGTTTCTCTTAGGCTGGCAGTTTGAAAAGGCATATGTTAACCCACACAGGCCAGAAACCACATAAGTGTACAGTGTGTGGTGCTATTTTCTCCCAGGCTAGCAATTTGAACCTCGCGCTGGGACCATACGGCGTTGAGGCGCGTCCCCTGGGTGGTGGATAGGGGGTCCCTCGTGAGAGGGGTGCACCGAATGAAATAAGGTGCCGTGAACCAACATGGTCTAAGGGAAGGTGACCCCGACAGAAAACCCCTGGTCCTCCTAGTAAGGGGGTTGGGCGTGGGGGCAGCTTCCCCACCCTGCAAAAAAGGAAATAGCTACAAAAACGCCGACGAAAAGTCCAGTATCACTAGGCAGGCATTGTCATGGAACCCCCAGGGAAAGAGGAAAAGAGGTAGGCCGAGAAACTCCTGGCGTCGAGACCTCCAAACAGACATCAAGAGACTGGGAACCACCTGGAGTAGAATCGAAGGAGAAGCACAGGACAGGAGTTGCTGGAGGTCTCTCGTCGACGGCCTATATCCGGGTAGGGGTGACAGGCGTAAGTAAGTAGCAATTTGAAAATATGGTACGCAGACGCAGACCTGTCTACCCTACGATTTTTGGGCGTAATTTTACGATTTTTACCGGCCAGTACGCCGAGTACTACAAAAAGTACGAAAATTCGGCAAATTTGTCGAAATTAATTTTTTGGGTATATTTCTGTTTAAAGACGAGTTGCTTCATGTGGTTTTCGGTAAATAGTATTACGTCAGCCATTTAGAAAAAAATGCCGCCACCTTCGAGAGTTCTACACCCCAGGCTGTTCCATGCCCCAGCATGTGAACAAAAACGCTGTCATGAGACAGATGATGAAGTTGCAACAAAGAAGAAAGTGCTAAAGCAGCAGAGATTCCTAAAGGCATACAACGAAAAGTGGAATTGCCTCGTACGCAGCACTAAAGGAGAAACCTATGTGTTTTGCACTTTGTGCCATGCGGACTTCAGTTGTGCTCATGGCGGACGCAGTGACTGCGCAAAACACATTTCGTCTAAAAGCCATGACAATCTTGAGAAACTTTCCAAGGGGACACCTTCCATAATGACGGCCTTTTCAGCGCAGACTTCAAAATCAGCTGGGGATCTTTCATTACAAATAACTAATGCCGAGGCGATGATGTGCCGACTGGTGGCTGATGCCAACCTCTCACTGTCCATGGCTGACCGTCTTGTGCCGATGTTTAAAGAAATGTTTCCAGACAGCAAAATCGCTCAAGGTAATTTTTTTCTTTCTTTGGTTTAGATAGTGTTTATTTTATCAACCCAAAACAAAGTGAAAATTGAAGAAAACGGTGTGTTGTCTTCTCGTTCTCTCTCTCTCTCTCTCTCTCTCTCTCTCTCTCTCTCTCTCTCTCTCTCTCTCTCTCTCTCTCTCTCTCTGTGGCCGTGGGTGTGTGATTTTCAGATTGTAAGTAGGAATTAAGCTTATTGAGGGGTTAACATGGACCTGGTTTAGATTTATTTGCATTGCAGTTCTAGGTCTGTAGTAAGTAAACTGGTGCCCTTTTTGTTGACAGGAATGCAGTGTGGGCGCACCAAAGCCACCATAATGATCAAAGAAATGTCAGCTCTTGCCATGAAAAATCTTGCAGACCAGATGAAGATGCGGCCATTCAGTATTGCAACAGATGGAAGTAACGAATGGTACAGGAAGCAATTTCCCTTGGGGTGATCAGGACGTTCAGCAAGGATGCAGATGGCAAGCTGGAGAAAGTGACGACTCAGCTCCTAGCTTTACGAGATTGTGAGGGCTCAGCTACTGGTATGTTTGACCTGTTATTATTTTTTTATATGATTGTGTTTCACTGTTTGCATAGGTGATGTAAATAGTATTGTGATTAGACCTATGCAGTGTATTATCTAGATTTATTGTGGCCGAGATATAATAGTTCAATTATTGATGATTGCTTAATTCTGACAGTGCAGCTCATTCATATGTCACAGTATTGCAGGGAGACTAGATTTCCTCTCACAGTGCTATCCATTTTTTTAATTTATTTTTTTAAAATTAAATTTACTCTGATTTTTTTAATTTGTTGTTTGGTTTTTTTAAATTTATTTTTATTTTTTGTTGAGGGGAGGGGTTAGATGGGATAACAAGTGAAATATTCTGTGAAGTTTCAAGAATGACAAAGGAGGGACATATTATTTGTTTAGTAATTCATTGTGTTCATATTTTTCCCAAGTTATATATGTGCCATTCCAGGAGAGAATATCTTCTGTCTTGTTGATGGAGAATTGAAGGCACAAGGTGTCCCTTGGACCAACTGCGTTGCCTTTGGATCAGACAATGCAGCTGTTATGACGGGTCAGCACAAGGGTGTGTTCTCCTTTGTCTTGAAGAAGAACAGCAAGGTGTACCTGGCTGCATGCACTCTTCATCTTGTGCACATTGGCGCGAAAAAAGGTTTGTCTGCTAAAATTGATATAATATTAAGACTACCTGTAATTCTACACAAATTATGTTACTCACTTTCAACAGTAGCAAAGGCAATGCAACGCACCCAAACTTGCCTGTTAACCTTATTATCTCTGACACAAAATAAATTGTGTATTTTATAATTTATCAATTGCATTGACAATCAAAATAAAAAATCAAAACTTGGTCATGGATTCAATTTCAGTTTTAGTTCTTAAATTATGTATGAATTTAGGCCCTCTGTGCCCAACTTCTTGAATCCATGGTAAATTACAAGTTTTTTTAATGTATTGCTTACAGTTTCCCAATGTCTGCTGTTTTCTTTTAGTGTGGCTGACCAGATTTTTACCCTTCCCGCCGTTACAATTGTTACAATAATTGTTTGCCAGGTTGTGATCACATTTAAAAAAAAATAATGTTCAGGTGCAGCATGTCTTCCCCCAATTGAGGAAATTTTGTTGGACATCTACTACTTCTTCAGGAAAAGTACTCTACGCCAATCAAACCTGATGGAGCTCCAGGAGCTTTACGATGTGACTCAGCGGAAAATGCTGAAGCATGGGTGCACAAGGTGGCTTAGTATTGCAAGGTTAGCTGCACAGAGTACTTGTTTGTTTTATTCACTTTTATTTATACTGTTGCAGTGGACTCGTGCAAGTGTGGTGGCATGGCACTCACTACTGGTACTTATAAATTCATAAAGCTGCCATATTGTTTTTTGCTTGTTTTTTTTTCAGCATGTATGGTATAGAACTTTCAATGATGCTAAAAGCCATTGATGTTCTATCAGTGGCTCCTGGATTGCTGGAACCCTCCTTACCTAAGTAGTCATAAATAAGTTTTTGTGATTTATTTTTTTATTATTTTTTTTTGCAAAGGCAGCAAACACTTTTGCACTGTTAGGGTTAGGTAAAATAATATTCATGTTTGTGTGTTTTAGGTGCATCAAGCGGCTACTGGAGAATTGGGAGCCTCTGAAGCAGCTATTCCACGAAGAGTACAAAAAAAAGACTGAAGAAGAAGAAAAGAAGAAAGGTCACAAGAAGAGTACAGCAGCCGCGGACAGCCATTCATTAGGAGGTGCTGGCAAAACTGCATCAACAGATGATGAAGAGCACAGTATCGGTGTTTCAACAAAGATAATTGAAACCATCTCCACATTTTTGCGTTCACCAACGAACAAACTGTACACCATGTTTCTGAGCTACACCCTCAATGTGTATGATGGTGTACTTGTCAAATTGCAGGCAGAGGAGCCTCTGATCCATGAGCTGCATACATCACTGGTGAAGCTTATCACAAACCTGTTCAACAGATTCCTGAAACCTGTGACTGTCTTTGGCAAGAATATCACTGATGTGGAGTTTCAGCTGAGACAAAATCAGAAAGAAAACAAAGATCTCTTGGTTGGAGACAGCGCAAGAGAGCTGCTTGATCACCCTGACAAATACCACTTAAGACCAGACAGAATCAACGAGTTCTATGATTCTGTCAGGAAATACTTTGAAGCCACCTGTTCATATCTTCTGAAGAAGCTTCCACTGAATGATCAACTTCTAAAACATGTCATTCTTGTGGATCCTTCCAAACAGTTGACAGCTTCTCAAGATGATCTCAGGTTCATCCTCAAAAGATTCCCAGCTCTTCTGCCTGCTGGTACAACAACAGAAATGATAGAGGAACAATTTGCCAGTTATCAGGTGACTGACATCACTGACTGCAAAGATGACACTGACAGAGTTGATGAAACCTGGGTTGACTTCAGCAATCGCCATCCAGAGCTGAAGTCATTGTGTGAGGTCATGCTTGGAGTATGCACCATCCCTCACAGCAGTGCAGCATGTGAGCGGATTTTCAGCTGTGTCAGGAAGACGTCAACAGACCAGAGAACATCTCTTAACCAGGACACTGTGGAGTCATTACTGGTGTTGAAATCAAAGCCAGACAGAGCTCACACCAAGAATGAACTTCACCAGCTAAGAAGCGCCTACACCAAATGTCAGCAAAAATACAAACATTGAGAAAGAAGCATTGCGGTGTGCTGACGTACTGTAAAGAACTGTGCATTTTTTTTGGTGCCTATTCCAACACTAATTTTTTTAATAATTATTTCATAATTCATATCTTGGATTACTTGGAATGTAAGATCCCCACTGCTGAATGTCCCATGAAAAGGTCTTTCCAGAGCCCAACAAGAACATGAGTAACCTCAAGAATTGAATTTATCGCATACACCGCCTTGGGTAACAAAAGTACTCTTTTTTGTCTCAGAATACTAAAATTTGCTTTGTGGAGTACTACTAGATCAGTTTTGAGGTAGACAGGTCTGCAGACGGGAGGACCTCGAGTCCAAAGAGCTGCAGTGTGTCTGGCTGGAGGTGAAACTACCACATTCCTCTCCCATCCTTATCGCCTTTATGTACAGAAATCCAGCTGCTACTGCTGACTGGTTTGACGACTTTGTACAAGTGATGGATAAAGTGAACGACACCGGTAAAAATGTTCTCATTCTGGGAGACTGCTGAAACCCAAGCCTACGTGGCAATAGGCGATCATTCTTTTCGGGCTAAAGCAGATGATTAAATCTCCAACGTGAGTATCACGCTCTGCTGCCACCATCATTGACCACATTTACACTAATAACCCAACATCAGTAGCAGAAACTAATGTTTCTTCATTAGCTGTGCAATCTGCCTGCAAAACAAATTCGGAACCAGCACTCGTACATAATGCGTAAATTGAAAACGGTTCTTGAAACCATATCTCTGGAGTTAAGAGTAATATCCTGAAAGAAAAGAAAAGGTTGTATCCTACCTCAGTGTATCACCAGAAAATCTGAGGCAAATCCCATCAATGATCAAAGGAAAACCAAAAAAAGATTAAAATCTCGAGTAGCACATTTTGTGTACCGTACGACCGCGTTCCCAAAAGTGAACCAGTGCGCATGCGTGACCTCTTCTTCATTTGACCAACTGTTCCGCCAGTTTGAGGTTAAATTACTAAAATATTACAAACTACACCAAAAAGTATTGGTGCAATATTATCACAAGGTCATTTCCCAAAACCAAAACTAAAAAATATGCTTGAGGAAAAAGGAAAATTTATTTGTCTCTGTCTAAAAAGGGAAAACAACAAGAACAATTCTAATGTCAATCCACTAAGCTTACTCAAAATACAACTTATTAACCTATCACAGAGGTAATATAGGTTACATTATAAATGCCAGGCTAGGTAGTTGTCTCTAACAATCCAACCTGTTTTTGTGTTCTCGCCTGGTTATGTTCAGTTCTTTTCACGTCTAGACGTGCAAGTCCTTCTTCGTACGCTCCCAAGTCGTCCCGTCTCTCGTACCGTGGACGTCCTCGTAACTCGCTCTGTAGCGCAGTCTTTACTGTGACCTGGGTGTCTCGGCACCGGTCTCTCACTCCCTGAGTGAAGAGATGGAGAGATGACCTCGCAATAGGTCCCTGGTGATTGACGTCTCGGCGTCCATCACTGCAATCTCCGACAAGCACTCTGAATAAATAATAAGGTCCCAAATCATAACACTTGCTAAACATACACATATTGGATATGAGATACATTACGTATCCTGGCTGATACAAATAACTCTCACTTCATCCACACACACACACGTGCTTCATAACCCGACTTTCGTAACACCCCCTAACTGTCACTACATTAAAACAGACTATAGCCAGACACTTTCGCCATACATTATCCCATACCCTGGAAAAGAATATACTTAACCACGTACTACCTTCCTAACGACTTAGGCCTACACACCTCACATTCCTTATTATCCATCTCGGTAAATAACTCCATAGAAAAACACCGGTTGCCTCAATGAATTCCAAACCAACATAACTGAACCAAACCAGTCAACACTACACAACCGAATTAACTCCTATTGCATACTATCTTTAACGCAGTAACCCTCAATAATACATATAGAAACATACCTGAATTCTAGGTTTCAGAGTCTTGGAATACGGGCTAAGGTATCTTACACACGACACTGACAGTAAAGCCCCATACTAACATTCGCCTGAACTCACTAAAAAAACAACGTGCCAAACGTTTCTCTACGGTTTCACGCGGGGCCTTGTGCCACACGGAATATATCATCACAAAACAAACCGCTAACAAAATTGTATCGTACTAAACCCTCTGTGTGAACCCTAGTGAGCATAGAGTTTCATCACACTGGCTATTTGAAAATGCACGTTTACCCACACAGGCCAAAAACCACATAAGTGTAAAAAATGTGATGCTAGCTTCACACATGCTTAACACTGTAAAAGTACACATGCTTACACACAAAGGCCAGAAACCACATAAGTGTACATTGTGTAGTACTAGTTTCTAAGGGCTGGCAGTTTGAAAAAGCACATGTTAACCCACACAGGCCAGAAACTTAATACAGCTGAAAACACACATGATTGTTCCTTCAGGGCAGAATCTACATAAGTGTATCAGGTGTGATGCTACTTTCACCCTTACTAGCAGCCTCCATATCCATGCTGGGCAGAAGCCACATGAGTGTACAGGATGCCATGTTAGTTTCACCCAGGCTTGCAATTTGAAAGCACACACCCTTATCCATACAGGGCAGAAGCCACATTAATGTTGTTAATGTGGTGCTATTCACCCAGGCTGACACTTTAAAAGTACATGTTTAATCACACAGGTCAGAAGCCACATGAGTGTGCATTCGTGTCCAGAATGCAAATGCTAGTTGTCCAATACAGGGCAGAAGCCACATAAGTGTAGATGATGTGGTGCTAGATTCAACACACACACACACACACACACAGCAGAAACCCCATGAGTGTATAGGATGCAGTGCTAGTTTCACCTTGGCTAGCCATTGGAAAATGTGTCCATAGAGGCCAGAAGCCAAATAAGTGTACAGAATGCGGTGCTAGTTTCACCCATGCTGGAAACTTAAAAAAAACAAAACATGCTGGTCCATACAGGGCAGAAGTGTATATATGTCTATAATAGATTCACCCAGCCTAACACTTTAACCCATATCATACTGAGGCTAAAAGGTTCAAATTTGCACTCTGCCATATGCAAGCTGCATTATAGTACTTGCAGATAAGGATATAGATCAATGGCTTTAGTTCAAGGGTTGTGCCAGAATAGCTTGGCGCCTGGAGGCGCCAAGCTATTCTGGCACTACCCTTGAACTATTTTAGTCAAACTTATTTCACCCACTGGTGTATTCCAAATGATAAGGGTTAAAAGACCATCCAATAGACAAAGGTCTTCGGGCCCATGGTGGCCACAGTGGGGCCTGTGCATGGGCCTACTGTGGCCGTCGTGGGCCATAAGGCCTTTTGCTACAGGGGCACATGGTGACACTCAGGTCAGAAACCACGTAAGTGTACAACTTGACGACAGTCTGGCACAAACCTGATTGTGTGATTTTTGCGCTTTTGATGAATCACTCGTTTGCTGCACGAGGCATAAAGCCTCCGATCCCCACAGGCTGCAGGGGCTCACACGAGTCGGGGCAGAAGTGGGTAAGTAGTCTAGTCAAAACAAATTATGTATCCCACGCAGGAGCAATTCTTGTTTGGACGGGAGTGACTATATATATATATATGTGACCTATTTTCAAAAGGTGTTACTGAATAGGCAACAAGGGTGCTTAAAACGGAAAAGTGATGGAATTACATGAAAATTCTGTGTTGACAGTTTGTATCATTTGCAAATAGTATGTAAAATTAGAATATAGTCTGTTCTTTAGTTTCAAAGAAATCTCCTTCAGAAGTTTTTATGAGAGTATGTCGGAGGTCAGGTATTACAACACAATGGTGTAAGTTTGTTTTTTTTGTTGTTCAGCCAATTCGGAAAATGTTTACTTGAACAGTTAAAGGATTAGTAATTGTGATTGTCTGTTGCAAAACTAAATCATTCAAGTTTTCAGGTGTCGAGGAAAGAGATGAATTGTTGTAATACCCGACATCCGACACGGGTGCTTCTTTCTGTTTGTTGTAAATGACTAAGTGCCAAGAGTAAGTGACCTCTTTTGCGGGAAACTAAAATCTGTTTAAAAAGACATGTGTTGACTTTAACAAGTGGAATGTGTGTGTAAATGATTGAAGATATACTGGCAATAATTTCTGCACCTAACGTAAAGCCGTTTGGTGAGTATACCGTAAAACGCCAGAATTCACCAATGAAAAACGGCCTGGGAAAATGGACGATTTGCCGCTAGTCTTTTTTTTTTATCTCGCGTGTAAAAGCAACAACAACAAACCTGGTGCTAACCATGTCCATTTGTTTAGGGAAAATTAATCTTATAATCCGTGTATTTAGAAGATTTGAAGGTAATCCATGCTTTTGTTTATTGCTCTTGAAAGTAACGCGATCGGACATCAGGTTTGTCGTAACAGCAGCATCTTAATATCCGCTAACTTTTGCTAGAGAAAGGCACGCTGACCCAAACCGGAAATGACGTCATTGCGTTGTTTCGCTTTCATTGAATATTTGATATGCTTCAAATTTACTTTTCCGTCACAATTTTCTAAGCTGGCCAAAAAATTGTGAGCGGCTAGTTTTTGTCGCAAGATCTGACGTTCAACTATTTGCCAAGTTTAACAAAGTTTTATTTTAAATTTTGGTCTATGATGGACCAATGATCATAGATCTACTTTGGTCCAAGCACACACACACGCGCGCGCACACACATGGGCACACACACACACACACACACACACACACACACACACACACACACACACACAAATCGGAAAGAGGGGGTGCGCTAAGTAAGTGACTGGAAGCAATGCATATGGAACTGAGGGGCTGTGAACAGTGGATATGTGATGCGCCCCCCTTCGCGGGGGGGTGGGGGGGGTGTGGGGGGGGGCTTCCATATGCATTGCTTCCAGTCACTTACTTAGCGCACCCCCTCTTTCCTATCTTTTGTGTGTGTGTGTGTGCTTGGACCATAGTAGATCTATGATCATTGGTCCATCATGCACACTTCTCTCCCTTGACCGTGCTTTTTCCTACTCACTTGGTAGTTTCTTATAAATTACAAGCACTGGCGGTCAACCCTTTCGGTCTAGTTTTTTACTACAATTTCGACTGCAACTCCTTCCCCCTTTTTGGTAGGTTCTCTCTTAGGGTGCAAGGAAATTTGGCTCTAGGTGGAGGCATGGAATGTATGCCCCTGCAGAAACCACAGTAAAATGTGGTCTTCTTTGCAGGTAGTCAGAAATTCCTTTTGTTCCTCCAGTATTGCCGAAGGTGTGCTGAAGAGGTCGCCAAGACCGAAACAGCTGTCCACACCGGCTAAATATATGGACCCCCACTTGGGGGACCTAGATTTAAATTTCCATGCACCTAAGGGGCTGTGAACAGTGGATATGTGATACGCGCCCCCCCCCCCCCCACCCCACCCCCCCGCCCCATCGTGGGGGCTTCCATATGCATTGCTTCTAGTCACTTAGCGCACCACTTCTTTCCTATCTTTTTTTTGTGTGTGTGTGCTTGGACCAAAGTAGATCTATGATCATTGGTCCATCATGCACACTTCTCTCCCTTGACAGTGCTTTTTCCTACTCACTTGGTAGTTTCTTCTAAATTACAAGCACTGGCTGTCAACCCTTTCGGTCTAAATTTTATTGCGACGACCGCTGCTGTTGCAACTCTGATGTTCGATTGCGCACGCGTGACGCAAATATGATGTCCGATCGATAAAAGTTGGTAAATGAGTTATTTTGATGAACACCGATGCATTTTTGTCATTTGATGAACACATGTTGTTGTTGTGATGCAACGGTAAGATAATGAAATCAAGGAACAGGTGAATTCCATATCATGATGCAATAATTAGAAAATGTATCGGACGGCAGGTTTGTGCCAACATTTGTTGCTGCTATCCTGACGTTGAACACATTTGGATTGTAGAACTTTTGGGGGAGAAGGCACTGTTAAAATGAGCCATTTTGGACTACCAGTGGCGTAGTCGTTAGGACCTTCTGAGGGTCAGAGTTAAAATAATGCATCGGATTAGTTGAAAGACTATTTCTGTATGCAAAAAGCTTTTGTTAGTTTGTTAGTGAAAAATGACACAAATGCGGGCGGAGTCGCAGTGATCAGCATGACGGTCTCTTACAAAAGGAGCTAGGTTTAATTTATGAATGGAATGTTATGCGTTTGGCGTTGTCTCTGAATGCACTGTGGGACTTTGTGGGTGAGGGAGGGTGATTGTCAAAATGGTTAATTAGTCAAATTAAGACAATAGGAAGCTGTCTCAGTTCTGGTGGCCTGTGTGTTACTGTTATGTTTACCGATGATTAGAAAATATACTGAGTGCACTGATAAATGTGGGGACTTTGTAAGAGGTGATCATGGTGAGGGTGTCTGTCAAAATGGCTAATTAATTATGCTCAACTTAAAACAATGGGAATTTTAGTAGTCCCACTATTCCTATCTCTCGTATAACGAGGCAAGCTCAGAGACTGCGACACGCTGCCTCGCGCTCGACAAGCTCAGAGACACGCTGCCAGGGTATGCAAGCATGCGGACAATGCTAACACCGAGTTAGTGTACCTCGCCCAGTGCCTAGGTGACATGCACCAGCGGTGCCATTGTTGCAATTTTCGCACCTGACTGAGCGCTCAGATCGGTCCTGGTTGTGCACCAGATCGGTTTAGAGCGTGGGCTCTCTGGACTTGTAATGAGCAATATATGAGAAAGAAATCTGGGAAAAAGAATTACGTGATGTTTGATTGCAGCAAAATAAGATGAATAAAGAACTAAACCCTTTCCAATATACAATCCGGCAATAATGCATCTGATGCTAGCACCACGAAACATCACACAACTTAGCAAAATTTAAAAATAGCTTTTTTCTCAACGGTGGTTGGTTGGTTGTACATGGCTTAAAGTCCCAACAGCAACAATACTTTCTCAGGAAGTGCCTGCACTGCTTGTGAAAAAACAACAGAATATTGAATGTATGTCGCCAGCCGGTCTAATACGCTAAATAAACAGACCATTTAAACACATCCAATATCAAGAGCTACAGCAGCGCAGACACTCAATAGGGAGAGTTTAAAAAAGAAAAATACGGGTGAATGAACCAAGGGTAGACAGAAACACATGAGGGGAAAACCCACCCTGTGGGGCTGACCAGGGTGACCCTGGGAACTAAAAAGTAGTTAATCCCACCCAAGCTCAACGGTGATGATTTTGCGACATCTGCGTCACTTTGCGAAAGAAAGCACCGTTGTAGCCGTAGTACAAGAGACGAGCGCGCCACTAAGGACTTGATTCAGGAATACGCAAGTTCTGACGAGAATGAATAGAACTACTCCCGGAGACCTATCTTTTTCCAGTAGGGACTGGTACGCCATCAAACATTTTTTGCTCAAGGGGAGTAACGCTAAAACCGGAAATGAACACTTTTTCAAGGGTTGTGTCGGAATAGCTTGGCGCCTGTAGGCCGAGAGTCAGTACCACCTGTAGGCGCCAAGCTATTCCGACACCACCCTGAACTATCATGGCGATCCTATCACCTGCAAGGGTGGGTTTTCCCTATCTGGGCATGTGTTCGTCGCCATGGTCCATTCACCTGTATTTGCCTTTTAAACTCTCCAACGTCTGCATGCGTGCCTTGAATGGATGTGTGTGCTAATGGTCTGGCTTATTAGGCCATGTCGTAGTTATTACGTGTTGACGGCGGCGACTACTCAATGTCTGTTAGTTTTTTGTCAAGCATGCAGGCCTCCTGAGAAGCCTGTTGCTGTCGGACTTAAGCAATGTACAATCAATCAATCAATCTTGCAGGTGAAACGATCTTGAGGTGACCCCTTAAATATTACGGCCAATTGGAGTCATTGACTTGTTACATCTGGAGGCTGATTTTTTTTTTTAAAGCTTATTGTCCTTTGAAGGCCACATTACAGATTACAAGATAGATCGACCATTTTAGTTCAAGGGTGGTGCCAGAATAGCTTGGCGCCTCAGGCGCCAAGCTATTCTGGCATCACCCTTGGAACTATCGGTCAAATTTATTTCAAGCAATAGAGTATCGGGGTAGAAAGGGTCGAACCCCACAGACGATATACCAAAATGTGGCACGATCATGTTAGTTCACGGGTGGTGCCTGGAGGCCCCAAACTCTCCCACGCTGTGATTCAGTCTTTGAGGACAACTAAAACATTTGGGACTTTGACCTCGCGGCTCA
This sequence comes from Semisulcospira habei, assembly GCA_036245525.1. Lineage (NCBI taxonomy): Eukaryota > Metazoa > Mollusca > Gastropoda > Semisulcospiridae > Semisulcospira > Semisulcospira habei. Next base: position 146,095,724 of record BTPG01000007.1, read on the forward strand.
GTCCTGACCAAGAGGGTGACTGCCAAGCGTGTAAAACGCAGCGAATAATCCGAGGATGAAAGAAACACACTTAAATTTTGTAACCGTCTTTTCTAAGCGCGTTATCTTTTTTCGTTGGGCTCATGTCACGGCGCAATGTATTAAAGATACAAAACGTAACCCATTTGCCCTCTGGTCCCTGCAGCAGGACATGGATTGATCGTGATAGTTCAAGGGTAGTGCCAGATGAGCTCGGCGCCTGAAGGCGCCCAGCTCATATGGCACTACCCTTGAATTATCACGATCAATCCATCTCCTATGACTGGTACATAGTTGTTAGATGCCTCCAAAAGTTTGCAAATGCGGGCGTGGGTTACGAGTGTTAACATGTTCAAGTGGCACATTGGGGGCGAGGGTAGGTCAAATAGTTCCAGACCGCCCACATCCCAGGTCTAAAACACCACAGACAAGCAGTAATATCCTTTTAAGAGTCCGGCCCACCCACCCCCCCACCCCTCCACCCCTTTTCCCTTGATATTTTGGCAAGCGGAGAGGCGTTTTATTACTGTGACTGGTAAATATACTAATGGTCAAAACTTAAGGGCCACCCTACTTTTTTTGTGTCATTGTTATCGTCAGAAGTACACTAACAAAATACAATGTTCTTTCGATCCAAATGGGTTAAAATTTGACCTTAGACAGTCCATTGTACAGGGAACAATAGACAACAATTCATCAATTTCCACGAACGTGTCAAATGCACGTGAAACATCGTCAGTTTTCTGAAAAGCTGTGTGATATTGGCAAGCGTACCAAAGGCAGGCAGGTGGAAAAACATGGTAAAGTCGTGATGCACGTGCTGAAGGGGTCAGTCGTGAACACTGAGCACTTCTGTTTTGCTACAAATACCGGTACAGCAGGCGCATAATTGTCACTTTCCTAACCATGCCACTGCGGTCTCGTTCAGTGATCCAGAGGCTGCTGGAACGATTCCAAGAAACTGGAAGGGCGGAACGACGACCCTGCTCAGGACGCCCACGCTGCACCAGCAGAAGGGAGGACAGATACCTCTGTGTGGCGGCTATGCACGACCGAACTGTCACGTCAACCACCCTGCGACGTCAACTGATGCAAGCTGCAAACGACAGCAGAAGCACAGTCTGCCGACGTCTGCACAAAATTGGCTTCGCGTCATGCAGAGCAGCAGTGAGAATACCCCTCACTCCAGCCCATTGCAGAGGGTTGCCTGGCATCATCAACATGTGAGGTGAAACAGACTCCAGTGGACTCAGGTTTTGTTTACTGATGAGTCACGGTTCACCGTGTCCTTCAACAGCAGCAGGGTGAGAGTCTGGAGACAGCGGCAGGGCAAGCGATTTGCGGATGGATGCCTCGAAGAGTTGACCCCACCCCTATGGACGAGGCTTGGTCATCGTCTGGGCAGGCTTCAGCATGGCTGCAGGATGGAATTTCCGGACGATTCCAAGTCCTCGTCATCCAAGGCACTCTGACTGGACTGCGCTATCGGGACGAGATTGTGCAGCCCCTCGTCCAGCCAGCTCTCCAACTGGCAAGCCGTAGGCGACAATGCTGTTCTGCAGGACGACAACGCTCGACCTCATCGCGCCTGTGTGGTGGATGAGTACCTTGAGCAACAGGGCATCATTAGGATGGAGTGGCCAGCTCATTCACCTGATCTGGCTCCCATCGAGCACCTCTGGGACGTGCTGGGGCAACGTGTAGTCGGCAACCCCCCCCCCCCCCCCCCCACCTCAAGGCGTCCCCCAGCTGACTCAATTCCTGCATCAAGCGTGGGAAGCGATCCCATGTTCTCCAAACCCTGGTGAACTCCATGCGTCAACTCTGCATTGAATGCTTGGCTGCAAACGGTGGGTACACTCGCTACTGACTGGACCAGTCTTGTGTGACTTTTCAAATGAGGGGTGGGTGAACATTCTAACGTACTGCTGTTGTTACAATTGCTTGATTTCCTCAAAACGTAAATGAAATTACTTACTTACGCCTGTCACCCCTACCCGGGTATAGGCCGTCGACGAGAGACCTCCAGCAACTCCTGTTCTGTGCTTCTCCTTCGATTCTACTGCAGGTGGTTCCCAGTCTCTTGATGTCTGCTTGGAGGTCTCGACGCCAGGAGTTTCTCGGCCTACCTCTTTTCCTCTTTCCCTGGGGGTTCCATGACAATGCCTGCCTAGTGATACTGGAAGCTGGCTTTCTCAGGCTGTGACCGATCCATCCCCATCTTCTTCGCCCAATTTCATTCTCTGCTGTTATCTGCTCTGTTCTGTCCCAGAGTCTGACGTTGCTGATCTTCTCTGGCCAGTGGATTTTCAAAATTCTTCTAAGGCAAGTAAATGAAATTGTTACTGAATAAATTAGCAAAGTACTGACTCCAAGAATCGTTACATTATTTGTGTGGTGTTGTCGGTGCATCTGCGATAAAAAGTGGCCCTTACGTTTTGACCATTAGTATATTTCAATATCCTTCACACAAACACACATGCACTCTCAAACACCAACCAGTATACTGGGCTCTATGCAGTTTATTTGCTACATCATCAATGCATACAAAATGAAATCTATAAAATGATTAGTGGAAACATAAAAAAACACAAGTGACATGAAACCAAACATAACCCCACTTCGGACATGCGGCTACTGGTACTGATTACAACACCGATTGGCTGCATGCTCAAGGTTAACCCCTTGAATGCTGCTGACAATACCGTATATACCATCAACAGCACTGAAGAAATTAACCCGTACAGTGCCAGTGGATGTAGACGGTGGTTCTGCAATGTTAGTTAATTTAACACCAAAAAGCCCTCACTGTCCCAGGGGCGTGGCTACAAAGTGGTGTCGGCAAGAGGCATAGATCCTCATGAGCCCCCGCGGGGGCTCATGATGATCTATGCCTCTGGTAGTTGGGTGGTGTCCAAATTTCAAACTGGCACTGAACGGGTTAAAATAATAAACTTTACTGTTGGGGTTTTGGCCAAACCAAATCTATCAAAAACAGTCTATGTTGTTCATGGTACCAGACATGTCACGTACAATGGCTCACTTTGCCTCGGCAGCCATACCAACCAAATGAACAACCATAGTCAATGACCACCAAACCAACCAACCAAGTGAGGAGTACACAAGCACCCAAAACATTCACAATGCACGTCGCTGCCAGCTGAACCTAAACCAAACCAAAGGACTGAAGTAAATTCACACACACTGCTTAAAAGTGTACCGTGCAGTGTGAACAGTGTTGCTTGTTCGTTCACTAAACGTCAACTCACAATGCCCAACAATGACTTCTGCAGCATATGCCCCCGACCCCCCCCCCCCCCCCCCCCCCCTTTGAAAAAAAGCTGAGGGTCGGCACAATAGTCTAGGGCCGGTCAGGCTAGCAGAAACAGAGTACCTTTTTATATAGGGGGGGGGGGGGGAGAAGCCTTACCGAGGTGTCTAGACGGACTGTATGACATGTTGTACGAGATGGATCGACCATGGTTGTTCATGGATGGACCCCAATCAGCCTTCAAGGCGTCTAGCTGATCCTCGTCTACCCTTGAACAATCATGATCAATCTTGCACTGGTGGTCTCCCTGGATTCGCTGCACTGATCTCTGACACTACTAGCCGTGTAAATCTGTGCAGTTTAATGTAATGGGTTTTGAGTCCTGTTTGCATGATCAATCCCTTTCAAATTCATAATAGGCTTCTTTTTCTTCCAAAAAAATTAAAAATATTTAGCATTTAAAATTGCATCATTCGCCTAATCAAACTGATGAGCTGACATTTTTGACCCGTGGAGAAACTTTTGTTGATATGTACTATAGTACTCCGAGTGCAAAAACAAAGCAGATAAATGGAAAATTACACTTTTGCCATAGCTTGCTCGCAAAGAAACCAACTGGTCCTGACTCTGTAATATCACACAGGCCTTTCCAATAGTTTACGCTGCTTCCCCTTTAGTTGAAGATTTGAATGATATCGCTATCTGCATGCTCAAACTCCGCTGTTGGTCTTCTTACCACAAACTATTCAAAACTGGCTACCTCTGCCTGCAGTCCAAATACACTGTGTTGCCGTAAACAAACAAATACACATTATACGCTCGCAAGTTGTTCCAGAGATCATCGGTAGCAAATCGAGGGAGACAGCCAGTGTAGGGTGATCTATCTCACCAAGCACCAACACTTATCTGGCACTACCCTTGAAGTTAAACTGTCACGGTCAATTCACCTCCAGTAAAGTTGTAACGGTCAATTCACCTCCAGTAAAGTTGTCAGTGTCAATGTGTTGAACAACCTCAGGCATAATATCACAAATTAAATGGATAATGAGGAGGGTGTGGGGAGACTGTACAAAATGGTATGGCAGGTTTGAAGATGATCGCCTAGGTACTACGCTGTAAGCGCCAAGCGTGAAAAAGAGCTCTACTTCTGCTTAGAAAAGACCTGACAGGTTAACATCAAACATGAATGAAACAGCCATTGTAAACTAAACCCCTGCATTGCCACTGGATGCACACTGCGTGTTTGAAATCATCATAACACCAACATCAAGACCCCCCCCCCCCCCTTTCCCCTTCGACATCAAAGGAAAATGGCTACAAAGAGATTCTACAAGAGGTATAGATCCTCATGAGCCCCTGCAACTTCGGGGGCTCATGAGGATCTATACCTCTTGCAGTTGGGTGTCGTTCAATTTGTCTCAGCAGTGAAGAGGTTAAGAAAATGTCACTCAGTCTATACTCCGCAATAATTGTGGTGCAACCCAACTATACTGTCAAATACTTGCACAGTGACGGTCGGCAACCTGTGCAGATCCCCACTACCGTGTTCACTACAGGCTGTAGAAGCGTGTGAGGACCTGCGCAGATCCTGACTACCGTGTTCACTACAGGCTGTAGAAGCTTGCGAGGACTTATGCCTAAAAACAGCTCAGTTTACATCAGTTTCCCTCCAACAGTCTCAAGGCGTTCGCTCTGCAATTCAAAGTCACCAGCACTGTGGAAAACAGCACCACCCCTTTCACACTTTTTATCAGAATGGGATTCTGTGCGTTGGTCTGCGATTGTGGACATTACAGCTGTAACTGTCAGCCGTTATGACCAGAATTACAGGCCAGCACACAACTGCAACAAAATTAAAAAAAATAATAATGAGGTTTCGTTTGCAATGAACGACTCGCAAGGAAGGAACGACTCTGAGAGCCAAACCACACTGACAATCGGCTTGCTCCATAGACATCACTCCAAACATCTCCAAGTGGGCTCCGGGCTCATGCGGATCTATGCCACTTGGAGGTGTTTGCAGTGTTGTCTATACTTGGTTAGTCACCACGATTTTATTCTGGATCGCTGTTGGTAGTCGCTGATTGCAATGGAAGCCTTATGAACGACAGGACAAGTTAAGTTGCAAGCATAAGTCTGACAAAACCAAGGGAAAATCAAAGTTTGTGTTTCATTTTGACATGCCGAGTACATGGTGTTTTTTAATCCTTCGCAAATTTCATACAAATAAAAATACGTGAAAGACAGAAAGTAAAACAAAACAGCAAAAAGACGGTGAAAGTAAAGAGAGAGACAGAGCGTGTGGAAGTTTGGACACAAAGAAAAACAAAAAAAGAAGAAAAAACCAAAAGTGTGAGAACACAAGAAGAAAACTCCGCACAAACAAACAAAAGGGAAACAATCTGGCTGTACGCAGAGGGGCTGAAGGCAACACACACAACACAGAATAAGAAAAGGAAATCAGTCTCATGTTCCCGCGATGCGAGCTCAGTCCGCATGTCTCGTGAGGGTATCACAGTCTGTCCGCTTCACAGCTACACCACTGAGTCATCAGGAGAGTCCGCCCTGTAAACAAGGTACCACACTTTCAATGTTGGTTGCGTATTCATTTCACCTTTATTTTGGAGACAAATTTTATTTAAGTAGTGCGTGTAGGTTTGTGTTAAAAAAAACATTAGAAATCAATAACCAGCACTGCACTACCGTGAATTTAAAAAAAAAAAAAATTGTTGTCAACAGAGAAAGGAAGCTAAAATCCTATAAACACATAATACAGGGACACAGGGGTGGATCGATGCCTTACATATACAATGTTTATCACAAGCTCTGTCATGAAGGGACTGAGCGGTGGTGTGGGGGGGGGGGGAGTTGGGGTGGCGGCTATCTCGTCCTTTCATAGTTTCATTGGTGGGCAGTGGAAGACAACCGACTTGTTCCATAGACATCACTCCAAACATCTCCAAGTGGCATAGATCCTCATGAGCCCGGAGGGCTCATGAGGATCTATGCCACTTGGAGGTGTTTGCAGTGTTGTCTATGCTTGGTTAGTCACCGCTACCCCCACATAGTTGATTTATTGAGTGTCCACGAAGCAAGGTATCGCCTCTGACCACGTTTTGTCTCTGGATAAAATGTAGAAAAACAAAAAGTTGGAACCAACCCCCCTCCTCCCCACCCCTCCCCTCCACCTGCCAGCTCACCCCCCACCCCACCCTCCACTTCCCCACCCAGTAGGAAACTGATCCTACCCCAAGGCCAACAATCAAGCAGCCAAGAAAAAAACCCATCCATTTCTAACCCCCCTTCCCCCCCCCCCGTCCCTCCCCCACCACCCATTTCTCACCCAAATAAATACACATTACAATGTAACGTCCTGTCAATGCTCTCACCGGTACCGTAAACAGTGTGTAAACAGCACCGCTGGCCGCATTTACAAGGTTTGCCAAAACATAATCAACCCATTCAGCCCTGATGCACTACAGCAGGAGATGGGTCGACCTTGATAATTCTAGGGTAGTGCCAGATTAGCTTGGCACCTGTCGGCGCCAAGCTAATCTGGCACTACCCTTGAATTATCATGGTCGATCCATCTCCGGCAACAGGTGCATAGTCGTTAGGTGACGCCTCCAAAATTTGGGAAAGTGATACGTGCGTCGGGGCTGATTGGGTTAACCACGTGGCTGTCGGTAGCAGTTTTTGTCACGATCATACCTGCAGAAATCATCGTGACAAAAAACGCTCCCGACAACCAAAGGGTTAACACCACACCCAAGACAAGGGAACGAGGAAGAAAAGGAGGTGAGACAACGTACTTGTCTTTGGCCTGCGAACTGAACTCCACTTGTGGCCCCGCCCCTCCGCCGGCCGACGTGTTTCCATTGGGGGACGTGGCACCCCCTCCCACCGCTCCATCACGATCCGCACCACCGCTACCACTGCTGCTGTTGCCGCCGCCCATCACTGTATCACCGGACGCTGAATCAGACCCCACGTTATTGCCTGTGGTGGCGCTGGTGGTCTGGCTGGAGGGTTTGAGTCGTGTGTCCGACTTGGTCGCTTTGAGGAAGTTGAAGGTCCAGGGCAGGCCTAGAAAACCACGCGGGAAAGATGCTAGATATGGACATTAGACTAGGGGAAGATGCTAGATATGGACATTAGACTAGGGAAAGATGCTAGATATGGACAATAGACTAGGGAAAGATGCTAGATATGGACATTAGACTAGGGAAAGATGCTAGCTATGGACATTAGACTAGGGTAAGATGCTAGATATGGACATTAGACTAGGGTAAGATGCTAGATATGGACATTAGACTAGGATAAGATGCTAGCTATGGACATTAGACTAGGATAAGATGCTAGCTATGGACATTAGACTAGGATGAGATGCTAGCTATGGACATTAGACTAGGATAAGATGCTAGATATGGACATTAGACTAGGGAAAGATGCTAGATATGGACATTAGACTAGGGAAAGATGCTAGATATGAACATTAGACTAGGGAAAGATGCTAGATATGGCCACTAGGCTAATAAAAGATCAAGATTTGAAAGTAAATACACCAGCACTGTTAGCAAATTTAACCTGTTCACTGCCGAGAAAAACTGAAGACCATCCAAGATTCCAACTGCAAGAGATATAGCAACTGTGGGGGCTCATGAGGATCAATGTCTCAATAGGGTTGCGTTCAGTATTTCTTGTCAGTGAAGGATAAACCCATTACATCCTGTGAATGACACCATCAATGATTTTGGATATCCTATCAGGTGTATGTTACAGTTCCTGAGAAAGATCAATCCAGACCAAAGAAGTACCCAACGGAGAAAGAAACACGCTTAGAAAAAACGGTACAACACAATTTATTAATATTTCGGGTAAATACCCTTTGTCAAAATAGACAAACAAACAGAGACATTATTTGCTACTTATCTTCAGATGCAGAAGGAATGTGGCAACTGAAGGTGACGTAAAAAGAAAAAGAAAAGGAAAGGGAAGAACAAAAGTAAAAATGACGTCAAAGAAAAAAATCGTAAGAGAAAGACTCCGAGAGGAACTAAACACGAGAGACAAGAGTGTGTGTAAGCGCGCGCAGGAGCGAGCAAAAGTAAATGCGCGTGTGTGAGGCCGGGGAGAGAGAGAGAGAAGAGAGACAGCGAGAGAGAGAGAGAGAGGGAGAGAGAAAGAGAGAGAGAGAGAGAGAGAGAGAGAGAGAGAGAGAGAGAGAGAGAGAGAGAGAGAGAGAGAGAGAGAGAGAGAGAGAGAGAAGACGAACGGGGAGTACCCTTGGGCACGAAGTAGGCTGAGTGTCTAATACACAAAGCCAGCTAAACACCAACCCGAAGGCAAACCTTATATCACCATCGAGTTGAGGACTACCTCGGGGAAAAACGGGAGGACCCCGGGAAAAAAACCCCAGCATTTAGCATGGTACACAACAAGGAATATCGATGAAACAAAGGAAATAATCAAATTCAGTAAGAGAATAATGGTATAAGAGGAGAGTAGGTAGTTGTGAAACCATCTTCAAGGGTAACTCAAAAAAAAAAAAAAAAAAAAAAAAAAATTAATAAAAACCGGGTGTGGGGGGAAGAGAAAGACAAAAGGGGCGGGGAAAGGGGAGGGGGAAAGGGAAGAGAGAGAGAAAGGGGGAAGAGAGAAAGAGAGAGAGAGAGAGAGAGAGAGAGAGAGAGAGAGAGAGAGAGAGAGAGAGAGAGAGAGAGAGAGAGAGAGAGAGAGAGAGAGAAAACAAAAAGGGACGGGGGGGAAGGCAAACAAACAGAGCCACCAGCCCCACCCAACAGGCACCCTCCAGCCCACGGACGAACGCACAGGCATGCGAACAAGACGACCACATACATCCCCAAGGGAATGCACATGATCGCCCCCCACACCCGCGCATAAATCCAAGGACCGGCGACCAGGCGCCCGACAGGGAAGGGCAAGGGATCCAACTTAACGTATGGCCAGCGCTGAAAAAGTCCCCATGGGAGGCACAAAGTACATATCAATCAGCGCCAGCCACAACTATCTGGTTAGTGAGTAGTCAGACAGAAGCGACTCGGTAAGGTAAATGACAGTTAGCAGAAGACACAGGTAAGGTCCAAAAAGTTAATCTTTCATATTCATCCCGAGTGGCGCCACAGTGCCCAGTTTATTAATCAAAAATTTTTCTCGGTCTTTCCTGGCCCAGACATTATTGGCTTGCATAAGCCAGAGGCCTTTAACACGAATGTCCGAGACGGAGTGATCGGCCTGGTTGAAATGTCGCCCGACCGGTCTATTGTAATGGTACTTGACCGACTGAAGATGTTCTTTAAAACGGTCGTTGATCATATCATCACAAGCTCCTATATAGCGTCCCAGTAGCCCTTTTGTTGACAGACAACATTTTAATAGGGACGGCACGCGCCGCCTCCCATCTGGTTTCACTAAATGCCGGGCAGGGGTGGGGGTGGGAGGGGGGGCGGTGGGGGTGGGTGGGTCTACGACCTGTCCGGCCAACACTGACCTGTAAATTGATACACCCAGAGCAGTGTCAAATGTCCGTGACCCAGATGTTTAGCATGCCGAAACAAGGCCTCGCTAGAATCTGGTGCCAGACTGCCTCTTACCCCAACATAACGACAGAAACTGTCAACGCCTCGGCCGCTTTAACAGCTCGCCGCTGCCGCTTTATCGCTCCCTGGTCGTGCCGGCGTGTTTATGTGTACTGTAAACAAATTCCCAACCCTTTCCCGAGGTCTCTGTACAGTCTATTTTTACTCTGAGGCCTTCCTTTGTAAAAATTCTCAGCTTTTCAAGTCGGTAAAGCGATCGCTGATTCCATTGCTAACGACGCGGTCCGACATCTTGGTTTTACTCTCTTCGGTTGTTTTTCTTTTTTTATGTGATACTGTGGAAATTGATAATCTATTGCCATATTGCCAGGAAACTTGTAGCAATGTTTCGAAGTGTTTAAAATCAAATGTTTTATTTAGAATGCTTTAAATGGTCAGCTATTGATAAATTACTTTTGTTTGAGTGTATTGTGTTGACCTCACGTGCTACGAGCGTTAGATTTGATGCTGCACAATCAAAGTATGCGTTTGTTTGGCCATTCATTTAAAACCTAAAGCCAGGCACTAGGCTTCTAACGTACACAAAAGCGCCCGCATTCGTTTGCGAAAATTCGCCGGCCGCCTCGGGGTTACACGTTAGACAAACCCTACTCTGATGCGGGAACTGAGGAGCACTATAGTATAAATCACGAGAGAGGTTTACCACCGAAGGTTTTCAAAACTTGCACAGACTCATTACAATCTATGTATTTTCACCAAGCTGGTATTGCAGGCCAGTATGCTTGCTGAAACTGAAACCGTGCAGGAGACAGGCCAATATACCGCTTCTAGTCCTAGCATATATGTACATTTGCCCCTGCATTTACAAAGGCTACTGAGAACCTGCTGCCGCAAACGAACTGCGCAGTTCTTCTCAGAGCGGACAAAGTCAGGTTTTAGCATAAGACTGAACACATGCTCAAACTTATAACGCCCCGGGAAAGAGCTGATACGCGCAAGCATGGATGCCGTGTTCACAGGTCACAGTGTGACTAGAATAAAGAGTGGTCCGCATGTGTTGTACACGTTTCTAGGTTGCCCATATTATTATCCCTGCTACCTCACCTATGGGATAAATCAATAAAGCAGCTAATTTAATTTATTGTTCGAAAGACTTTATGTACAGGAAATTCACCTATGGTGCAACTTGCAGCCACTCAATCACACTCGTAGATCATGATCATAATATTTTATTTTCCTAGTAATATTTTCCTAGTAAGGCCATACAGCCAGAGACCATGAGGGAATTTTTTACTTCTGTGGTCTTACTTAATGACATTATGGTTGTGAGATCTTGCGGTATATTTCTAATAAAGAAAACCGACTCAAAACGCAGAAACTAAAAATTTTTCTTATTAGGACAAATTTCACCACTATATGTTATGACTTGGATATGAAAAGACATCTTACTCCTACAGTTTCCGTCCGATTTGCCTGTTTTGATGATCGTTTAAATCAGTCAGTCACGTGAAAGATGCTCACCAATTTTCAAGTCCATCACATGAAAAATAAAAAAAATTTCAGTGTACAAAATTTAAAAAAATCCAAAAATCACTAAAAAAATTATAATAAATTAACCAAGTGTTTCTCACTTACGCTTGTTTCAAACCATGGTTTGTGAGGAGATTTCGTATATATCTGAATAAGAAAATCGACGGAAAACGCTGAAACTCAAAAATTTCCTTCATAGCATCCAAATTTTCACTATATATTATGACTTGCAGAGGGAAATGCATTTAAGTTGTACAGTTTCCATGCGATCTGGCTGTTTTCAACATCATTTTAAACAGCTGATGAAACTGCATCCGATGGACATACTTAAAACATTGTTAACCCTATATTTGATAGAAACCCTAAGGGTTTAAGTGTATATGGAAATATGACTGATATGACCAAATGTCACTAAAAAAATTAAAATAAAAAAAACTAATCTTAAAAAAGATGCGCTATTGAGACATTATGGTTGTGAGATCTTGCGGTATATTTCTAATAAAGAAAACCGACTCAAAACGCAGAAACTGAAAATTTTTCTTATTAGGACAAATTTCACCACTATATGTTATGACTTGGATATGAAAAGACATCTTACTCCTACAGTTTCCGTCCGATTTGCCTGTTTTGATGATCGTTTAAATCAGTCAGTCACGTGAAAGATGCTCACCAATTTTCAAGTCCATCACATGAAAAATAAAAAAAATTTCAGTGTACAAAATTTAAAAAAATCCAAAAATCACTAAAAACATTATAATAAATTAACCAAGTGTTTCTCACTTACGCTTGTTTCAAACCATGGTTTGTGAGGAGATTTTGTATATATCTGAATAAGAAAATCGACGGAAAACGCTGAAACTCAAAAATTTCCTTCATAGCATCCAAATTTTCACTATATATTATGACTTGCAGAGGGAAATGCATTTAAGTTGTACAGTTTCCATGCGATCTGGCTGTTTTCAACATCATTTTAAACAGCTGATGAAACTGCATCCGATGGACATACTTAAAACATTGTTAACCCTATATTTGATAGAAACCCTAAGGGTTTAAGTGTATATGGAAATATGACTGATATGACCAAATGTCACTAAAAAAATTAAAATAAAAAAAACTAATCTTAAAAAAGATGCGCTATTGAGACATTATGGTTGTGAGATCTTGCGGTATATTTCTAATAAAGAAAACCGACTCAAAACGCAGAAACTAAAAAATTTTCTTATTAGGACAAATTTCACCACTATATGTTATGACTTGGATATGAAAAGACATCTTACTCCTACAGTTTCCGTCCGATTTGCCTGTTTTGATGATCGTTTAAATCAGTCAGTCACGTGAAAGATGCTCACCAATTTTCAAGTCCATCACATGAAAAATAAAAAAAATTTCAGTGTACAAAATTTTAAAAAATCCAAAAATCACTAAAAAAATTATAATAAATTAACCAAGTGTTTCTCACTTACGCTTGTTTCAAACCATGGTTTGTGAGGAGATTTCGTATATATCTGAATAAGAAAATCGACGGAAAACGCTGAAACTCAAAAATTTCCTTCATAGCATCCAAATTTTCACTATATATTATGACTTGCAGAGGGAAATGCATTTAAGTTGTACAGTTTCCATGCGATCTGGCTGTTTTCAACATCATTTTAAACAGCTGATGAAACTGCATCCGATGGACATACTTAAAACATTGTTAACCCTATATTTGATAGAAACCCTAAGGGTTTAAGTGTATATGGAAATATGACTGATATGACCAAATGTCACTAAAAAAATTAAAATAAAAAAAACTAATCTTAAAAAAGATGCGCTATTGAGACATTATGGTTGTGAGATCTTGCGGTATATTTCTAATAAAGAAAACCGACTCAAAACGCAGAAACTGAAAATTTTTCTTATTAGGACAAATTTCACCACTATATGTTATGACTTGGATATGAAAAGACATCTTACTCCTACAGTTTCCGTCCGATTTGCCTGTTTTGATGATCGTTTAAATCAGTCAGTCACGTGAAAGATGCTCACCAATTTTCAAGTCCATCACATGAAAAATAAAAAAAATTTCAGTGTACAAAATTTTAAAAAATCCAAAAATCATTAAAAAAATTATAATAAATTAACCAAGTGTTTCTCACTTACGCTTGTTTCAAACCATGGTTTGTGAGGAGATTTCGTATATATCTGAATAAGAAAATCGACGGAAAACGCTGAAACTCAAAAATTTCCTTCATAGCATCCAAATTTTCACTATATATTATGACTTGCAGAGGGAAATGCATTTAAGTTGTACAGTTTCCATGCGATCTGGCTGTTTTCAACATCATTTTAAACAGCTGATGAAACTGCATCCGATGGACATACTTAAAACATTGTTAACCCTATATTTGATAGAAACCCTAAGGGTTTAAGTGTATATGGAAATATGACTGATATGACCAAATGTCACTAAAAAAATTAAAATAAAAAAAACTAATCTTAAAAAAGATGCGCTATTGAGATATTATGGTTGTGAGATCTTGCGGTATATTTCTAATAAAGAAAACCGACTCAAAACGCAGAAACTAAAAAATTTTCTTATTAGGACAAATTTCACCACTATATGTTATGACTTGGATATGAAAAGACATCTTACTCCTACAGTTTCCATCCGATTTGCCTGTTTTGATGATCGTTTAAGTCAGTCAGTCACGTGAAAGATGCTCACCAATTTTCAAGTCCATCACATGAAAAATACAAAAATTTCAGTGTGCAAAATGTGAAAATTGTTCTAAGTCCAAAAATCACTAAAAAAATTATAATAAATTAACCAAGTGTTTCTCACTTACGCTTGTTTCAAACCATGGTTTGTGAGGAGATTTTGTATATATCTGAATAAGAAAATCGACGGAAAACGCTGAAACTCAAAAATTTCCTTCATAGCATCCAAATTTTCACTATATATTATGACTTGCAGAGGGAAATGCATTTAAGTTGTACAGTTTCCATGCGATCTGGCTGTTTTCAACATCATTTTAAACAGCTGATGAAACTGCATTCGATGGACATATTTAAAACATTGTTAATCCTATATTTGATAGAAACCCTAAGGGCCAAAGTTTGGTTAGGGTTACCGTTATGTTTTAGTGCTAGATTAGGGTTAGGGTTATAACCCTAATGGTATGTAAGGCACATTTTGGGTCATTTTTTTTTTTTATGGTGCCATTTGATAGGCCATGTGGTACTGAGTCCAGAAATGCAAATACAACTTTTGTATTCCAATTTAAACATGTGTTATCGCCCTTGAAAAAAATTGCGGGAAAAGCACATTATCGGCTCTCGTGTCCGTATTTTATGTTCAATCTCTCCCATTTTCATACCCGTACTGCAGCTGTACTATTTTTATCGATATGTTTATAAAGCAGGTGTAAATACTTTATAGTTTTTTTTTAAATATTTTTTTTTCCCAAAAAAAGTGCAGGTCACCTTTTTAATTCAATAATTTTCCTCCCATTCACAACACCTAGACTTAGCTTGCATCAAAACGTTCAGGTCATGCAAGTGCATCCGATGAACATACATAAAACATTGTAAACACTAGATTTAACAGAAACCCTAATGACCAAGTTTACCGCGTCAGTATCAGCAAGACCAACTCTAAAAGCTATCTACGTCAGTATTTTTCTCACACAGTTTTCACCCAAACCCTGAACACATTTATGACACTATGCTCATAAAGTACTTTGAAAGACCCTGCAAGTTGTGTTGCTCAGTTTTTATTTGAAAAAAGTTCCACGTCTAGTGCCAAACCCTGTCAGTCCAGTTTATTATGTTTTTTTATTTTAATTTTTTTTAGTGACATTTGGTATATCAGTCATATTTCTATAGACACTTATACCCTTAGGGTTTCTATCAAATATAGGGTTAACAATGTTTTAAGTATGTCCATCAGATGCAGTTTCATCAGCTGCTTAAACTGATATTGACAACAGCCAGATCGCATGGAAACTGTACAACTTAAATGCATTTCCCTCTGCAAGTCATAATTATAAGAGGGATTCAGTTGTGGTTTATCTATCTGCACCATTATGCCTGAAAGTGGCAAGAAAGACTTCCTTATCTTTGCAGGGTTGCACTGATGGTAGATTGAATGGTGTTCAAGTGGGAGAGTTCCTCTTTCAGGTCATATTACATATTCAAATCTGGGCAGTTGAGGCAGTGCAAGGACCTGTGTTTTTAAAAATAATTTTTGCCTTGTTTAAAAATTTGTAGTAGGGTTGAATGTTGGAATTTGCTGGAAATTTCTGGTTAGCTGAGAGGAGACATGTTTGGTGCTTTGATTCATACCATCCTGAGCTTATCCAGTGGACAATAGTGGGCCTATGTTGAGTTGCCGCTGACTTAGTGATTTGTGGGGCACGCTGATTTCAGCTGTGCTTGGGTGTGGGGTTGGTAAGGAATCAGGTTCATAACCAAGAAATGAGACTGTCAATGTGCTGGTTTTTGTTGTTGTTGTTGTTATTTTGTGCATGGCAAATGTGCAGCTGATGGGCGGTAGTGTTTTTAGGGGATCCTTGAAATATTGACTATAGCTAAGAGACTGGACAGTACGGAAACGGCACTGTATTCCGTGGCCAAAAGGGCTGAACATAAAAATGTAGAATGCACTGAATGTGTGTGTGTGTGTGTGTGTGTGTGTGTGTGTGTGTGTGTGTGTGTGTGTGTGTGTGTGTGTGTGTGTGCGCGTGCATGCGTGTGTGAAAATTACGGCTTGGTTACACACACACACACACACACACACACACACACACACACGCACGCACGCACACACACACACACACACACACACACACACACACACACACACACACTCAGTCCAATAGAATAAAGAGGGGATAGACTGTGCCACAATTAAAATCACCTATCCTTCTATTTCATGCTTAGGGCTTTTAGTCCCTCAGTTCACTCTGTTAGTATAAACATCGGATGCGGATCGGTTTCCAGCAATGAGGGCCACATGTGGGGCCCTGTGGCTATCACTACTGGACACTGACCGCGTCCACATTCATAGGAACATCTGGGGTGGATTACGTTTGGCATACAGGAAAGGATCTCACGAGCCCCTGTGACTGGTAGGGGCTAATGTGAATCTATTTCTTCTCAGGCAAAGGGGGGTGGGGGGTGGGCAGGATGAAAAACTGTACAGAACTGCAGCGTGTGTGTTGGTGGGTTATATGAGTCTGTTCACAACCGCCACCCATGCCCTCCCTGCAACTGGTGCATTGAGAAGGGCGTTTGTCATAAAGAGCTGGATCTCACGAGCCCCTTGGACATCAGAGGCTAATGTGAATCTATTCCTTTCGGGCACAGCGGGACAGGATGGAAAACTGTACAGAGCTGCAGGGAACATGTCGGCGGCATATACCTAAATGTATCTTCGTAAGGTACAAAATCTTCAGTGATTTAACTCTGCCTGCCCATTTTATTTAGTTCTGTTCCCTTGTAGCTTACCAGAGAGCGCTTTCCACCTCAGTGCCATAATGAAACCGGCGGCAGTGTCTATGTTGCCGGGGGCATATACTTTCATGTCTCTTAAAGGCTCCGAAACCTTTAGTGATTAATATCTCCCTGCAAGTTTCATTTACCTCTGTTTTCTAGTCATAGAGTACCAGAAAGAGTTTGGCTAGTTAGTGTTCGAGCTAGCCGCTCAGGAAACCGTGTGGAATGTGTCGGTCGGTTTTCGATTGCTCACATGTGTAAGCCGAAAGTTGTAACTGACTGGCTACTTTGAAAAGTGTATGAGCCCTTACATTCATACTTAAGTTGCACAGTTCAGTTCTGGTCTGGAATCTTACACATGCACCACGTGAGGCAGCCAAACAACACTAAAATACATATACACTCAAAGCCAAAGTATTGTATCAACTGTAGATCATTCTAAGCATTTTAAATAAAATGTTTATATTGAACCATTTTTAAAAAATATTTTACCATAAACAAAATACTGCAGTATAATAACAATTGCCATAATATCACATTTTTTTAAAAGTCGTGAGAGGAGAGTAAAAACAAAATGTCGGACAGCGTCGTTAGCAATGGCGACAGCGATCGCTTTGCCGACTTGAAAAGGCTAAAAAGTAAGAAAGTACAGGCCAGGCCGCGATCGGAAGTTTTTCTAGTGTGACACTTGACGTAGCCTGGTCTGTTTCAAGCGTTTTCACGAAACACTGGGGCCCATATGCCCTAGTTAGAGTGTACCAGAAACGACTTTGCTAATTTCCACGTCAGTGCCCTCGGAAACTAAGCCGCATCAGCCCAAAATACACTCAAAACAAAAACTATTTCATTAATTGCTGTCCATTTTTAAATGAAATTTTATCACTTTTTGTTTATTTTGCAAAATCACATTTTGAATGAAATAGGCGATAGATAAAAAACCCACAAGAAACGTTATAAAAAGAAAACGAGCATTTGACGTGAGTTAAAAACAAATATGTCCGACTGCGTCGTTAGCAATGGAACCCCATTACCGACGTGGAAAGGCTGAGTTTGGAATATTTGGAGAGGAGTGTCTCAGAGTCAGTAGTGACCAGACTTTGCAGCCGTGAACTAAAGATCTGGGTCCGTGCATTTGCCACTGCTCTGGTTGTGTTTCAGTATAGGTCAGTGTTGACCCGTACCAACCCCCAACCCACCCCTCTCCGGCCCGGCATTCAGTGAAACCAGATGGGAGGCGGCGCGTGCCGTCCCTATTAAGAAATTTCTGTCAACAAGAGGGCTACTGGGACGCTTGTGATGCGCGTGCCGTCCCTATTAAGAAATTTCTGTCAACAAGAGGGCTACTGGGACGCTTGTGATGATATGTGGTTCTTTCCGTCTCTCCAACATAGAGTTGGCCGCATTTCACACAGGAGATGACATAAATCACGTTGGTAGTTTGACATGTGAAGTATCTGTCTATGTTGAATTTGTAGCGTGGACCATTCACCACTGTAGAAGGGCAAATAAAAGGACATGTCTTGCAATTTGGAACATTGCACGGTGTGGAGCCGGAGGGTCTGGTGGTAGAACGAGGCTTAAGAGTAGAGCGAACAAGCATGTCTCGTAAATTAATATCCCTCTTGAAAGCCACCAACGGAGGTTTAGAAAAGATAGCAGCGGACTCTTTACTGGATGACAAAAGACCCCAGTTAGAAAGAAGTATTTTACGAACCGGATTGGTGTGCGGATGGTAAACCATGGTTACGATGGGCCTGTCACTCTCAGCGGTAGGCTTAGTCTGCAGTATACTCACGCGACTAAGTTTTTGTACTGTTTGGAGAGAACCTTGAACAACAGGTGCCGAGCTATTCCGACACTACCCTTGAACTATCGTGGTCAATCCACATCCTGTAGCATGTCGGGGTTTTTAACATCTGCTGCTTGTACAGTAGCAAGAGGTGTATTGATACGTACCGTTAGCAGCTGTGGCGCTGGCGAGAGAGAGTAATACTGAGAGAATTAAAGCTTCATTAACAAAATGACTGAGTTAACCCCTTAAGTATTATTTTTTTGACCATCCATATTTATGTCCCTCGCACATAGTAAATACCATTGGAAGTTACCCCTAAATCATTATTATTTAAACAGCCACATTTTTATGAAAATCAAAAATAATACATAAAGGGTTAACTCAGTCATTATGTTAATAATACTTTAATTCTCTCAGTATTACTCTCTCTAGTTACAACTAACTTTTAAGAACCTGCAGAGGTAACCTTTAAGTGAGTTGACATAAGAACTTATTAATTACTTATCATAAGAACTTATTAATTACTTACTGTAAGTTCTTATAAGTTCTTACAACAACTTGACTTAAGTCACAACTTACTCGGTCAGATTTGTCAAGATACAAGGACAATAAAAAAACTTTTTTTTCTCAGTAGTACTCTGGCGGTGGTGCAGATGGGGTTAAATAATCAGGCACAAGTGGTGTAAGTGGCATGGCATTTTTCTGTGAAGTGTATGACATTAATAAACGATTACCAAATCTGATTTTTATTTGTTTAAAAGAATGTGTAGTTTTTCTGTGGTTTCCTGTACACCGATCCTTTTTCCTTCTGCTAAAAAACTAGCCTTCAGTTCTTCAACATTCACGGGTGATTGACTACGCATTTTATTCTGTATTTCAGACTTCTGTTTTTTGTAGTTATTCAAATCATCCTGGACACGCTTAAATTCTTCGTCATCAACAAAATTATCATTCAATGCCTTACTGATAATAAGTTTCATACTGCTCAGCTTTGCACCAGCCAGCGTACTCAATGCTTCATGTTTTTGTAATTTTGTGTGAAACCTCTTGTTCAAGGCCTCCAAACCAAAGCATGCTAGGCATGTAGCAACGCTAACAGCCTCAATTGCTATTCCAGCCAAACTTCCAATTCCTGTGGCGAACAGAGCTATACCTCCTACAGATAATCCAGCTGAAACTGCACCAATAACCATAGAAGTGTTTTGAACAGAATTAAATACTGACTTATACCTCCTTTTACATCTGGAGTACCTAGCTTCTTCACTTTCCAAATATTTAATTGCCTCTGTAATATTATTTAATCTGAATGCATCTGCTGGTAATGTTTTATCTGAAGCAATTGGCATATGTGGATCAGGCACAAGCGTTGTTTTTGACATCACATTTGTTTCAGTCGGCTCAAGCGTCGGTAGTACTGGATAGAATTTTACCATTTTTTTATTCACAAATATT
>BTPG01000007.1:146128639-146496139 GCA_036245525.1 Semisulcospira habei
AATATTTGTGAATAAAAAAATGGTAAAATTCTATCCAGTACTACCGACGCTTGAGCCGACTGAAACAAATGTGATGTCAAAAACAACGCTTGTGCCTGATCCACATATGCCAATTGCTTCAGATAAAACATTACCAGCAGATGCATTCAGATTAAATAATATTACAGAGGCAATTAAATATTTGGAAAGTGAAGAAGCTAGGTACTCCAGATGTAAAAGGAGGTATAAGTCAGTATTTAATTCTGTTCAAAACACTTCTATGGTTATTGGTGCAGTTTCAGCTGGATTATCTGTAGGAGGTATAGCTCTGTTCGCCACAGGAATTGGAAGTTTGGCTGGAATAGCAATTGAGGCTGTTAGCGTTGCTACATGCCTAGCATGCTTTGGTTTGGAGGCCTTGAACAAGAGGTTTCACACAAAATTACAAAAACATGAAGCATTGAGTACGCTGGCTGGTGCAAAGCTGAGCAGTATGAAACTTATTATCAGTAAGGCATTGAATGATAATTTTGTTGATGACGAAGAATTTAAGCGTGTCCAGGATGATTTGAATAACTACAAAAAACAGAAGTCTGAAATACAGAATAAAATGCGTAGTCAATCACCCGTGAATGTTGAAGAACTGAAGGCTAGTTTTTTAGCAGAAGGAAAAAGGATCGGTGTACAGGAAACCACAGAAAAACTACACATTCTTTTAAACAAATAAAAATCAGATTTGGTAATCGTTTATTAATGTCATACACTTCACAGAAAAATGCCATGCCACTTACACCACTTGTGCCTGATTATTTAACCCCATCTGCACCACCGCCAGAGTACTACTGAGAAAAAAAAGTTTTTTTATTGTCCTTGTATCTTGACAAATCTGACCGAGTAAGTTGTGACTTAAGTCAAGTTGTTGTAAGAACTTATAAGAACTTACAGTAAGTAATTAATAAGTTCTTATGATAAGTAATTAATAAGTTCTTATGTCAACTCACTTAAAGGTTACCTCTGCAGGTTCTTAAAAGTTAGTTGTAACTAGAGAGAGTAATACTGAGAGAATTAAAGTATTATTAACATAATGACTGAGTTAACCCTTTATGTATTATTTTTGATTTTCATAAAAATGTGGCTGTTTAAATAATAATGATTTAGGGGTAACTTCCAATGGTATTTACTATGTGCGAGGGACATAAATATGGATGGTCAAAAAAATAATACTTAAGGGGTTAACTCAGTCATTTTGTTAATGAAGCTTTAATTCTCTCAGTATTACTCTCTCTTGGCGTATGTAATGCCATTGTTGTAACCTTTGAATCTGACTCGCCACACTGCATCGACGCGCGCTGTTGCACTTTGTGACCCCTCAAGCGCGAATAGAAAGCCGTTGCGACTAACCCAGCCTGCTGATGGCTGTGGACCGTTGATGTCGGCTGCGTCGCGCCACGGGTTGTCACCCCATACAGCTACTGGCGTTTGTGCTGTGCCGTAAAGGTCGAGAAACTTGGGCCATAGTTTGAGGCGTACCACTTTGCCTGGTGTTAGATAACGCCATTTTGCGTTTGGCATCATGCGCATGTTTGGCATGTCTTTTACTGTGCGGCCGACGTTGTCTGGGTCGTAAGCCCACCAAAAGCGAGATCAGTACCACTGCGTCTTTTTGAGACACAAAGTTCTCGTTGCCGCTTGAGATTGAGAGAAAAACACACTCAACGCGGTATTGGTCGTATAGACTGATAAAAGGTAGTACGGCTTTTTTCCAAATCTCAACTTGTTTGAGGTTTTTGAGGTCTACCCAGTACGAGGACATTATGGCGCCAGTGGTCGACTCGTCTGGTAGCATGATACTGCCTGTCGATCGCAGGATACAGGAGCCGATTGCGTTAAACCTGACGCGTCTTTTGAAAGTGCGTCGACGTCAGTCTAAACTGATGTTGAGCGTCGACGTCTGAAAAAGCGGCGTTTGCCTCTGCCGCGATAAGCTCTAGTATACGTCGGTCTAGATCGTTTAGCGACGGGGTAAGACGACCCCCCGTACTTGCGTTTGGGCATTGGTTAAACGAAGTATGCCTGTGTCTGCCTGATCGGTAAGGTTGTTGATATATCTGATGACCCAACGGTCTGCCGACAATCGCCTCTCGTCAGGAGGCCAGTTAGCCAGGACCAGCACATGCGGCACCTTATACTCTTTTGCTTTAGACTGATACTTGGGTGAAAACACTGAGCCGCTTTTAATAGTCTCGACGATCTGATAATTGAAGCTCGCCCCCTCTGCTATTTGCACCTCCTCGGAACGAGGACAGTCTATGATGACGATTGGCTCGCCCTTCCACGCGTAAGCCATGTCGATCGATTTGCCTGGCTCAAGCTTGAGCGCGCCGTGATAGGTGGTTAGTATGCGCGCGAGGAAAGATTTGCCGCTGTTGCCCTCTTTATCCCAATACCAGTATACGTGCCGCGGATGCGGAGGGTGGTTGACGATTAGCTGTAGCGCCTCGCGCTGCCAAGCGCGTGCAGTCATGTGCGAGTAATCTCGCATTTGCTCCTCCAAGAGGGTAGCGTCAGCTATCCACTCTGCTGCGAGCTGTATGCCTTTTGGATAACGTACCAGAGTAGATACTTGTTGTTTTGTCCACGAGTTGATTGAGCGTCTGCCTTCGACTGCGAGTTTACGAGCCGTGTTGTAGAGAGGGTGGTTGTCTTTGCTGCCACCAACTGGGAGTTGTGGTACACCTGACTCAAATAGCACACAGCTGTCTTTGTGACAGTAACGGTGGTTGTCTTGGTCTGTACCGTATGCTTGTTCGACACT
Source organism: Semisulcospira habei (assembly GCA_036245525.1). Classification (NCBI taxonomy): domain Eukaryota; kingdom Metazoa; phylum Mollusca; class Gastropoda; family Semisulcospiridae; genus Semisulcospira; species Semisulcospira habei. The sequence goes on from BTPG01000007.1 coordinate 146,131,434, forward strand.
TTGTGCTCGAATGCCAACAATATGCTTGACTTGGTTAAACCTGATTTTTTTGACTAGGTTGATAAACCCTTGTAGATGCACTGTGCCGCTTTGGCTAGTCTCTTGTGCTACTATACAGTATTTTGTCTCGATGTGACTGAGCTTATAAACTAACTCATCAATGTCGTCTAATGACGGGTTGTTGACTGTAAACACCCAACGATAACGTCTATTGATTGTCTGGGTCATGGTCCTCCAGCTTTAGTATTACCTGGAGGCCTGGCCCTTATATAGAGCCTTTGGCCCATATAGAAGGGCAGGCTCAGAGGTGAGGTGATTTATACGCCACGACCGCACGACAAAACATCACACCATACTCATTAGCATAATTTATTAACAACACGCGGTCGATTGGCAAACACCTGGGTCGTCGGACCCAGCGGGGGGCGGGGGGTGTCCCTCCGAAGACGTTACAATTTTTGCTTCAGTACCGTGTGCGTGCCATCACTATGCTCATAAGCAGCGGCGGCGTTGACAATTATGAGTCTGTATCTAATGTAACTGTAACGCGTGTATGGTGGGTATATGACCCCGACGGTGCCAAGCGACTGATGGATATATCTAACATCCATCAGTGTGTTGACTCGCGCTGGGTTTATCTGCCCCATGGTAAAGTCAAGAAGATACGCTTTTACCCCCGGTTTGCTGGTGTTTATAGTAGCACTTATGTGTTGCCAGTTCCTACAGCGCCTATGGCATTAGGTGCTGGCGGAAACCCATGGCGTGATGCCGGTGAATTAAAACCAGACATACCATCAATCATTGCAATGAACAACTTTTTATTGGTATTTGAAGGATCAAAAGATTCAACGCTGAGACTCGATTTGACATATCATGTCTCTTTCCGCGGACTGCGACAAGGCGCTGTGTACAAGCCTCCGTCGTCAGGGCTCGGTGAACGGGATGCCCGTGTCTCGTTTCCACTCATCCGTGCGGGTACGGAGCTCCCACCTATTGTACGTCAGTTTGGTGGTGTCAGGCTCCCAGTTAGAGAAGACGATGATATGGGGGATTTTGAACAGCTTAGTTGTTGAGTTGTACTTCGGGCTGAATACGTTGCCGTTTTTCAGCGCCTCGATTATCTCGTAGTTGAAGTGCCCCTCTTGAGCGCGTGGGAGGTCAAAGATAATTATTGGCTCTCCTTCCCACGCGTGAGCGATGTCAGCCGATTTTGCGTTGTAGATGCTCAGCGCGTTGTGTGCCGCGCTGAGGTAGCGCGTTAGAAAGCTTTTGCCGCTTGAACCCTCTGGGTCGATGTACCATATGATTTTTCTGCTGTCAGCTTTATGGTTGAGCTCTTGAAGTAAATCGCGTTGCCACTTGTAAGCGGTATACGCCTCATACTCACGGCGTATATCTTCTTTGATGCCCATTCTGTTGAAAATGTGGACTGAGTTGACGATAGAGCGCTCGTACTTTGTGTATGTTTGAAACTGTCCTGTACTCAGTTTGCGTATGTCTGGGTCTGCCACGAGCGCTCGTACTACTTCTTTGGCGGGGTGGCTGTCACCGCTTCCCCCGACAATACTGCACGGCACTCCAACTTCAAATAAAACTTGCTCTTTAGAGCAATATTGCTGATTTTCAGCGTCGGTGCCTTTGGCTGCTTCGAAGTGTGCCGTTGGGAACAGCTTTTTCAACGTGGTGAGATAGGTGCGTTTGGTTAGGTTGACAAAGCCTTGCAGATGGATGGTGTCGGTGCTTGGGGCCTTTTCTAGCCCAACGATGGCATACTTGGTCTCTTTTTTTGCCCAATCAATAACTTTGCTTTTGATGCTGCTTGTTGGGTTATTAATAGTAAAGCACCATCTGCGCTTTGCTGCGGGGCGAGCCATATGTTGGAGGCCGGTCAGTATTACCCGGCCTCCCGGCATACGGCTCATTTTGCTTTAATATTTGTAGCTGCGCCGTATGCCAGTGAAATTCGCCCCCGGTTGTATTGGTGTTTTTGTAGTATTAGTTATTTAGTTATTATCGCGGGGGGGGGGGGGGGGGGTGCCTCCGCCTGCAGGGGGGGTGTCCCCCCCAAGAAGGATTAATCTTTAATTTGTAATTTTTTATATTTAAGTGTTTTTGTTTTGTGTTTTTGTGTTTGTGTGTACTGTATGGGGCGGCCTCATTTAATTGATTTTAACGACCCGCGTGATTATCTACCTGCGTATAGTCGCTGGCGAGTAGGTCGACGTCGCTACTATAGTCGTGCCATGGCTTATAAGCGTCCTAAAGGCTGGCGTAAGCGTTATATTCGGAATACCCGAGCACGTTTGGGCCGCTTTCGTAGGCGTTGGCGGCGCCCTCGTCGCCCGCGTGCGCCCCGTGGCCCGCGCCGCCAACGTGTACGTGGTTATCGTGTATGGAATACCGTGCTGAGGTCGTCTACCTCAACGACGCTTGACAACCAAGGCGCGTCGTCTGTTGGATTGAGCCTTGATTTGCAGCATTTTTACACTGTTTTTAAGACTGCATTAGATGCGTATTTGGTCATGTTTGATCAGTACCGTGTGCGTGCCATCACTATGCTCATAAGCAGCGGCGTTGACAATTATGAGTCTGTATCTAATGTAACTGTAACGCGTGTATGGTGGGTATATGACCCCGACGGTGCCAAGCGACTGATGGATATATCTAACATCCATCAGTGTGTTGACTCGCGCTGGGTTTATCTGCCCCATGGTAAAGTCAAGAAGATACGCTATACAGTATTTTGTCTCGATGTGACTGAGCTTATAAACTAACTCATCAATGTCGTCTAATGACGGGTTGTTGACTGTAAACACCCAACGATAACGTCTATTGATTGTCTGGGCCATGGTCCTCCAGCTTTAGTATTACCTGGAGGCCTGGCCCTTATATAGAGCCTTTGGCCCATATAGAAGGGCAGGCTCAGAGGTGAGGTGATTTATACGCCACGACCGCACGACAAAACATCACACCATACTCATTAGCATAATTTATTAACAACACGCGGTCGATTGGCAAACACCTGGGTCGTCGGACCCAGCGGGGGGCGGGGGGTGTCCCTCCGAAGACGTTACAATTTTTGCTTCAGTTTGTTTTACATGTTGTTGTCAACAATAACCATGTCTTGATCGCCGCTCTCAACCTCACCGTTAGCAGCTGTGGCGCTGGCGTATGTAATGCCATTGTTGTAACCTTTGAATCTGACTCGCCACACTGCATCGACGCGCGCTGTTGCACCTCAGTTGTGACCCCTCAAGCGCGAATAGAAAGCCGTTCGGCGACTAACCCAGCCTGCTGATGGCTGTGGACCGTTGATGTCGGCTGCGTCGCGCCACGGGTTGTCACCCCATACAGCTACTGGCGTTTGTGCTGTGCCGTAAAGGTCGAGAAACTTGGGCCATAGTTTGAGGCGTACCACTTTGCCTGGTGTTAGATAACGCCATTTTGCGTTTGGCATCATGCGCATGTTTGGCATGTCTTTTACTGTTGTCTGGGTCGTAAGCCCACCAAAAGCGAGATACCACTGCGTCTTTTTGAGACACAAAGTTCTCGTTGCCGCTGAGATTGAGAGAAAAACACACTCAACGCGGTATTGGTCGTATAGACTGATAAAAGGTAGTACGGCTTTTTTCCAAATCTCAACTTGTTTGAGGTTTTTGAGGTCTACCCAGTACGAGGACATTATGGCGCCAGTGGTCGACTCGTCTGGTAGCATGATACTGCCTGTCGATCGCAGGATACAGGAGCCGATTGCGTTAAACCTGACGCGTCTTTTGAAAGTGCGTCGACGTCAGTCTAAATGTTGAGCGTCGACGTCTGAAAAAGCGGCGTTTGCCTCTGCCGCGATAAGCTCTAGTATACGTCGGTCTAGATCGTTTAGCGACGGGGTAAGACGACCCCCCGTACTTGCGTTTGGGCATTGGTTAAACGAATGGTATGCCTGTGTCTGCCTGATCGGTAAGGTTGTTGATATATCTGATGACCCAACGGTCTGCCGACAATCGCCTCTCGTCAGGAGGCCAGTTAGCCAGGACCAGCACATGCGGCACCTTATACTCTTTTGCTTTAGACTGATACTTGGGTGAAAACACTGAGCCGCTTTTAATAGTCTCGACGATCTGATAATTGAAGCTCGCCCCCTCTGCTATTTGTACCTCCTCGGAACGAGGACAGTCTATGATGACGATTGGCTCGCCCTTCCACGCGTAAACCATGTCGATCGATTTGCCTGGCTCAAGCTTGAGCGCGCCGTGATAGGTGGTTAGTATGCGCGCGAGGAAAGATTTGCCGCTGTTGCCCTCTTTATCCCAATACCAGTATACGTGCCGCGGATGCGGAGGGTGGTTGACGATTAGCTGTAGCGCCTCGCGCTGCCAAGCGCGTGCAGTCATGTGCGAGTAATCTCGCATTTGCTCCTCCAAGAGGGTAGCGTCAGCTATCCACTCTGCTGCGAGCTGTATGCCTTTGCGGATAACGTACCAGAGTAGATACTTGTTGTTTTGTCCACGAGTTGATTGAGCGTCTGCCTTCGACTGCGAGTTTACGAGCCGTGTTGTAGAGAGGGTGGTTGTCTTTGCTGCCACCAACTGGGAGTTGTGGTACACCTGACTCAAATAGCACACAGCTGTCTTTGTGACAGTAACGGTGGTTGTCTTGGTCTGTACCGTATGCTTGTTCGACATGTGCTCGAATGCCAACAATATGCTTGAATTGGTTAAACCTGATTTTTTTGACTAGGTTGATAAACCCTTGTATGCACTGTGCCGCTTTGGCTAGTCTCTTGTGCTACTATACAGTATTTTGTCTCGATGTGACTGAGCTTATAAACTAACTCATCAATGTCGTCTAATGACGGGTTGTTGACTGTAAACACCCAACGATAACGTCTATTGATTGTCTGGGCCATGGTCCTCCAGCTTTAGTATTACCTGGAGGCCTGGCCCTTATATAGAGCCTTTGGCCCATATAGAAGGGCAGGCTCAGAGGTGAGGTGATTTATACGCCACGACCGCACGACAAAACATCACACCATACTCATTAGCATAATTTATTAACAACACGCGGTCGATTGGCAAACACCTGGGTCGTCGGACCCAGCGGGGGGCGGGGGGTGTCCCTCCGAAGACGTTACAATTTTTGCTTCAGTACCGTGTGCGTGCCATCACTATGCTCATAAGCAGCGGCGGCGTTGACAATTATGAGTCTGTATCTAATGTAACTGTAACGCGTGTATGGTGGGTATATGACCCCGACGGTGCCAAGCGACTGATGGATATATCTAACATCCATCAGTGTGTTGACTCGCGCTGGGTTTATCTGCCCCATGGTAAAGTCAAGAAGATACGCTTTTACCCCCGGTTTGCTGGTGTTTATAGTAGCACTTATGTGTTGCCAGTTCCTACAGCGCCTATGGCATTAGGTGCTGGCGGAAACCCATGGCGTGATGCCGGTGAATTAAAACCAGACATACCATCAATCATTGCAATGAACAACTTTTTATTGGTATTTGAAGGATCAAAAGATTCAACGCTGAGACTCGATTTGACATATCATGTCTCTTTCCGCGGACTGCGACAAGGCGCTGTGTACAAGCCTCCGTCGTCAGGGCTCGGTGAACGGGATGCCCGTGTCTCGTTTCCACTCATCCGTGCGGGTACGGAGCTCCCACCTATTGTACGTCAGTTTGGTGGTGTCAGGCTCCCAGTTAGAGAAGACGATGATATGGGGGATTTTGAACAGCTTAGTTGTTGAGTTGTACTTCGGGCTGAATACGTTGCCGTTTTTCAGCGCCTCGATTATCTCGTAGTTGAAGTGCCCCTCTTGAGCGCGTGGGAGGTCAAAGATAATTATTGGCTCTCCTTCCCACGCGTGAGCGATGTCAGCCGATTTTGCGTTGTAGATGCTCAGCGCGTTGTGTGCCGCGCTGAGGTAGCGCGTTAGAAAGCTTTTGCCGCTTGAACCCTCTGGGTCGATGTACCATATGATTTTTCTGCTGTCAGCTTTATGGTTGAGCTCTTGAAGTAAATCGCGTTGCCACTTGTAAGCGGTATACGCCTCATACTCACGGCGTATATCTTCTTTGATGCCCATTCTGTTGAAAATGTGGACTGAGTTGACGATAGAGCGCTCGTACTTTGTGTATGTTTGAAACTGTCCTGTACTCAGTTTGCGTATGTCTGGGTCTGCCACGAGCGCTCGTACTACTTCTTTGGCGGGGTGGCTGTCACCGCTTCCCCCGACAATACTGCACGGCACTCCAACTTCGAATAAAACTTGCTCTTTAGAGCAATATTGCTGATTTTCAGCGTCGGTGCCTTTGGCTGCTTCGAAGTGTGCCGTTGGGAACAGCTTTTTCAACGTGGTGAGATACGGTGCGTTTGGTTAGGTTGACAAAGCCTTGCAGATGGATGGTGTCGGTGCTTGGGGCCTTTTCTAGCCCAACGATGGCATACTTGGTCTCTTTTTTTGCCCAATCAATAACTTTGCTTTTGATGCTGCTTGTTGGGTTATTAATAGTAAAGCACCATCTGCGCTTTGCTGCGGGGCGAGCCATATGTTGGAGGCCGGTCAGTATTACCCGGCCTCCCGGCATACGGCTCATTTTGCTTTAATATTTGTAGCTGCGCCGTATGCCAGTGAAATTCGCCCCCGGTTGTATTGGTGTTTTTGTAGTATTAGTTATTTAGTTATTATCGCGGGGGGGGGGGGGGTGCCTCCGCCTGCAGGGGGGGTGTCCCCCCCGAGAAGGATTAATCTTTAATTTGTAATTTTTTATATTTAAGTGTTTTTGTTTTGTGTTTTTGTGTTTGTGTGTACTGTATGGGGCGGCCTCATTTAATTGATTTTAACGACCCGCGTGATTATCTACCTGCGTATAGTCGCTGGCGAGTAGGTCGACGTCGCTACTATAGTCGTGCCATGGCTTATAAGCGTCCTAAAGGCTGGCGTAAGCGTTATATTCGGAATACCCGAGCACGTTTGGGCCGTTTCGTAGGCGTTGGCGGCGCCCTCGTCGCCCGCGTGCGCCCCGTGGCCCGCGCCGCCAACGTGTACGTGGTTATCGTGTATGGAATACCGTGCTGAGGTCGTCTACCTCAACGACGCTTGACAACCAAGGCGCGTCGTCTGTTGGATTGAGCCTTGATTTGCAGCATTTTTACACTGTTTTTAAGACTGCATTAGATGCGTATTTGGTCATGTTTGATCAGTACCGTGTGCGTGCCATGGCATTGTCATGGAACCCCCAGGGAAAGAGGAAAAGAGGTAGGCCGAGAAACTCCTGGCGTCGAGACCTCCAATCAGACATCAAGAGACTGGGAACCACCTGGAGTAGAATCGAAGGAGAAGCACAGGACAGGAGTTGCTGGAGGTCTCTCGTCGACGGCCTATACCCGGGTAGGGGTGACAGGCGTAAGTAAGTAAGTAAGTGTGCGTGCCATCACTATGCTCATAAGCAGCGGCGTTGACAATTATGAGTCTGTATCTAATGTAACTGTAACGCGTGTATGGTGGGTATATGACCCCGACGGTGCCAAGCGACTGATGGATATATCTAACATCCATCAGTGTGTTGACTCGCGCTGGGTTTATCTGCCCCATGGTAAAGTCAAGAAGATACGCTATACAGTATTTTGTCTCGATGTGACTGAGCTTATAAACTAACTCATCAATGTCGTCTAATGACGGGTTGTTGACTGTAAACACCCAACGATAACGTCTATTGATTGTCTGGGCCATGGTCCTCCAGCTTTAGTATTACCTGGAGGCCTGGCCCTTATATAGAGCCTTTGGCCCATATAGAAGGGCAGGCTCAGAGGTGAGGTGATTTATACGCCACGACCGCACGACAAAACATCACACCATACTCATTAGCATAATTTATTAACAACACGCGGTCGATTGGCAAACACCTGGGTCGTCGGACCCAGCGGGGGGCGGGGGGTGTCCCTCCGAAGACGTTACAATTTTTGCTTCAGTTTGTTTTACATGTTGTTGTCAACAATAACCATGTCTTGATCGCCGCTCTCAACCTCACCGTTAGCAGCTGTGGCGCTGGCGTATGTAATGCCATTGTTGTAACCTTTGAATCTGACTCGCCACACTGCATCGACGCGCGCTGTTGCACCTTGTGACCCCTCAAGCGCGAATAGAAAGCCGTTGCGACTAACCCAGCCTGCTGATGGCTGTGGACCGTTGATGTCGGCTGCGTCGCGCCACGGGTTGTCACCCCATACAGCTACTGGCGTTTGTGCTGTGCCGTAAAGGTCGAGAAACTTGGGCCATAGTTTGAGGCGTACCACTTTGCCTGGTGTTAGATAACGCCATTTTGCGTTTGGCATCATGCGCATGTTTGGCATGTCTTTTACTGTGCGGCCGACGTTGTCTGGGTCGTAAGCCCACCAAAAGCGAGATCAGTACCACTGCGTCTTTTTGAGACACAAAGTTCTCGTTGCCGCTTGAGATTGAGAGAAAAACACACTCAACGCGGTATTGGTCGTATAGACTGATAAAAGGTAGTACGGCTTTTTTCCAAATCTCAACTTGTTTGAGGTTTTTGAGGTCTACCCAGTACGAGGACATTATGGCGCCAGTGGTCGACTCGTCTGGTAGCATGATACTGCCTGTCGATCGCAGGATACAGGAGCCGATTGCGTTAAACCTGACGCGTCTTTTGAAAGTGCGTCGACGTCAGTCTAAATGTTGAGCGTCGACGTCTGAAAAAGCGGCGTTTGCCTCTGCCGCGATAAGCTCTAGTATACGTCGGTCTAGATCGTTTAGCGACGGGGTAAGACGACCCCCCGTACAGAGATATGTAGGGGAGTCCCTACACATCTCTGCCCCGTACTTGCGTTTGGGCATTGGTTAAACGAAGTATGCCTGTGTCTGCCTGATCGGTAAGGTTGTTGATATATCTGATGACCCAACGGTCTGCCGACAATCGCCTCTCGTCAGGAGGCCAGTTAGCCAGGACCAGCACATGCGGCACCTTATACTCTTTTGCTTTAGACTGATACTTGGGTGAAAACACTGAGCCGCTTTTAATAGTCTCGACGATCTGATAATTGAAGCTCGCCCCCTCTGCTATTTGCACCTCCTCGGAACGAGGACAGTCTATGATGACGATTGGCTCGCCCTTCCACGCGTAAGCCATGTCGATCGATTTGCCTGGCTCAAGCTTGAGCGCGCCGTGATAGGTGGTTAGTATGCGCGCGAGGAAAGATTTGCGGCCGCTGTTGCCCTCTTTATCCCAATACCAGTATACGTGCCGCGGATGCGGAGGGTGGTTGACGATTAGCTGTAGCGCCTCGCGCTGCCAAGCGCGTGCAGTCATGTGCGAGTAATCTCGCATTTGCTCCTCCAAGAGGGTAGCGTCAGCTATCCACTCTGCTGCGAGCTGTATGCCTTTTGGATAACGTACCAGAGTAGATACTTGTTGTTTTGTCCACGAGTTGATTGAGCGTCTGCCTTCGACTGCGAGTTTACGAGCCGTGTTGTAGAGAGGGTGGTTGTCTTTGCTGCCACCAACTGGGAGTTGTGGTACACCTGACTCAAATAGCACACAGCTGTCTTTGTGACAGTAACGGTGGTTGTCTTGGTCTGTACCGTATGCTTGTTCGACATGTGCTCGAATGCCAACAATATGCTTGACTTGGTTAAACCTGATTTTTTTGACTAGGTTGATAAACCCTTGTAGATGCACTGTGCCGCTTTGGCTAGTCTCTTGTGCTACTATACAGTATTTTGTCTCGATGTGACTGAGCTTATAAACTAACTCATCAATGTCGTCTAATGACGGGTTGTTGACTGTAAACACCCAACGATAACGTCTATTGATTGTCTGGGCCATGGTCCTCCAGCTTTAGTATTACCTGGAGGCCTGGCCCTTATATAGAGCCTTTGGCCCATATAGAAGGGCAGGCTCAGAGGTGAGGTGATTTATACGCCACGACCGCACGACAAAACATCACACCATACTCATTAGCATAATTTATTAACAACACGCGGTCGATTGGCAAACACCTGGGTCGTCGGACCCAGCGGGGGGCGGGGGGTGTCCCTCCGAAGACGTTACAATTTTTGCTTCAGTTTGTTTTACATGTTGTTGTCAACAATAACCATGTCTTGATCGCCGCTCTCAACCTCACCGTTAGCAGCTGTGGCGCTGGCGTATGTAATGCCATTGTTGTAACCTTTGAATCTGACTCGCCACACTGCATCGACGCGCGCTGTCACGTTGCACCTTGTGACCCCTCAAGCGCGAATAGAAAGCCGTTGCGACTAACCCAGCCTGCTGATGGCTGTGGACCGTTGATGTCGGCTGCGTCGCGCCACGGGTTGTCACCCCATACAGCTACTGGCGTTTGTGCTGTGCCGTAAAGGTCGAGAAACTTGGGCCATAGTTTGAGGCGTACCACTTTGCCTGGTGTTAGATAACGCCATTTTGCGTTTGGCATCATGCGCATGTTTGGCATGTCTTTTACTGTGCGGCCGACGTTGTCTGGGTCGTAAGCCCACCAAAAGCGAGATACCACTGCGTCTTTTTGAGACATAAAGTTCTCGTTGCCGCTTGAGATTGAGAGAAAAACACACTCAACGCGGTATTGGTCGTATAGACTGATAAAAGGTAGTACGGCTTTTTTCCAAATCTCAACTTGTTTGAGGTTTTTGAGGTCTACCCAGTACGAGGACATTATGGCGCCAGTGGTCGACTCGTCTGGTAGCATGATACTGCCTGTCGATCGCAGGATACAGGAGCCGATTGCGTTAAACCTGACGCGTCTTTTGAAAGTGCGTCGACGTCAGTCTAAATGTTGAGCGTCGACGTCTGAAAAAGCGGCGTTTGCCTCTGCCGCGATAAGCTCTAGTATACGTCGGTCTAGATCGTTTAGCGACGGGGTAAGACGACCCCCCGTACTTGCGTTTGGGCATTGGTTAAACGAAGTATGCCTGTGTCTGCCTGATCGGTAATGTTGTTGATATATCTGATGACCCAACGGTCTGCCGACAATCGCCTCTCGTCAGGAGGCCAGTTAGCCAGGACCAGCACATGCGGCACCTTATACTCTTTTGCTTTAGACTGATACTTGGGTGAAAACACTGAGCCGCTTTTAATAGTCTCGATAATTGAAGCTCGCCCCCTCTGCTATTTGTCTCGGAATGCACTGTGGGACTTTGTAGGGGGTGAGGGAGGGTGATTGTCAAAATGGTTCATTAGTCAAATTATGTTTACCGATGATTAGAAAATATACTGAGTGCACTGATAAATGTGGGGACTTTGTAAGAGGTGATGGGAGGGTGACTGTCAAAATGGCTAATTAATTAGGCTCAACTTAAAACAATGGGAATGGGATTCTTAGTAGCCCCACTATTCCTATCTCTCGTATAACGAGGCAAGCTCAGAGACTGCGACACGCTGCCTCGCGCTCGACAAGCTCAGAGACACGCTGCCAGGGTATGCAAGCATGCGGACAATGCTAACACTGAGTTAGTGTACCTCGCCCAGTGCCTAGGTAACATGCACCAGCGGTGCCATTGTTGCAATTTTCACACCTGACTGGGCGCTCGGATCGGTCCTGGCTGTGCACCAGATCGGTTTAGAGCTTGGGCTCTCAGGACTTGTAATGAGCAATCTAGGAGAAAGAAATCTGGGAGAAAGAATTACATGATGTTTGATTGCAGCAAAATAAGATGAATAAAGAACTAAACCCTTTCCAATATACAATCCAGACCAAAAAGGTGACTGCCAAGCGTGTGAAATGCAAAGAAGTACCCAACGGAGAAAGAAACACGCTTAGAAAAAAAGGTACAACACAATTTATTAATATTTCGGGTAAATACCCTTTGTCAAAATAGACAAACAAACAGAGACATTAGCCGCTACTTATCTTCATATGCAGAAGGAATGTGGCAATGTGCATATGAAGATAAGTAGAATGTGGAATCTGCATATGAAGTTGAAGTAGCGGCTAATGTCTCTGTTTGTTTGTCTATTTTGACAAAGGGTATTTACCCGAAATATTAATAAATTGTGTTGTACCTTTTTTTTCTAAGCGTGTTTCTTTCTCCGTTGGGTACTTCTTTCCAATATACAATCCGGCAATATACAATCCGGCAATAATGCATCTGATGCTAGCACCACGAAATATGACACAACTTAGCAAAATTTTAAAATGGCTTTTTTCTCAACGGTGGTTGGTTGGTTGCGCATGGCTTAACGTCCCAACAGCAACAATACTTTCTCAGGACGTGCCGGCACTGCTTGTGAAAAAACAACGGAATATTGAATGTATGTCGCAAGCCGGTCTAGTTAGTGTATCTAACTATTCCTACCTCTCATATAACAGAATATTGAATGTATGTCGCAAGTTCTGACGAGAATGAATAGAACTACTCCCGGTGACCTATCTTTTTCCAGTAGGGACGTACGCCATCGAACATTTTTTGCTCAAGGGGAGCAACGCTATGACTGGAAATGAACACTTTTTCAAGGGTTGTCGGAATAGCTTGGCGCCTGTAGGCTGAAAGTCGGTACCACCTGTAGGCGCCAAGCTATTCCGACACCACCCTTGAACTATCATGGTCGATCTTATCTCTTGCAGGTGAAACCGTCGTGATGTGACCCCTTAAATATTACGGCCAAGTGGAGTCATTAACCCGTTACATCTGGAGGCCGATTTAAAAAAAATAATAAAAAAGCTTATTGTCCTTTGAAGGCCACATTACAGATTACAAGATAGATCGACCATTTTAGTTCAAGGGTGGTGCCAGAATACCTTGGCGCTTCAGGCGCCAAGCTATTCTGGCATCACCCTTGAACTATTTGTAGTCAAATTTATTTCAAGCGATAGAGTATCAGGATAGAAAGGGTTGAAACCCACAGACGCTATACCAAAATGTGGCACGATCATGTTAGTTCACGGGTGGTGCCTGGAGGCCCAAACTCTCCCACGCTGTGATTCAGTCTTTGAGGACAACTAAAACATTTGGGACTTTGACCTCGCGGCCGCTCAGTCCTGACCAAGAGGGTGACTGCCAAGCGTGTAAAACGCAGCGAATAATCCGAGGATGAAAGAAACACACTTAAACAAGACGGTTACAACAATAAATTTTGTAACCGTCTTTTCTAAGCGCGTTATCTTTTTTCGTTGGGCTCATGTCACGGCGCAATGTATTAAAGATACAAAACGTAACCCATTTGCCCTCTGGTCCCTGCAGCAGGACATGGATTGATCGTGATGGTTCAAGGGTAGTGCCAGATGAGCTCGGCGCCTGAAGGCGCCAAGCTCATATGGCACTACCCTTGAATTATCACGATCAATCCATCTCCTATGACTGGTACATAGTTGTTAGATGCCTCCAAAAGTTTGCAAATGCTGGCATGGGTTACGAGTGTTAACATGTTCAAGTGGCACATTGGGGGCGAGGGTAGGTTAAATAGTTCCAGACCGCCCACATCCCAGGTCTAAAACACCACAGACGAGCAGTAATATCCTAATAAGTCCGGCCCACCCCCCCCCCCCCAACCCCTTTTCCCTTGATATTTTGGCAAGCGGAGAGGCGTTTTAATACTGTGACTGATAAATATACTAATGGTCAAAACTTAAGGGCCATCCTACTTTTTTGTGTCATTGTTATCGTCAGAAGTACACTAACAAAATACAATGTTCTTTCGATCCAAATGGGTTAAAATTTTGACCTTGGACAGTCCATTGTACAGGGAACAGTAGACAACAATTCATCAATTTCCACAAACGTGTCAAATGCACGTGAAACATCGTCGGTTTTCTAAAAAGCTGTGTGATATTGGCAAGCGTACCAAAGGCAGGCAGGTGGAAAAACATGGTAAAGTCGTGATGCACGTGCTGAAGGGGTCAGTCGTGAACACTGAGCACTTCTGTTTCGCTACAAATACCGGTACAGCAGGCGCATAATTGTCACTTTCCTAACCATGCCACTGCAGTCTCGTTCAGTGATCTAGAGGCTGCTGGAACGATTCCAAGAAACTGGAAGGGCGGAACGACGACCCTGCTCAGGACGCCCACGCTGCACCAGCAGAAGGGAGGATAGATACCTCTGTGTGGCGGCTATGCATGACCGAACCGTCACGTCAACCACCCTGCGACGTCAACTGATGCAAGCTGCAAACGACAGCAGAAGCACAGTCTGCCGACGTCTGCACAAAATTGGCTTCGCGTCATGCAGAGCAGCAGTGAGAATACCCCTCACTCCAGCCCATCGCTGAGGGTTGCCTGGCATCATCAACATGTGAGGTGAAACAGACTCCAGTGGACTCAGGTTTTGTTTACTGATGAGTCACGGTTCACCGTGTCCTTCAACAGCAGCAGGGTGAGAGTCTGGAGACAGCAGCAGGGCAAGCGATTCGCGGATTGATGCCTCGAAGAGTTGACCCCCTACGGACGAGGCTCAGTCATCGTCTGGGCAGGCTTCAGCATGGCTGCAGGATGGAATTTCCGGACGATTCCAAGTCCTCGTCATCCAAGGCACTCTGACTGGACTGCGCTATCGGGACGAGATTGTGCAGCCCCTCGTCCAGCCAGCTCTCCAACTGGCAAGCCGTAGGCGACAATGCTGTTCTGCAGGACGACAACGCTCAACCTCATTGCGCCTGTGTGGTGGATGAGTACCTTGAGCAACAGGGCATCATTAGGATGGAGTGGCCAGCTCGTTCACCTGATCTGGCTCCCATCGAGCACCTCTCTGGGACGTGCTGGGGCAACGTGTAGTCGGCAACCCCCCCCCCCCCCCCCACCTCAAGGCGTCCCCCAGCTGACTCAATTCCTGCATCAAGCGTGGGAAGCAATCCCACGTTCTCCAAACCCTGGTGAACTCCATGCGTCAACTCTGCATTGAATGCTTGGCTGCAAACGGTGGGTACACTCGCTACTGACTGGACCAGTCTTGTGTGACTTTTCAAATGAGGGGTGGGTGAACATTCTAATGTACTGCTGTTGTTACAATTGCTTGATTTCCTCAAAACGTAAATGAAATTGTTACTGAATAAATTAGCAAAGTACTGACTCCAAGTATTGTTACATTATTTGTGTGGCGTTGTCGGTGCATCTGCGATAAAAAGTGGCCCTTACGTTTTGACCATTAGTATATTTCAATATCCTTCACACAAACACACATGCACTCTCAAACACCAACCAGTATACTGGGCTCTATGCAGTTTATTTGCTACATCATCAATGCATACAAAATGAAATCTATAAAATGATTAGTGGAAACATAAACATAAGTGACATGAAACCAAACATGACCCCACTTCGGACATGCGGCTACTGGTACTGATTACAATACCGATTGGCTGCATGCTCAAGGTTAACCCCTTGAATGCTGCTGACAATACCGTATATACCATCAACAGCACTGAAGAAATTAACCCGTACAGTGCCAGTTGATGTAGACGGTGGTTCTGCAATCTTAGTTAATTCAACACCAAAAAGCCCTCGCTGTCCCGCAAATGTGGGGGCTCATGAGGATCTATGCCTCTGGTAGTTGGGTGGTGTCCAAATTTCAAACTGGCACTGAACAGGTTAAAATAAATAAACTTTACTGTTGGGGTTTTGGCCAAACCAAATCTATCAAAAGCAGTCCATGTTCAGGGTACAAGACACGTCGCGTACAATGGCTCACTTTGCCTCGGACCAACCATCTAACCAACCAAATGAACAACCATAGTCAATGACCACCAAACCAACCAACCGAGTGAGTACACAAGCACCCAAAACACTCACAATGCACGTCGCTGCCAGCTGAACCTAAAGCAAACCAAAGGACTGAAGTAAATTCACACACACTGCTTAAAAGTGTACTGTGCAGCGTGAACAGTGTTGCTTGTTCGTTCACTAAACGTCAACTCGCAATGCCCAACAATGAGTTCTGCAGCATATGCCACACGCCCCCCCCCCCCCCCCCCCCCCCCCTTTTGAAAAAAAGCTGAGGGTCGGCACCATAAAACTAGGGCCGGTCAGGCTAGCAGAAACAGAGTACCTTTTTTATATGGGGGGGGGGGGGGGGGGGGGGGGGGGGGCCTTACCGAGGTGTCTAGACGGACTGTATGACATGTTGTACGAGATGGATCGACCATGGTTGTTCATGGGTGGACCCCAATCGGCCTTCAAGGCGTCTAGCTGATCCTTGTCTACCCTTGAACAATCATGATCGATCTTGAACTGGTGGTCTCCCTGGATTCGCTGCACCGATCTCTGAAACTACTAGCCGTGTAAATCTGTGCAGTTTAATGTAATGGGTTTTGAGTCCTGTTTGCATGATCAATCCCTTTCAAATTCATAATAGGCTTTTTCTTCCAAAAAATTAAAAATATTTAGCATTTAAAATTGCATCATTCGCCTAATCAAACTGATGAGGTACATTTTTGACCGTGGAGAAACTTTTGTTGATATGTACTATACTATAGTACTCCCACCTCGCGCTTGTTTCCCCACCATTCTAATCTTTCCCCTACCCCCTTTATTATTCTACTTCTACTCTTTACCCATCTAATCTCTTAAATCCCCTCACATCCCCACCTTAACCTTATCCCCCCCCCCCATCCCCCCCCCCCCCCACCCCCCCCCAAATAACTTTCCTTATCCCCCCCCTCCCCTCCCCCCCCCCATTACACCACCCAAACCACCTTTTTAATTTCTATTTTTACTCAACCCCCCCCATCCCCCCCTTCCCACTCACCCCCCCCTCCTCCTCCCCTCCACCCCTACCAACCAAACATTCTTCTTCCTTAACAACACCCTCCTCCAACATCTACCATATTATCCCTCCTTCCTACAACTTCCTCCCCCTTCCCTCTCCTCCACACACACACCCTTTCCCCCCCCCATTTCCCCATTCCCTACCCTCCCCATACCCCTCTCTTCCCTTCCTCCCCTCACTCCTCTTCCCATCCCCCTACCCCCCAAACCCATCACTTACACCTATCCTCCCTCATTCCTCCTACATTCCCTCCCCTTCATAACCTATTTTCTCATCAACATACAACCTTACCATCCTCTTCTCCATCCCCCCACCCTCCTTATACTCCAACCAATCATACCCCCTATTCCCCCCTCTCTCTTCTCTGTGTGTTCATTGTCTTCTCCCAATACACTTATCCCGTTGACGCCACGCCTAGTAACCCCTTGAAGTTTCCCCACATCCCCTTCGCAACAACTCCTAACCTGTGCCACTCCCCGTATAACTCACATCCCTCTCTGTCTCGCTCCCTACCTTACTTCATCCATCTGTGTATCTCTCACAGTGATCACCTCATGCCCCACACTTAGAACAATCTGCTCAATCTCCCACATGCTATATCTTGATCACTCTCAAGTTGCCACTTGTCCCTTGTAACTTGTGTGTGTACGCAGCTAGACATACCATCCTCCTCATTGTCTATAAGAATCATTCTCACCTGTGTGCCCACAGTGTTCTCGTACCCACTTACTCACGTAGATCACCCCTTGTAGATATCCCTACATCCATACCTGCATCCTAAGTGTCGCTCGTGTCCTGTGTACTCTGCATCTTCTCAATCCAACTGCCTATAGAACTCCTCCTATCTCTATGAGCCCTAGTCAAAGGTGCCCTATGTACTGTCCCAGGTCTCACCACACTCCTCACAACACTACAGTGTTTCTCGTCGTGTTGATCTCCTCCCA
Source organism: Semisulcospira habei (assembly GCA_036245525.1). NCBI lineage: Eukaryota > Metazoa > Mollusca > Gastropoda > Semisulcospiridae > Semisulcospira > Semisulcospira habei. Next base: position 146,149,112 of record BTPG01000007.1, read on the forward strand.
CTTCTCAAAACTCTGCTTAAACATGTGCCCAAAACTCTCCCGGTAAGTACATGGTGTTAACCTGTCTTGCTATGCAACACTTGTGTGTTGTCACCAACAATCTACTCACAATGTGTGTCTACTCATACTATATGTGCTCTGTGTGTCCTACGATGTTGTATTGTCACTATACCACTCTCCTGTAAACATGTGTCAGTAGTCTGTGAACTCTGCCAGAAAGTATCCTCCTACCAACTCACCCTACCGAATCTGACACTAAGACCCCAAGATCAGTGGTTATCGCTCCTTATGTCATCCCAATATGCTCTCACAGACCATATGCACTATACTATATATTATATTTGACCGCCACCATCAATCCCTACACAAAGTGTTAGTCACTCCTATAACCATCTCGTGTTTCTCCCCATCTACATTGACCCACCCCCTCATGTGACTCGTGTGTCACACACTGACGTGAATCATCCACACCGATCCTGAAACTGTTCTTAATACAGTATATATAGATGACTATGAGTGATCTCTCCAATAATAGACTCAATCCTCAACCTTGACCTCTCTGTGACTAATCTTTGTGAGTGCAACACATGTGCTGTGTCAGTCTGTCAGGACAGTGCACACCCGCTGTCGTGTTCCTAGCTCAAATACATCCACACTATCCCTAAACCCCTATCACAACAAAACTTGTCACTACCACCCTATCCCATGTGTCATAAGTGTCCAGTATGAAACTACAGTTAATCTTTATCTCTGAGTATGTTGATCCATTGCAACCTCAGCTCCGTAGTATACACGAAGTGAAACTCCACGCCTATAAAATAACAGCAGTCACCTCTATATGTATACTAATCACTTCGATCCCATTCGCTGTCTCAAATGTCCTCCCGCTCAGCCTGAATCCACGAATATCAAAAGAGACAATTGGTGTGATCTCTGTAAGGTTCACGCTCACACTCTAGTCTAAGAGATGTGCTAGACTGTAGTGTAACTCGTGTGCCTCATCCACCCCCTCTGTACTATCATATTAACTAAACACCATCCAACCGTCTGCATCTCATAATACTTGTCCCCTGTCCTGTGTCTTGAATCACAGTGTGTCCATACCACTGTACAATCCTATAAGTCCACCATACATGTGATCTCTGCTCCAGTTCAACCTACCACCTCTGTTGATTCTACACTATTTGATCCAGTCACTAATGTACCACGCCTCAAGACCTGTCTAGTCTAAACTTGGTGTCCATTCAACAGCTACCCACCACTCTCTACAAGATCATAGTCATCTCGCTCCATACGCTCTTTGTCAGTCCAAACTCTCCTCTCTCTCCACTCATCCAAAGACACACTCCACTCCGCCTGACTCGAATATGTTCTGTCCGACGAACATTGACACACTCTCTATCCCCTCTAGTGTATCACTGTATTCAGCACCATATAGCCACCTTCTCATAGTATCGTGCAGCAACCCACAAATAACTCACCTGTCTATGTCTCTTCATGCCCCCCATCCATCCAATTATGTTGCCACCACGCCCCACCTTAAACAATCACACACCCAGTATCCTGTCACTGCCCAATGTCAGTGCCCTGCTCACTCTCTCTATAACCGCTCTATCTACACTGTGCCTCATCCCATCTGCTGTGTCTCGCCCACACTCCTTAATCACTCTATCGTACAGTCCACACTCCCCCTGACGCACTGTCACTCTCTGTCACCCCGTTGCCAGGTGTGTGCTAACACATCGCAACAGTCTTAGTCGCACACAGTTTACTGTAACACAATCACGCACCTCCTCAACGCTCACCCCAGTCAGTCTCCCACTTCACACAGTCTTCAGTGATCATATACTCTTGTGTTTCAGTGCACACCTGCAGTCCCTCGCCACCGCCCATGCTCCTAAGCCATGTGCAATCCCGATGCCCACAACATTCCCCAGTGTGTGTCTCCCACACCAACGTGTACCCCCCCCGTTCGTCCACAGAGACTCTATTTCCCTGATGCCACCCTACATTCACTCAATAGACCATGTCCCAAAACATCCTGTCCCCCAACTGCGTGATCCAGTTCACACACTGTGTCCCTCACACTGTACCCCTAACCGTCACACTCCACGCCACTTGCATGATACACAAGTGTACCCTCGGAGCCCTGACATTCCAGTGCTCCCACTGTGCTCATATCCTAATGTCAATGTATGCTATCCACGCCCTCTCAAGACTAAATATCAGTGCACTGTGTAGCCCTCATGTCCCTATAATCACCCCCTTTACTATACTCCTATCGTGTGTCCTCCTCACTGACTCCATCGCCCCGCACTACTCCCAATGTCTCAACACTATCTGACTACGTTCCCCCCGTGAATGTGTCCCATCCATGCACCCCCACGTGCACTAACTACCACCCTACCTACTATATATCGTTAATAGAGTACCCATCGCACATATCTTCACCGTCTGTCCGGTACCCTTGCTCCACCTCATCGACCTATTCTCCCTCACAATACCATCTGAAGACTCACCAAATAAAGGTGTCCCTAGTCACACCTCTTCTCCCCACCCCGCAGTCGCACTAAAACTCTGTGTAACCTAGATTTGTCCGTATTGACGCGCTGTACAACCATATGCTGTGTGTCACTGTGACCAAGACCACTCTGTGTGTGTCCAACGTCGTACGTCCATCCTGTGTCACCTACACCTGTCCTGACGATGTCTCCTGACAGTACAGAGTCTACACTCTCCACTGTCTCTATTGTGTGCCGTGCACACCCTGTATACGACTAGATTATGCACACGCATCCCAGTCCCAGTGACCAGTCTCCGCCATGTACCTATCTGTCATCTGAGTACCTCCTGTCCCTCCGCGCTCCGTAGTTGACTTGTCCCCATCCCACTCACAATAACTTACCCAATTTACCCATCTGCTAAGAACACTACATCAGTTACCTCCGCACACTCACGTAGAGTGCCCCATAGACTACTAACACAGAGATCTCCCACACTCCTGTGTCTACACGTCTGACACAACCAACAGCACCGCATGTTCATGATGCCTACATGCCACACTCAAAGATGTGCCCTGTCTTGTTATACCCATGCCATCACACTAAAAAGTTGTGCACCTCTGAGAACCACTAATGTAGTAATGTACTCTCGTCAACACGAGCGGAGATCACCGATGTCCCAATCGTGTGTACAGAACATACTCCAGATAGTGTAATAGTGTCTGTCATGCTTCTACCGTTCGGTGTCACATACAATTGTAACACCCGCCACATCATGCCCTCTTTGCAGTTAACACGCCCAGTGTCCCAGCACACTTCAATCAAGAATAGGTGAGTGTGACACGGTGTATACACCACTATATCAACCCCCTACCCCCACCTCCATTACATGTTGAACCAGTCACCCTCTGCAAGTCCTCTACTGCTAATCCCCCCGCAGATCTATCCCGACCTGTCCCATACACTCAATGCCTGCGTCCGACATCGTGCTATTCGATCTGAACCCTCTATCCTCAATATGTATGTGTGTTACAGCCCTCCCAACCTTACATATATCACGCAACCCACAACCAGAGTGTGTGTGTCTGAAACACTGCGTGACTGTGTTTATCACTTGTCACTACACTTCATTCTTAAAGTTGCCCCGTAAGAGAGCGCTAACCAGTCGGTCCCTCTCCCAACGTCTGATACACCTCATGTGTGTGCTCTCCTTCTCATCCTCGCCTGTAGTTTTTGTTCATACATTCACTGTGTATAGAATATGCCCTCCCACTCCCTCCCCTGTGTCATGTGCGTAAACTTGGTGACTAAATTAGTGTAGACATATACAGCATAAGTTCATATGACGACAGTCATAACCTGTAGTATTTGCATGTCATAACCAGAAGACTACCATATCCCTCTGTCATTCTCCTATTAATGACGCTATGACTTTATTTTTTCCCATAGTTCTCGCTACAAAGTGAAAACTATCAACGTAATGTGACCTCTACTATTGTTTGTTCTCCCTCTCAATGCCACACTCTGTTGTATCAGCTCAGTAGACATGCACAAGTCCAATGATCACCCCTGCTCCTTCCCCAAACACAACCCCACACTCTGACAACCCTAATAGACATATTGTACAAAAAAACATCTAGACCACAACATGTCCCCTCCTGTGTCACTATCTCTATCACATACACGTGTCTCTGAAACACACGCTCTGATCAGTGACTTAACCCTCAACATACGCCGCTCTGTGTTTCTCAGTGATGATGTAACACTGCTATACCCCGCGAAGATCGGTCGTGCCGTAACACTGCAATCTAAAATTGAATACTAGTGTATCTGTGTTTGTCCACAACTTTTGTCCACCCTTCCTGTTGCGCATCACACACCATCCAGTAGCCCGCCCTCATGTGCCACCTCCGTAGATACGCATATGTGTCATACTTTCCGCCCTAGAAAAATGAAACACCTCAGATTATCCAAGATCTACTCATAGAGTATTTCTCCTCAAGTGTACACCTTGTACAACGGTTGTGACCATACCTCAATCAAAACCAAGTGCCTCCATCACTACACACATGCACTACACACCCCCGCACACCGTACTCACCTCGATTCGATCCCAGAATGTGTGTGTGTGTCCATCCATGCTAATACCACCTAATCATCACTGTTCAGCCTACACCGTGTATATCTTACTGTACCATACTAGTGTAACATCGCTGCGAACATTTGTGCTCAGTCTAAGAAAGAAGATCATTTTCCACATGTATTGTTCACTTTATACCAAATGGTGACCTCCCAAATCACTATTCAACAGGCGTATGATGCGCAACTCATAATCTTATTACACTCGCGCGCCGACCAAACCTCTCCATTGTGCGTAATTACAGTAGTTCCAGTACATTATAGTTGGATGATCTTGTCCCCTTGTACCTTGTTTATGATGGAGAAAACGTACGGTACGTCATCTGCAGTTGCCAGCACCAAGCATCTCTGACCATTGAGTGACAACTCTGAGCTACCAGAAATATGTAGTGTCATGAAGTAATTATTCTCACGTGTCTCTCTGATTAGATGTTCTGCGTCACTCCATACTCGCAGCCATCTAGCATCACTCTGTATCATTCATAGACTCACCATGTGTGGTCTCTCCTCTGATATACCAATGACTCTGTCCTCAGACTGAATCGTATTACTTATGTCTCTAGTGTGTGAAGATCAGAGTATATCACTGAGTGTGTTGACGCCTATGTGTGATCCAAAAATACACGGGCACGCGTGTACCTGGCTGTGCCTCGAGAGGGGTGTGAAAATGACCCTGTGTGATGTAATGCCGATGAGAGTCTCGACGGCTTGTATGCACTGAGAGTTAGTATTGTTCGTGTGAAGGACCTACGTGGTGGCGCTCGTGATGCGGGGCCAGAGGAAACGCTGGAGACGGTCTAGGATGCCGCGAGAGCGTCCTCGTGTGTTCGCGCCGTGCGCGATAGGTCGCTAACAGGCGAGCGTAGCAGTGATGGCGGAGGATCTCTCGCTAGTACGTTGATTGAGAGATATGGACAGTGGCATGCGCGACGCTTACGTGGGCAATCTTGGGGCGGTTGGGACGCACGCGAGTGGAGTCACTTGCATAGTGTGACTTGAAGGAGATAGAGCTCGAGGACTTTGCCCTGTTCGCCATCGTTGCGCACGTACGACCGTGCCTGTGCGCATGTCGTGTGCTGTGGAAACCCCACATAGCTGCTCGTGATAGTGAAGAATAGAGTCAGGATTGCCTGTGTGCGCTCTTGGACTGGGGCAGTCGATGGCTGTGAGGAGGGTGGGTTGTCTAGTATGTGAGATAGGTCAGGCTGTACTGTTGCCTCTGTGGGCACCGGAGCTCGGGCTAACAAGGAGGGGTGACTTGGCTCTGTAAGCGCGAGGTGGCTCAGACTGCGCATGGTGCGCTGCTAACGTAGCTACTCTACAAGAGGATCATGGGTGGGAGAGATCACGGATGGGGAACAGATAGTGCGAGAGGAAGGGATGAGAAGACGGATACAGAGCACCGGAGATCGCGCTCGAGACTAGGCTCTGCGTGGCTCGTCTGACTGGGAGAGCGGTGCTACGTTGTCTGTAGTAAGAGTTAGGTCGGCTGGTGCTCGGTCGCGGCGACCTGAGGACACGCCTATAGTGGTATTAGGAATGTGTGTGTAGTGGACTTGACACTTGCCACGAGTGTGCTGCTAGAAAGGTGAAACCACTGGCTCAGTTGGTAGTGTAGTATGCGGGCATTAAGTCGCTCAACTTTTTTTGCGCGTAGCTATGTGGTGTCGACGCGGGCTAAATCAGGAAGACGCGGCGAGATGAGACTAACGGCAGTGAGTGTCTACGTTGCAGGCGCGCTGTGATGGCTCTCGCTACAGGCCTGGGTGTTGACACAGGTGGCGGCAGCCTCATAACTTGAGCGCCGATAGCCGCGTTAGTGAGAGTGGTTGAAGTGGTAGCGCGCATCTGTGTCGCGTGGTTACTCGAAGACGCCGTGGGATGCCTGTCGCACTCACTGGGCTGTCGAGTCGGTGCGCTCTGACCGAGTACACGAATGATTCGGAAAGTAGGTGCGAGCCGACTAAACCTGGTATAGTGCCTATCGCATTGAGCCGAGACTAAAGATCATGAGCCTGGTGGGTGCGCCCTCGTCGCTACTCCTGGGCCAGAGACCTGGCAAACTGGTGTATGGAGTCTGGGGTCTGCGTACATCTGCTTGTGTTAATCGTGAGAGTGTCAGAGACGCGATGCGCGCGGGCGTAGCCAGAATTAAGGGTGACGAAGAGCCGCGCTGAAGCTGGGAGTCGGGTGATCTATCTCACCAAGCACCAACACTTATCTGGCACTACCCTTGAAGTTAAACTGTCACGGTCAATTCACCTCCAGTAAAGTTGTAACGGTCAATTCACCTCCAGTAAAGTTGTCAGTGTCAATGTGTTGAACAACCTCAGGCATAATATCACAAAATAAATGGATGATATCGAGGGTGTGGGGAAGAGGTACAAAATGCTATGTCGGGTTTGAAGATGATCGCCTATGTACTACGCTGTAAGCGCCAAGCGTGAAAAGAGCTCTACTTCTGCTTAGAAAAGACCTGACAGGTTAGCATCAAACATGAATGAAACAGCCATTGTAAACTAAACCCTTGCACTGCCACTGGGTCTGCCCTGGGGGACTTGGGTGGGGTTAGGTATTTTTTAGTTCCCAGGGTCACCCTGGTCAGCCCCACAGGGTGGGTTTTTCTCTCTATTCTGGGGCATGTGTTTCTGTCTACCCTTGGTCCATTCACCTGTATTTGCCTTTTTAAAACTCTCCCTACTGTCTGCACTGCCTGTAGCTCTTGATGTTGGATGTGTGTTGCTAAATGGTCTTAGCTTTATTTAGGCCCCATGTGTTAGGTTTATTTAATGTATTTGACCGGCTGGCGACATACATTCAATGTTCTGTTTATTTTTTTTTTTCACAAGCATTGCAGGCACGTCCTGAGAAAGCCTTGTTGCTGTCGGGACGTTAAGCAATGTACAATCAATCAATCAATTGCACTGCCACTGGATGCACACTACGTGTTTGAAATCATCATAACACCAACATCAAGACCCCCCCTCCCCCCGCCCCCTTCGACATCAAAGGAAAATGCCTACAAAGAGATTCTACAAGAGGTATAGATCCTCATGAGCCCCCGCAACTGCGGGGGGCTCATGAGGATCTATACCTCTTGCAGTTGGGTGTCGTTTAATTTGTCTCAGCAGTGAAGAGGTTGAGAAAATGTCACTCAGTCTATACTCCGCAATAATTGTGGTGCAACCCAACTATACTGTCAAATACTTGCACAGCGACGGTCGGCAACCTGCGCAGATCCCCACTACCGTGTTCACTACAAGCTGTAGAAGCTTGCGAGGACCTGCGCAGATCCCGACTACCCGTGTTCACTACAGGCTGTAGAAGCTTGCGAGGACCTGCGCAGATCCCGACTACCGTGTTCACTACAGGCTGTAGAAACTTGTGAGGACCTGCGCAGATCCCGACTACCGTGTTCACTACAGGCTGTAGAAGCTTGCGAGGACCTGCGCAGATCCTGACTATCGTGTTCACTACAGGCTGTAGAAGCTTGCCGGCGAGGACCTGCGCAGATCCCGACTACCGTGTTCACTACAGGCTGTAGAAACTTGTGAGGACCTGCGCAGATCCCGACTACCGTGTTCACTACAGGCTGTAGAAGCTTGCGAGGACCTGCGCAGATCCTGACTATCGTGTTCACTACAGGCTGTAGAAGCTTGCCGGCGAGGACCTGCGCAGATCCCGACTACCGTGTTCACTACAGGCTGTAGAAACTTGTGAGGACCTGCGCAGATCCCGACTACCGTGTTCACTACAGGCTGTAGAAGCTTGCGAGGACCTGCGCAGATCCTGACTATTGTGTTCACTACAGGCTGTAGAAGCTTGCCGGCGAGGACCTGCGCAGATCCTGACTATCGTGTTCACTACAGGCTGTAGAAGCTTGCCGGCGAGGACCTGCGCAGATCCTGACTATCGTGTTCACTACAGGCTGTAGAAGCTTGCCGGCGAGGACCTGCGCAGATCCTGACTACCATGTTCACTACAGGCTGTAGAAGCTTGCGAGGACCTGCGCAGATCCCCACTACCGTGTTCACTACAGGCTGTAGAAGCTTGCGAGGACCTGCGCAGATCCTGACTATCGTGTTCACTACAGGCTGTAGAAGCTTGCCGGCGAGGACCTGCGCAGATCCTGACTACCGTGTTCACTACAGGCTGTAGAAGCTTGCGAGGACCTGCGCAGATCCCCACTACCGTGTTCACTACAGGCTGTAGAAGCTTGCGAGGACCTGCGCAGATCCTGACTATCGTGTTCACTACAGGCTGTAGAAGCTTGCCGGCGAGGACCTGCGCAGATCCTGACTACCGTGTTCACTACAGGCTGTAGAAACTTGTGAGGACCTGCACAGATCCCGACTACCGTGTTCACTACAGGCTGTAGAAGCTTGTGAGGACCTGCGCAGATCCCCACTATCGTGTTCACTACAGGCTGTAGAAGCTTGCCGGCGAGGACCTGCGCAGATCCTGACTACCGTGTTCACTACAGGCTATAGAAGCTTGCGAGGACTTATGCCTAAAAACAGCTCAGTTTACATCAGTTTCCCTCCAACAGTCTCAAGGCGTTCGCTCTGCAATTCAAAGTCACCAGCACTGTGGAAAACAGCACCACCCCTTTCACACTTTTTATCAGAATGGGATTGCGTGCTTTGGTCTGCGATTGTGGACATTACAGCTGTAACTGTCAGCCGTTATGACCAAAATTACAGGCCAGCACACAACTGCAACAAAATAAAAAAAATAATAATGAGGTTTCGTTTGCCACGAACGCCTCACAAGGAAGGAACGAGAGCCAAACCACACTGACAACTGACTTGTTTCATAGACATCACTCCAAACATCTCCAAGTGGCATGAGGATCTATGCCACTTGGAGGTGTTTGCTGTGTTGTCTATGCTTGGTTAGTCACTATGATTTTACTCTTGATCGCTGTTGGTAGACGCTGATTACAATGGAAACCTTACTAACGACAGGACAAGTTAAGCTGAAAGCATTTGTCCGACAAGACCAAGAGAAAGTCAAAGTTTGTGTTTCATTTTGGCATGCCGCGTACATGGTGTTCTTTAATCCTTCGCAAATTTCATACAAATAAAAATACGTGAAAGACAGAAAGTAAAACAAAACAGCAAAAAGACGGTGAAAAGTAAAGAGAGAGACAGAGCGTGTGGCCGCGTGGAAGTTTGGACACAAAGAAAAACAAAAAAAGAAGAAAAAACCAAAAGTGTGAGAACACAAGAACAAAACTCCCCACAAACAAACAAAAGGGAAACAATCTGGCTGTACGCAGAGGGGGCTGAAGACAACACACGCAACATAGAATAAGAAAAGGAAATCAGTCTCATGTTCACGCGATGTGAGCTCGGTCCGCAGGGTATCACAGTCCGTCCGCTTCACAGCTACACCACCGAGTCATCAGGAGACTCCGCCCTGTAAACAATGTACCACACTTTCAATGTCAGTTGCGTATTCATTTCACCTTTATTTTGGAGACAAATTTTATTTAAGTAGTGCGTGTAGGTTTGTGTTAAAAAAACATTAGAAATCAATAACCAGCACTGCACTATTGAATTAAAAATTTAAAAAAAACTCTACAAATTTTGTTGTCAACAGAGAAAGGAAGCTAAATCCTATGAACACATAATACAGGGACACAGGGGTGGATCGATGCCTTACATATACAATGTTTATCACAAGCTCTGTCATGAAGGGACTGAGCGGTGGTGTGGTGTGGTGTGGGGGGGGGGGGGGGGGGGGGAGTTGGGGTGGCGGCTATCTCGCCCTTTCATAGTTTCATTGGTGGGCAGTGGAAGACAACCGACTTGTTCCATAGACATCACTCCAAACATCTCCAAGTGGCATAAATCCTCATGAGCCCGGATCTATGCCACTTGGAGGTGTTTGCAGTGTTGTCTATGCTTGGTTAGTCACCGCAACCCCCACATAGTTGATTTATTGAGTGTCCACGAAGCAAGGTATCGCCTCTGACCACGTTTTGTCTCTGGATAAAATGTAGAAAAACAAAAAGTTGGAACCAACCCCCCTCCTTCCCACCCCCTCTTTCCCCCTCCCCTCCACCCACCAGCTCACCCCCCACCCCACCCTCCACTTCCCCACCCAGTAGGAAACTGATCTTACCCCAAGGCCAACAATCAAGCAGCCAAGAAAAAAAATCAACATCCATTTCTAACCCCCCTCCCCCCCCCCCTCCCCCCATTTCTCACACAAATAAATACACATTACAATTTAACGTCCTGTCAATGCTCTCACCGGTACCGTAAACAGTGTGTAAACAGCATCGCTGGCCGCATTTACAAGGTTTGCCGAAACATAATTAACCCAATCAGCCCTGACGCACTACAGCAGGAGATGGGTCGACCTTAATAATTCTAGGGTAGTGCCAGATTAGCTTGGCGCCTGTTGGCGCCAAGCTAATTTGGAACTACCCTTGAATTATCATGGTCGATCCATCTCCTGTAACAGATGCATAGTCGCTAGATGATGCCTCCAAAATTTGGGAAATACGTGCGTCGGGGCTGATTGGGTTAACCACGTGGCTGTCGGTAGCAGTTTTTGTCACGATCATACCTGCAGAAATCATCGCGACAAAAAACGCTACCAACAACCAAAGGGTTAACACCACACCCAAGACAAGGGAACGACGAAGAAAAGGAGGTGAGACAACGTACTTGTCTTTGGCCTGCGAACTGAACTCCACTTGCGGCCCCACCCCTCCGCCGGCCGACGTGTTTCCATTGGGGGACGTGGCACCCCCTCCTGCCGCTCCATCACGATCCGCACCACCGCTACCACTGCTGCTGTTGCCGCCGCCCATCACTGTATCACCGGACGCTGAATCAGACCCCACGTTATTGCCTGTGGTGGCGCTGGTGGTCTGGCTGGAGGGTTTGAGTCGTGTGTCCGACTTGGTCGCTTTTAGAAAGTTGAAGGTCCAGGGCAGGCCTAGAAAACCACGCGGGAAAGATGCTAGATATGGAAATTAGACTAGGGAAAGATGCTAGATATGGAAATTAGACTAGGGAAAGATGCTAGATATGGACATTAGACTAGGGAAAGATGCTAGATATGGACATTAGACTAGGGAAAGATGCTAGATATGGACATTAGACTAGGGAAAGATGCTAGATATGGACATTAAACTAGGGAAAGATGCTAGATATAGACATTAGACTAGGGAAAGATGCTAGCTATGGACATTAGACTAGGATAAGATGCTAGATATGGACATTAGACTAGGGTAAGATGCTAGATATGGACATTAGACTAGGATAAGATGCTAGCTATGGACATTAGACTAGGATAAGATGCTAGCTATGGACATTAGACTAGGATAAGATGCTAGATATGGACATTAGACTAGGGAAAGATGCTAGATATGGCAATTAGACTAGGGAAAGATGCTAGCTATGACACTAGACTAGGGAAAGATGCTAAGATATGGACATTAGACTAGGGAAAGATGCTAGATATGGCCACTAGGCTAATAAAAGATCAAGATTTGAAAGTAAATACACCAGCACCGTTAGCAAACTTAACCTGTTCACTGCCGAGAAAAACTGAAGACCATCCAAGATTCCAACTGCAAGAGATACAGCAACTGTGGGGGCTCATGAGGATCAATGTCTCAATAGGGTCGCGTTCAGTATTTCTTGTCAGTGAATGATTAACCCATTACATCCTGTGGATGATATCATCAATGATTTTGGATATCCTATCAGGTGTATGTTACAGTTCCTGAGACAGTTCGACCATGCTAGTTCAAGGGTGGTGTCAGAATAGCTCGGCGCCTAGCTATTCTGACACTACCCTTGAACTATCGTGGTCAATCCACATCCTGTAGCATGTCTGGGCTTTTATCATCTGCTGCTTGTACAGTAGAAAGAGGTGCATCGATACGTACCAGCGTCTTTTTTGCCGCCTGCCTTGCTGCTACTGCTGCCCTCTGGCTGTGGTCGTGATCGCGTGTTGTGGTCACCCTCCCCTTTCCTACTCACATAAACACAGACGGGTCAGAAACCAATTACAACTTGAGGCATCCCGGGCCTTCATTCATAATTATGCACACTCAAAACTCGGATCAAAATAAATGTTGATACAACTTGAGACTACCTAGTCACTTCTCTCTCTCTCTCTACACACACACACACACACACACACACACACAAAAGGTACATAGTTGTTAGATGATATTGGGAAATAGGGACACACACACACAGAGTTGACACAACACAGGTCACGTATTGATGAAACACAGAGTTCACTCACACACTGAGACACAAATACAGTACATTCACATGGTGCTAAGGTTTAAGCTCAAGCGAGATGCTGAGGTTTTCTGAAGTTGGATCTTTTATCTGACATTTTGATATGGTGGGCTGACACCGGGCTACAAACTAGGGGTTGCTACATTCTCCCCTGTTTTCAACTTCATCGTCAATCTGGGATTAGGTTGAGTTTTGCAGTCAATAAGTCATGTGACCGGAGAAACATAAAATCAATAGGTTATTTTGAAAACCAAGAAGTCCACAAAAAAATCACATTTTCAGAGTATCGCAGCCCCACGTCATGTTTTTATTTCCAAATCAAGGACAGAAAACGGAAAAGGCTCACTCAGTCTCTGTTCTGGTCATATGACTTTTTGACTGCAAAACTCAACCTAATCCCCGACGTCGAGTCACTGGCATGGTCTCCACTCAATCTCCACTGTTCCCTAACACTTTTCTTGGAGCCAAAACACTTCTTGGTTTTGCTGCTTTCCATGCTGCCATAGCTTCCAAGGGGTCGACTTTTCCCCACTTGACAGTCATCAGTTTGTTTTGTGTTTTGGGCGTGAGCCTGTTTCGGAGGGCAGCGAGGACAGATGACTGGCGACGGACATACGACCAGTGACCCGAAATGTAGACTCACTTTTGCTTTGTACGTGAGCAAAAAGCAGACCTACTAACTGTGCCCACATTGTTTGATTGTCAAGTAAATTACCTGACAACAACAAAAGCTTAAACGTATGAGCAGACTGTCGGGGTTTGGCCTGTCTCTGATGATAAGGAAATTTACTGCAAGTTATCAGCTAAAATGAATTTTTCAATTAAAATGCATTTTTTTGAAAAATACTTACCGGTGGTATTACACTTAGGAAATGGCTCTTAGCTGGCCTAATTTTAGCCAAATTTTGGTTGTGTCCGTATAAGGGGGTGTTGGCAGGAGTGGGGCGCCATAGACCATGCCAAACCCGAATAGCCTCCCCTTACTCACATCCGGTACAAGATTACCCAGCATACCCCAGTTTAGTTCTTAGCAAACTGCGGCAAGCGGGGCCGGAGGGAGGGACCTTCGAGTAATACCATCGGTAAGTATTTTAAAAAAAAATGCATTTTAATTGAAAAATTCATTTGTTTTCTCAAAACACATTACCGATGGTATTACACTTAGGAAGAATCACAAAGAGGAGGTGGGTGCCGCTATAGCGCCCCTACTGCCAACCCCATTGCCCACAAACTCGCCCTCCTGCAGCACACTCCCGATAATTTTAGCTAAGATACCTGCGGCGCCTAGGGCGCTGGGAGGGAGTGTTGCGCTGCTGCGGTGTCTCCCACCAGCGAGAGGATCTGTCGCTGGGAGGAGAGGTCCCTCAGGTAGCAGCGGGCGAAAGTGGACTCCGCTCGCCATCACATAGCCGCCACAAGACTTTGACTGCACCGGTGCTGTCGCAGCGGAACTTGCGGCCATGGCTCTGACCTCGTGCGCCGCGTTGTGCAACATGTGGCATCAACAGGTCAACGTCCTGGCAGGCCGGGCGGATAACTCCCCGGAACCAGGAGGAGCAGGTCTGGCTGAGATACCACGTCTACCTGTGGACAGAGGGAGAAAACAGGTGTGTCCGGCGCAGGTACACACGGAAGACTCTCACCGGTTCCTATTGTCTGGGCTACTGAGTGGAATCTGACACTCGTACGGGCAGACAGACATAGACTGTAGGGCAGCCAAGGCGACCACGACTTGGCCCTGAAGGCTGGTACCGTAGTAGTTGCACGGCGCCTTCCGTCCGTAACAGCCAGCCATCTGTGTGTGTGTGACGACAGCGCGTACGGATACTGACCCTGGAAGAGGTAAGGCTGTCACCGGGTTTTGAAGTCTGTTCTCCCGGGTGGCACCCAACACGCGCAGGGCGAAACAACTGTCGCCGTCATGTAGGCCGCGTCTCGTCCAGGCAGATGTGTCAGGTAGCTGTAGCATGAACCGGTCGACTGGCACTGCCAGCCACCCGGGTGTGTGGACAGCGTGCATAGTACTGAGCCTGGAGGTTGAGTCAAGGACTGCCCTGAAGCTCTCCTCCTTGAAACATCCGTCAGGCGCGTCATGTGCCGGGTTCCAACAGACGAGGTTGAGATCCTGTAAGCCCCCAAGGTAGAACTTGGTCCCTGCGCAGCACAGCGGGGCATTCCAAGCGAAGGGAGCCTCTGAAGTGAGGTTTTGCCGCTACCCGGGTCTGATGAGCGAACTCGCCTGTAGGAGTCGGCGATCATGGTGAGATAGTCCTGAACGGTGAAAGGGGGCCGTCCTTAGGAGATGAAAACCCCCGAGGAAGCACCCTGCCAGCTGGGGCTTCGTCCAGTTCGGAAGGAAGAAGGTTGTCATTCCCGTCACACAGCGCTCGTCATCTACCCTCGCAACTCGACTGGTTGATGGTCTGCGGGTTGTCTCGGTAGCACCTATGGCCGCCGTAGGAAGCCTCTGTGGAAGAGGGCTTGCTGCCCAATCTCCGGGTGCGCACCTACATCCACCAAGCTGCAACACAAGTAATGGCGGACAACCAAGCGTACAATTCGGCATGCAATCTCGATGGCGAGCAGTGGAGCTGGAAGATCTGGCCACAGCGACGCCTCCCCGTGCGGCAGGCCTCCAGCGCACTAGCCTCTCCCAATTACGCCCTCCTTCTCCAAGCAGAGGAGGTGGCAGGTTGAACGGTGATCCCCTAGTAAGTCATCCGTCCTAAGAGAGCTGAAGAAGGGACTGAGAGTCCCTCCTACACTGCCCTGCTCCCGTCTACTGGGAGTCCCACTCGAACAGGACGACCACGCACTCCATCCTCGACGGAAACCCGGCGAAGAAACACGTAGTACCTGTCCCGTAGCGTCGGCCCTCTAGTCGACGGCGAAGTGGGCATGATCCCAGCCTACCGCCCGGCTTGCCAACTGGTTACGACTTCGAAACTCGAGTTGTCCCAGGTCCTGGAGACGCACCGCTGCTCTCAGGTCTTTGTCTGGTATCTGCCGAGATGACGAGGCACTTGTGTCGAGTCGAAGGACGAAGATCGTGCTCCATTCTACCGTCTAGTGTAAGAGCTGCGTCGACCCTACTGCCACAGGCCCGAGCGCAACGACCTCTCAGGAACTAATTCCTGCCAAGTTGTCCCGTCTAACTCCCTGTACTTGCGCCCCCGGCCGCAGGATCCACAGCGCCGAATGGGTAACTCCCTGAAGGCGCTACCGAGGGTAAGTCCATCCGCTCCGGTCCGGCGCTGCAGCCTGCCGGAACTCCAAGTTGCCGCCACCCAGGGAAGCGAACGCTTCCGCTAGGTCCCGACGCTGTCGTCTAAGGAGGCGACAAGCGTGCCTGGTCACCGCTGACTACGGCCAGGCCCAAGCGAAGAGTAGCACCCCGTCGGGGAAATGAAGCGACTAGCCGCAAGTCATCTCAGGCGGAGCTAATCTGAACTGTGTGCATACCCCCGAAGAAGACGTCGTCCGCAGTGAAGTCTGTCGGACCAGTCCGCCACCCGCGCTGACCTCTATCCCTCGCGCGCCTGGAGTATGCTGTCCCTGACGTTCACAGGAGAGTGCCGTTGGCGTCCCGTCGCCGCCTCCGTCTCTCGGATGTAAGTCGCCCAATCCGGTGCATCGGACGAACCACGCCTCCGCGGAAGAGTGGTCCCTGCCAATCTTGTCTGACGGTCCACAGTGTTTTAAGAAGGCTGCTACATCCGGCGGCGCCCGCAGCGTGAATCAGCTGAGTGACAGGCCTTGCAAGCCTCCTTGTCGGTCTGCCCAGGGGGCCAAGAAGTTCTCCACTGCGCGGTGCCCTGCGTGGCCGACTCTCCACTCAGCCGCGCGTAATCGATCAGGACGGACGCAGCAACCGTTGGCAGCGGAAGAAGTAGGATCCAGCTGAAGCCACCAGCGCCTCCCCCGGCGCCCTGAAGCGGAGACAGAAGCCGACCAGAAGGGGCAGGGACTTGAATGCTTGGACGCGATGAGGGGACCTGCGTAGTCCCCGGCTCGAGTAGACTCTCCTGTAAATCTTCGCAGTAGACGGCAAACGCAAGACCTCTCGGAACCGCGAGCGTAGCGACGTAGAGAAGCTAACCTCGTCCAGCCACAGCGAATGACGTCCTCTGGCGTCCAGCGGGAACCGTATGTTCCGCCTGCAGGCGAAGGGATGTCCAACCCCTCCGAAGTCCGGGGAACTCCGGCCGGCGGCGATCCAACGAAGGCGGACCCCGCACTTGGAAGGAACAACGTAGTCTCAGGGGGCCGCTCCCCCGAACGGTGGCGAAAACTCGGAGAGCCCGTCTTTCCCTTGCGTAGCGAGCCATGGAACTGGGACGGCGTCTCCTGTTCCTCTCGTACCCCTGGCTTCTGTGAGGCGAGTCCCTGCTTCCGAAGGGGAACTGAAGATCATGAGCGAACGCCGGAACCCGGATCCCATCGTGAGGTCGTCTCTTCTGCACTGCATCTAGAGCGGCTCTCGTCTGCATGGTCGGCGCGAGGCGTGGCCCAACATCACCGAGCCGGGATCCTGCAGTGCGAAGTGCAGTGGTCCTGTAGCCCTTGCGGTCGCCACAAGCCATAAAAAACTGGTGAGCAGCCCGGGCGAGGGCGCCCAACCTAATAATAAGAAAAATTAAATTAATCAATGCTTAATGCATGAGCACAATTTGATTGTAATAGCCCTTAAGGGATAATCAAGTTATTGAATTAGATTAAAATATGGGAGACAGAATACCCCTCTGTTTTCTCATCTCTATTGCCCAAAGCAAAGAAATCGGATTAGAGGTTCCAGGAACCTAACCTTGGAAGGATAAGAGGCGTCGCGCCCCAGCGGCCTGGCGAACCGCTGAGCCGCTGGGAAAGCAACCTTTTAACCCCTGTGTCGCGCACCACGATAAACGTACATACTCATACGTGTTTGCTACCGCGCCCACATGCTCTCACAGACACTAGACACTGTCCAGCGCCTGAGAAGCCGAGCAGTCACTTCTGCATGTCCGTTTACGACTTGTCGTCTGGCCCGGGACTGGAAGCATCGTAGGTACGGTAGCCGACGCCAGCCCTCCGCAGTCAGTGACTACAAGCTTACTGGGCCGGGGCGCCTAGGTCACTGCCGTTGACATGGGCCCCACCTTGATGCTCTGGCCACCTGCTGTTTGTCCATTCTGGCCTGCGGAAGGACAGTGGAGCGGGTCACTCTTGAGGCCGGGTCCCGGGCCGGTGGAAGAATCATTGGTTTAGCCATGCCAGTAGAGGTTGTCAGCTACCTCTCCTGCTGACCAGAGCCCAGAACAAGGTATCTTGTGCTTTACAGGTCCGGGACCACCTTGGGTCCCACCTTAAAACACTTGGGCGTCTCTGTCCGGCGATCTCTGACAGACGACATACTCTCTCTGTGGGACAGCAAGGCACTGCTTCTGATTGGGGTCCCCATTGTTACTCTTGGGCGTCTCTGACAGGCGAGCTCTGAAAGACGCCGACCGCTCTGAGTGACAACTTGCCGACCTGGTTACCCCCTGGGTGCAGTCAGTGTACTTTCAACTGACTAAAAGTGTACTTTGGACTCCCATGTGTATTATTCACAAGCCAGTGAGTTGTCAGTTTCTCCAAAATGTGTATTTGTGTATAACGTGCACCTGTACGTGTACCCCAAGCAAAATAGTGTACTTCAATACGCCGAATGTGTATGGTAAACAGGTCTGGCCAACCCAGCCACTAAGGAAGCAACGCAATTTAGTAATATTTAGGTAAATACCCAATGTCAATAGACAAACAGAGAATCAGCCACGACTTATTACTTTCGTATGAGGGAAGTGGCAACCCAGCCACTGCTTCCGTGGCCACGATCTCCGATAGGCGTCGCACGCTCTCTGTGGGACAGCAAGGCCACTGCTTGTGCCCTGGGTCCGACCTTGTGGCTGTCAGGCGTCTCTGCCCGGTATCTGATAGGCGTGGTACGCTCTCTGTGGGGAACAAAGCCACTGCTCTGACTTGGGTCCCAGCTTGTCCCTGCCAGGTGTCACTGCCCGGCGATCTGATAGGCGTGGTACGCTCTCTGTGGGACCACGAAGTCCCTGCTTCGGACTTGGGTTTCGCCTTGTTACACTCTGATATCAGTGTCCGGCGATCTCTGATAGGCAACGTACGCTCTCTGCGGGACAACGAAGTCCCTGCCTCTGACTTGGGACCCACCTTGTCCATCTCGGACATCAATGCCCGGCGGCCTCTGATAGGCGTCGTACGCTCTCTGCGGGACAACGAAGTCCCTGCTGCTGACTTGGGTCGCACCTTGTAAACTCGGACATCAATGCCCGGCGATCTCAGATAGGCGTCGTACGCTCTCTGCGGGACAACGAAGTCCCTATCTCTGTGCGGGACAACGAAGCCCCTGTTCCTGACCTGAGGCGTCGTACGCTCTTTGTGGGACAACGAAGTCCCTATCTCTGTGCGTGACCACGAAGGCCCTGTTCCTGCCTTGAGGCGTCGTACGCTCTCTGCGGGACAACGAAGTCCCTATCTCTGTGCGGGTCAACGAAGTCCCTGTTTCTGACTTGAGGCGTCGTACGTACTCTGCGGGACAACGAAGTCCCTATCTCTGTGCGGGACAACGAAGTCCCTGTTTCTGACTTGAGACGTCGAACGTTCTCTGCGGGACAACGAAGTCCCTATCTCTGTGCGGGACAACGAAGTCCCTGTTCCTGACGTGGGTCCCTCCTTGTTAGCTTGGACATCACTGTCGGCTGCCCTCTGATAGAGTAGGACGCAAACGGAGGTAAGCCCCCCAGCGTTAACCATCTCTCTTCCAGTCATGAGGCGGACACCTCACCAGTGCGGGTCGACTCGCCTCCTGCTCAGGGAAGGCCCTCCGCATGCTCATCCGAGGGGCCCTGAAAGTCGCCACACATCGTGCAGATCCGAACCTAGTTACTGCAACAAGAGGGTACAAGATGAAAGAGCGAGCGTGGCCTCTAAGGTCACGCAATAACAACGCGCGCGCGCTGGCGAATCGGACATAATTGAATATGTAGTCGAATCAAACGAGTGTACAGCGCGTGCCGACGCTCGGCGCTCCTTCCCACCCAAGGGCGCCGGTCGAGGGCATTCACCGAGATATTACCTGGCCATGGCGGAAAAAAGGAGCAAACCCACGTATCACCATATCGTAAACAGCACGCCACACAGCCCGACCGGTTCGGAGCGCAGGCCGAAGCAGCGTCCGGAAGCCGCCAGTCACAGTCTCCATGGTACAAGCCGTAGGCCCGTAGAACACACAGGTCGACGAGGCGGCCCAGCGTGAGCACTACTACCCCCAGTCACGCCACCATCTCCACAGTTCAAGTCCCAACGAACGAACAGTCAAGGTCGAAAACGACCGGCCAAGAACCAAAGCGGAGCTCGAACAGACACAACCTACTTCTGCCAGCTAAGAACTAAAACTGGGGTATGCTGGGTAATCTTGTACCGGATGTGAGTAAGGGGAGGCTATTCGGGTTTGGCATGGTCTATGGCGCCCCACTCCTGCCAACACCCCCTTATACGGACACAACCAAAATTTGGCTAAAATTAGGCCAGCTAAGAGCCATTTCCTAAGTGTAATACCATCGGTAATGTGTTTTGAGAAAACAAACTGAGAGCAAGTAGCTCAAATCATCCAAAAGGACAATGTACATTAATTGCTTGTGCACGCGTTCCGCATACTTGTAGTGATGTAAGGACAAACCAATAGCATGCTTAACACGCATCATGTACTAGCTTTTTGTTCAATATGTCCACGCTGGCATGATTGAATCACCTTATAGTGAAAACTGACTGAAGATAGGTACGATGCGATAATTTCCTATTTATGTCCCCCTTGCACATGTAGTGATCGGGGACAAACTGACTGAAGTCGATCCCTAACAATTAATATTAGCGTCTTGGCTCGAAGTGATCGGAGAACAGGGACTGGAGGCAAAGGCACGGTAATAGCAAAACACGATCATCAACGTTACATCTGCTCATCACAATGTATTGATTATACAAATAAACAAACACAAATGATTAAAGACATACTGATTTTGTTTGAAAACCATGAAGTAAGTCCAGCAATCTATCGTCTGCTCGAAGGCTGTTTGTAAATCAACTTCTGTTTGCAGCGACACTATGCGGTGTAAGCAAAAATGGCCTGAATTGAGGCTCTGTTGGGGATTTACGACCAGCCGTGTAAAACAGTGTAAAGCGGCAGCCGTAACAAGCGCAGCCCGAGTTAGTGGGGCCTTTGAGGGCTACCGTCAAGTTATCAACTGTGATGTAGGGCTACAGTGCACTGGAGCATCAGCTAGCAGGCCATCACTCTCTTTCTCGTACACGCCAACTAACTCGGCGCGGGTCTCGGTGACTGTCCCAAAAATAAATAAGTCATATGACCGGCTCACTGACAGAGCAATGCGTCATTTCAAATTTGTATGTGTCAATGACCGGTGAGAATCCTATATGCTGTGTCAATGGTGTACACCTGAAGTTCTACGCAAGTGCCATATGCACACATTCTCATGGGGATGTACATCTCCTGCGGTTGGATGCCACTCTCTGAAGCTACAACAGATCTGGGTAAATATGAGAAACTCACGTGGACTGGCTGGCAAGGGAGACAAGCGACAGAGGGGTGGCACCGGACAAGTCGAGTGCAGAATCATCGATGCTGACTTCCTCCAGTGACAAGTTACCCAGCAACACTTCTGCCGACAATGAGAGAAAAAAGTCTGTGTTGTATAATTGTAATTACTCATTCAGCCCGACCCACGTATTTCCCAAATTTTGGAGGCGTCGTCTAAAGACTATGCACCAGATGCAGGAGATGGATCGACCATGATAATTCAAGGGTAGTGCCAGATTAGCTTGGCGCCAAGCTAATCTGACACTACCCTTGAATTATCATGGTCAACCCATCTCCTGCTGTAGTGGGTCATGAGATAAACTGATAATGTGAACA
The DNA here is from genome assembly GCA_036245525.1 of Semisulcospira habei. NCBI lineage: Eukaryota > Metazoa > Mollusca > Gastropoda > Semisulcospiridae > Semisulcospira > Semisulcospira habei. Next base: position 146,171,002 of record BTPG01000007.1, read on the forward strand.
AACTTGACTCGAAAATGTCACTTTTCTGTTTTCTAAAAAAATTTTCAGTAAACCTTTTCGTTTGTCTAGAAAAACTGAACACACCCAACTGCAAGAGATATAGATCCTCATGAGCCCCCGCAACTGCGGGGGCTCATGAGGATCTATGTCTCTTGCACTATTTTCTCAGCAGTGATGGGGTTAATCACAAGCAAAACATGACGGTGGCTACCTGGCAGGCTGGCCGATGGCTGCTGAGCTCCATCTGACAGTCGCGCCGGCTTGTTGTCGCTGCCGTCCCCCGCAGACATGGCGCGCTGGTGCTCCTCCAGAGAACTGCGCAATGGCTGAACGATGGCGCTGATTGGGGCTTTGCGGCTCTTGCCTGCACAAACAACGAAGCATGACCATGGGCGACAGTCGGCACGTGAGAAAATACAGTGAGGCAAGCTAGGTTGCTGGGGCCGACTAGGGGTGCAAAAAGATTTGTTTCAATTCCAAACATTTCCGTGGGTTCCTCTGCAATCTAAACGTGAACTTCCAATGCTTTTGCTATTCGAGTAAAAAAAAAAAAAAAAAAAAAAAAAAACAAGATGAGGATTTCAACCCAAAGTATACCGTATTGTTTGGAGCTCATGTGCGTTTCTTTTAGGAACATCTAGAGTTTTTAAGCTTATCCTTCTGGCCCATTTCCCTCCTCTCTTAGCCAACCTCTGATTAACACACACGCCGGCGCACACAAATAAAGATGGACACACAGTGCTTTCCGCCATTAGCACGCTCTGTGGGCTGGAGTAGCGTCAGGAATTCTGAAGAAAAAGAAGAATAGCACGAGCAGCAAAATGACGTCACCATAAGCTTCACGTCATGGCATCGCTGGTCTCATGACGCCGTGTACACCGACGAATTTGATATTTCACGTCACTCAACTGAAAGGCCCTCCAAGCAGACATCAAGAGACTGGGAACCACCTGGAGTAGAATCGAAGGAGAAGCACAGGACAGGAGTTGCTGGAGGTCTCTCGTCGACGGCCTATACCCGGGTAGGGGTGACAGGCGTAAGTAAAGTAAGTAACTGAAAGGCACGCTCTTTAGAACTGACTGTTTTGTTCCACACAGCCTCTTCCAGCGCTGACTGTTTGATGGGAGTAAATAGTGGCACCAAAACTTGCAAAAATGAATTAATTATTACTGAAAAAGTTGAAGAGGTACAACGCTGGATTACGAACACATTCAGTATCTCCCTTTCATTCCCCACCCCACCCAACCCCCAGCCTGATTCGCACGGCAATGGCAATCACAAACAGTAGAATGGCACACACAAACAGTAGAATGGCACACACAAACACAGACACACGGCGCTGCCTCACGGCTATACGTTCTATGGGCTGACGTAGCCACAGCCACTTTGAAAAATAAGGTGGAATGGCCAACGCCCACAAAGCCAATGCCCACAAAAATAATGAAGGAGAACATGGCGCCAGCTCATACACATGTAAAACACTGACGTGCTGGTGATTTGCGACAATTAGGAACATATAAAACACTGACGCGTTTGGTGCTTTTATGTCACCATCACTGTTTGATTCTTCTGATGAAATCAAGGAGTTGTACTTTCACAATTTTTCTGCACTGAACTTTTTATTTTAAAAAAAAGTTGAAGAGGTACAAAGCTGGCTAACGAACTCATTCAATGCCTTTGTAAAAATTAGCCATATCCAAAATTTCAAGTGCATATAATCAAAATTGCGGACTCTAATCTGGGCCAACTGATTTTCTATAACGGCCTTTTACGTCTTCAATGAGACATCCAATTAAAATATGCTCGGAGGCTCTCTTAGCCACCCACTTAATAAAGTATTTTGCCAAGTTTCAAGTTTGTACGTACAGTAATATCGGAGATTCTTGTGTTTACATACATACACACACACACACATACTGCGCTTTTTGCGCCAAATCGACATTCAACAGCAAGGTTAGTGTGGCTAGACGTTTTGTCATTTTTATCTTGTTACTTCTTTGCCTGACCATAATAATAATAATAATAATAATAATAATAAATAGTTCTTGTATAGCGCTGTTCTCCAGGAAACACTGGACTCACTGCGCATGCACAACAGCACACTCTCTCTCTCAAGACACACGCACAATTATACACTACTTTAACCCACCCCATCCCTTCCCAACACCTTGCATCCACTTCCCTCTAGAATCAACCATGAGCCCTGCCCGCCTGTTATGTCCTCTGCATTCTACGGAAGGCGCTCCGACCAGCCCCCATCCTAAAGTCTACCGTATTTTCAATACAATAGACTGAAAATACAGCGACTTCACATAATTTTGACTTAACTCATTCTACCCCAGACACACCACAGCAAGATAAGGATCGACCATGATAGTTCAAGGGTGATGCCAGAATAGCTTGGCGCCTATGAGCGCCAAGCTATTCTGGCATCACCCTTGAACTATCATGGTCGATCTGTGTCCTGCACTGCAATGCAGTCTTCAGAGGACAACGGCAAAATCTGGGGATTTCGGTCTTGGGGTAGAATGGGTTGACCCTATTGCTGTCGATAGAGCTTTTTTTTTTGTTTTGGGGGGGGGGGGGGGTATTCCTGTAGGGGGGCTTTTTTTGGGGGGGTTATTCCTGTAGGGGGGCTTTTGGGGGGGGGTATTCCTGTAGGGGGGCTTTTGGGGGGGTTATTCCTGTAGGGGGGCTTTTGGTGGGGGTTATTCCTGTAGGGGGGCTTTGGTGGGGGTTATTCCTGTAGGGGGGCTTTTGGGGGGGTTATTCCTGTAGGGGGGGCTTTTGGGGGGGTTATTCCTGTAGGGGGGGCTTTTGGGGGGGGGGTATTCCTATAGGGGGGCTTTTGGGGGGGGGGGGTTATTCATGTAGGGGGGGCTTTTGGGGGGGGTTATTCCTGTAGGGGGGGGCTTTTGGGGGGGGGGGGTTATTCCTGTAGGGGGGGCTTTTAGGGGGGTTATTCCTGTGGGGGGGGGGGGCTTTTTTGGGGGGTGGTTATTCCTGTAGGGGGGCTGTTGGGGGGGGTATTCCTGTAGGGGGGATTTTTTTTTGGGGGGGTTATTCCTGTATGGGGGATTTTTTTTTTTGGGGGGGGGGTTATTCCTGTAGGGGGGGCTTTTGGGGGGGTTATTCCTGTAGGGGGGGTATTCCTGTAGGGGGGGCTTTGGGGGGGGGGGTATTCCTGTAGGAATCATCATGACAAAAAGCAATGCCAACAGCCAGCAGGTTCACAAATTTCCATCTGCCAACTGTCAGCCATCCTTGTAACACAAACATCAATCCGCAAATGAACATCACCCAGTCACCAAAGGTCCGCGGGGCGACATTGGCCGCAGTAGTGGACCCACGCAAAGCTGTGGATTACACTAACACAGCTGTGCATGGGCCCCATGCAGGCAACAATGGCCCGAGAGTCTTTTGCTTACTGGTTACTGACCTCCTCTCTGATATCTGCGTGCCTCCGTCTCGCTGGTGACAGCCGAGTTGGCTACAGCCATGGTGGTGGCGGCCAGCTCGGAGAAGCGCGCGTGGATGTGCTCCAGCACCTCAGATGGGATGGAGGTCGTCGGGCGACTGTGTTGAGGCTCGGCTGATGTCATCGGCATGGATGCGGCCAAAGACAGAGCCGACAGCCCCATGACCTTTGACCCGGAGGTGGGGGGAGCGGAGGAAGTGGGAGGGCGCCCCAGCAGGGTCTTGACATCGAGGTGTCGCTTGGCATTGGCCCCGGCGTTCGCGTCAGAGGAGGCGAAGTTGAGATCAGTCTCCAGACTTTCCAGCCAGCGCTGGGTCTGTAGGCGAACGGACGCCTCTCCTGCCTCATCTGGCACAAACACACAACAAGAAAGGCAAAGCCCTTATGGCTCATGTGTATGACCGATCCACACAGCTGACAATAAGAGATGGCTTCTGCACTAACAAAATCCATGTTTTCCCAAAATTTAATCAGTTTTCACACATCTGTGAAACCCCGGTGACCCTTGACCTTTGCGATGAGTCAACTAAACTAGGATACATAGAAGGTCTTATCATCAGCTACCTTTGTGCCAAATTTGATTGAAAAGTTTGGAAAAATGTTGATAATAACTACAATTATTAGCATTCACGTCTGTGCAGAACGCTGGATTTTCCACTCTTTAGTTTAGCCAGCCAAATGCTTGCTGCAGCCACTCCCGCAGCGCGCAGGCTTATGTAGGTCACAGTCTGATATCAGCTATTCCTTCTCTAATCTCTGTAACGGACTGCAGATGTGTGGTGGTTATGCCTGTGTTTAATGTTCTCTATCTCCTCTTCAAAGATTTTCTACATAGAACCGTTTGACACACTTGTGTACTGTTGTGTGCTGGTTCCTGTGTTGGTGGTAATATTCCAGTTACGTTTTTTTTCTTCAGAGTGCAATCCGAGGATAAAGACAGGTACCGTGTTTGTGTGTGACTAAACATGGCTGGTAAATTATCTGAGCCTCACAGTACCGAGTTGGTTTGAACATTCATTCTCTGTTCTGGTGTTAATATAAAGAAACCAGTGTGATGTGCTTAAGACCTGTTGTGTTAGTGGTTATGAATTTACTGTGTAAACCCAAGTGTACTGCATAAATACTGCTGGGATCAGCATGTTTGTGTTGATCGTCTTGATGGACCTAACGGATTACCAGCTTACCAGCTTCTCAGCAGTGGAGTGCTTTCTGACGCTAGTGTTGCTCTAGCAGGAAAGAAACAAGAATTCTAGTAAGTGATAACAGTAGAGGCTAGAATGCTGCGTAGATACATCAAATTTTCATCCCACAGAAAACTTAGATGCACAACAGATTGAGCTTGAAAGTTAGTGCTTTTTTGTGTCAGTGCATGTTCATTGTATTGCAAATCTGAAATGTAACTGCTCTTGAAGGTATACTGGTAGTAATCAGCATGGGCATGTTTAGTATGAAAAGAAAGCAAATTTTATCAGCTACAAATCTGCACTCATGTGATAATGACATTCTTGCGAAAAAAAAAGCATTTTGTGAATGTTCAGTTACTAACACTTTTCAGCGTTTCCGCTGCCGAGCGCCGGTATGCAGCTGTCGGCACGTACACATAGCGTAGGGTAATGAAAGAGCACTCCTCTCTAGGACCATGAACAGCTCTGTCACTCTGCCTGAAGAGGCGCGCGCTAATGACTAATTGCCCCCAAGCCCGGCCTTGCCACAGATGGCTTATCTTGCACTCAGTGGCCCCCGGCCGCTCCTAACTAAAAGTGTGGTTTTGCACAGCCGTGCATTTTATACACATTTGTCAACCTCTTGTGACCCTTGACCTTTTCCGAGGGGTCATCCAAATTAGTATCCATAGATAGGTCTTACCATCTGGTATCTCTGTAGCAAGTTTGGGTTTGAAGTTGTGAATAGTAATTGAGAAAAAAACATTTCTTGTCAAAATATGGCTATTTTTTTTACCCATTTCCTGAGCTCTTGTGACCCTTGACCTTTCTGAGGGGTCATACATATTAGTATGCATAGATAGGTCTTACCATCAGGTATCTCTGTATCAGGTTTGGGTTTGGAGTTGTGAATACTAATTGAGAAAAAACATTTCATGTCAAAATATGGCTATTTTTACCTATTTCCTGAGCTCTTGTGACCCTTGACCTTTCAAAGGGGTCATCCAAATTAGTATGTGTAGATAGGTCTTACCATCAGGTATCTCTGTAGCAAGTTTGGGGTTGAAGTTGTGAATAGTATTGGAGAAAAAAACATCTTTTGTAAAAATATGGCTATTTTGGACCTATTTCTTGAGCTCTTGTGAGCCTTGACCTTTCAGAGGGCTCAACCAAATTAGTGTGTGCATAAAGGTCTTACCATCAGGTATCTTTGTACCAAGTTCGGGTTTCAAGTTGTGAATAGTATTTGAGAAAAAATAAATTATGTCCCCCCCAAAAAATACTTTGATATATTTCCTGATCCCCTGTGATCTTGACCTTTGTGAGAGGTCACTGAAATTGGTATGTTTAGAAAGGTATCCTTGGGCCAAGTTTGAAGACTGTAGCTTGAATAGTCTCCGAGAAAATGCCAACGTTAAAGTTTACCATGGACGACAGACAATGGACAGCAGACGGACGACCACTGGCTCAGAACATAGACTCACTTTTGCCTCGCACATGAGCCAATAACCGCAAAAGAATTTCAGCATTTAGGCAGCGTGAGGCAAATGGTAAATGATGTTGCAATGACAAAATTGTTTAAATACAATGTTACAGGAATCTGAGAGAAAGAAATCTTGTGATAGTTTAGTTTAAACCTTTTAGCCCAAAGGTCCCATTCTCAAATTTTGGAGGTGCTGCCTAGGTACCAGTTGCAGGGGATAGATTGACCATGATAATTCAAGGGTAGTGCCAGATTAGCTTGGTGCCTGAAGGCGCCAAGCTAATCTGGCACTACCCTTGAATTATCATGGTCAATGAATCTCCTGCGGTAGGGACTTGGGGTTAAATGGGTTAACATCTAATTTCCTCACTATAACAAATCGTTCTTGTCCTGTGAACACACACGCACGCACCAAAAAAAAGAAAGCAAAGAGCGAATGCAGCCCCAGCCAAACCTTACAAAGACAAGTACTGCTGGCTCGCTAACTCTTTGCGTGTCGGTAGCGATTTTAGTCGCGATGATTCCTACAGGAATAACAACACCCGGACATATTCAGGCATGGGAATTAGAAAAGTGAAAAAAAGTCTGAAATTTCAGCGGACAAAAAATCAAACGACAGGGGGGGAGGGGGGGGGTGGGGGGGGGGGGGGGGAGCGTGGTCCTTCATTTCAGCGGCCAAAAAATCAGACGACAGAGGGGGGGGGGGAGTGCTTACCAGATCATGATCAGATGCACACTAAACAGCACTCTGTCTTGAACAATATCCTTTCTCACCGCCATTTACAACAACTCGTGATACCGCCATTTTCCCCACACATACAGTACGCGAGACGGGAAGCGAGCATGAAAACAGTGCGTTCAGTGTTGTATTGCCCGTGTGCACGGTAAAGTAACGACTGCGTTAAAGCCACAATAGGTGACGCGTAACTCCAGCGGGCGGCATATCACTTGAACGAATGCCTCTCAGTGTCTAATGACCGGTGCTCAGTTACTTTTTGCACCCCAATATTTTTTTTCGGCAGACAATTTTTTTTTTTTTGGCGGCTAAGCAAATCATTTTGGCGGAAATTTGCCTTTAGGCGGACAATTCCCATGCCTGCATACTACAGGAATACCCGCGACTAAAACTGCTGCCGACCCGCGGAGGGTTAAAACACCAGCTGACTGGAGTTTGCACAAAGCACTGCAGACTGCAAGAACCAAAGCAAAGCAAAGATTACTGAAATCTTCATCGCAGGAAGCTGACAAACCTTGTTTTCTGGGCAGGAGAGCGGCGAGAGTGGCGGAGCGCGAGGAGGGGAGAGGCCAGTGCTGATCTAGGTCTGAGGAATGCTGTTCCAGGAACCTCATCAGCGAGGCCTCATCGTCCTGGCCACTGTTCACACATGCAGACACAAGTCTCAGTCTTACCCAACGCACTGCGACAGCGCCAAAACAGCAATGACTGAAAACAGTCCCTGGATTTACAAGTGCCGTAATCCACGGCCAGCAAGAGGCATACATTCTCATGAGCCCCTGCGTACGCAGGGGCTCATGAGAATGTATGCCTCTTGCAGATGGGGCAGGTTGGCTGAAGGGATGTTCCGCCTGAACCCAAAAGATGAGATCAGCTGTCTGGGGGTTTTGAAAAAGCTGAATCAGTCTCCAGGCCTGAAGACTGTCACCCACAAAACAATGTCTGATGGTCGAGAAACCTCATGCTTGCCAGTACTAAACCATGTCTGATGAGGGCTGTTCCAGGAACCTGATGAGCGAGGCCTCAGCGTCCTGACCACTGGTCACACACGATTGTCATGCTTGGGGTGTTTTTACAGCTATCCCACAAAGCAAACAAGAAGCTGAGCAGCAGGCGGAAAATAACTTTGTATGTTTCATGTCACAGCATTGCAGGCGACATTGAGTACCTACAGAACTTGTTTAGAATTGTGGCAATTTGTTGGCACGTACTGTAAACCACACCTACGGGAGCACTCAGTTTTTATTTCTACGTTCTGGATTCGTGTAGCTGTTGCCACTGCTTTTGCGTCGCCGCTGTGCCGCGATAGGGCTCGGGAAGCTGACATCGTCACGCTAGTCGTGGAGGCCATCTTGGAGGATTCGCAAAAAGGCCCTCATAGGGAAATCGCTGTCAGGACAATGTCAGGAAAGTCCTGACATGCTATAGGCAATAACACCAAGTCTTGTCATCACCGCAGGAAACCGGTCACCAGAATCTGTTTTTGTTTGTTTACAAAGAGGGAGAAACATGAAGAAAAACGTGTTGAAACACTACTTCGCTACTATCTTAAGACTATGGTATCCTCTTAAGATGGCGGCCGACGCTGCTAGGCGACGCAGGGAACTTCCCGAGCCCTATAATTATGGAAACACGCTTTTTCCGCTATGTTTGCTTGTTTCAATTATTCTATTTGCGAGACAGGAAGAAGCATAGCTAGTCATGATCCCCATTCAGCTGACGTGGATCATGAGACTGTGAGCTTCTTGCTGGCAGTACTTTACTAAAGAGACTAGTTCTGATGAAACTTTTGTGCCACACAGAAGAAATGTCCACATCTTTAACTCATTCAGCCCGACGGCCGTATTTCCCAAATTTTTGGAGGCGTCATCTAACGACTATGCACCTGTTGCAGGAGATGAATCGACCATGATGATTCAAGGGCAGTGCCAGATTAGCTTGGCGCCAACAGGCGCCAAGCTAATCTGGCACTACACTTGAATTATCATGGTCAATCCATCTCCTGCTGTAGTGCGTCAGGGAAGAATGGGTTTAGACTACATGTACATCATAGTGCAGGACAGATCAACCATGACAGTTCCAGGATGATGCCAGAACAGCTTGGCGCCTACGGGCCCTAAGCTGTTCTGGCACCACCCTTGAACTGTCGCGGTCGAAATCCTAGTGTCAGGGCTGAATGGGCAGGACGGGCAGCTCACCTGGCCTCTGGCTGTGTGAGGTTGTTGGTCATGCGGGTCAACCCTGACGGAGCCCCAAGCTGGTCCAGGTCATTCTCCTCCCACAGCAGCGAGTCCCCCACGTCATTGTCCACAGACCTGACAAGTCAGCGTGAAAGTTTACATTTCACAGTCGGAGAACTTACAGACAAGGAAGAGCCGTCATTTCACTTGAAAACATGTGCGATTTCTTGTTCGATCCACGAACATGATTGTGCTCTTTAAAAAACAATTAAGTCTCACAAATGGCAAGTTTTTCAACCAATCTTCCGCAGATGTGATCAGTTTTTTCAACGTCCTTTCTGGGAACGCAGGTGCGCAATACTCTGCGCTCCATCATGAAATGTGACAGAAGTCCGATTGGTAACAAGCATCCCATCACATTGGGCCACTTGGACTCTATTAACCCTTCTAGCCCCAAGCTCCCACTTCTCAAATTTTGGAGGTATTGCCTAACGACTATGTACCAGTTGCAGGAGATGGATTGACCATGATAATTCAAAGGTAGTGCCAGATTAGCTTGGTGCCTGAAGGCGCCAAGCTAATCTGGCACTACCCTTCAATTATCATGGTCAATCCATCTCCTGCTGTAGGGATCCGGGGCTAAATGGGTTAAGCCTGTGGTGTATGCAGCCTCCGGTACGGTTCAGTGGCTGCATAGAGGGGGTTAAACGTGGAAAATATCTGACTGGTAACAAGTGTCATAACATTGGGCTGGCGGCGCTTGTGGCCAAGCACACTTACACAAGCATCACACACACAACATGCCTCCCTACATCGTTTTCTAAAGTAATCATTAACCCTTGTAGCCCCAAGGTCCCATTTCTCACATTTTGGAGGTGTTGCCTAACGACTATGTACCAGTTGCAGGGTATGGACTGACCATGACAATTCAAGGGTAGTGCCAGATTAGCTTGGCGCCTGAAGGCGCCAAGCTAATCTGGCACTACCCTTGAATTATCACGGTCAATCCATCCCCTGCTGTCGGGACTCAGGGCCAAATGGGTGAAACGTGAAATCATCATACGGTTGGCAACAAGTCTTGTAATGTTGGGCCAGTGGTCCAACGCTACGAGACATGGTATCAGTCACGCACACCATACACAGTATAAACCCTCTCCGCCTCCACATCCCCCGCACCAAACTCAGCACTTTCGGCCCCCGCTCCTTCTCTGTCTACGGTCCCATTCACCTGGAACACTCTCCCACTCTCTCTCCGTCAGAAACACACTCTCTCCTCCTTCCAGTCCGCCCTAAAAAATCACCTTTTCAACAGTTCTAGCACTATAACACCACCACACTCCCCACCCCAAGCTGACTGTCATAATGTATTTATGGTAAGCGAGTCATTGTACAAAGCGTGCGCATGCGTGTGCGAGTTGTGAGTGCGCGCTTAGAGTTATAATTTTTATAAGATAAGCGCATTATAAATACCGTAATTATTTTATTATTATTAAACACACAGCACAGATAATGCGCACACAGCTACCCACATTGTTTCCTCATCGATGTCATTCTCGTCGTTGCTGTTGTCAGTGGCCGCCATCAGGCCCAGCCCCGTCTGACCTCTTTCTCCAGCTCCATCCTCAAGGTCATCCAGGTCCCCTTCGCTCAGTGCCTGTGACAGCAACCACTTCACATCACACGGGTAGCGCACAAATGGAAAACTGGGTGTTTTTTGGTCTACCAGCTATTTATTATCAAATCAGCTGTCTGTTATCAAATGAGCTAATATCAAGTGACTGCACAACAATGTTTACTTTGCTTCCCCCCCCCCCCACCCCCCACAAGGTCAATCAAATTAGAAAATAACACCACCAAAAATTCATTTTTCTCTAAAAAGTATTTTTTCGAAAAATACTTACTGATGACATGACTTTATGGAAGTGTCTACTACTTACTCAATTCTAGCCTAAGAACCCGTTGTGTTTCCACACAACCCGGAAGGCACTCGGGGAACCCCGAGGGGGGCCGAGAGTTGTCTCCCGTTCCTGCCCATCCGGTTCCGAGTCGACTAACCAGTCAGGATACTTAGCTCACCAGCGGCAAGCGGGGCAGGTGGGAGGGTCCTCCGAGTCATGTCATCGGTAAGTATTTTTCGAAAAAATACTTTTTAGAGAAAAATGAATTTGTTCTTCAAAAACATTACCGATGACATGACTTTATGGAAAAATTGCGATAAGGAGAAGGGTGCCACGCTCAACACCCTCTTAGGGCCAATTAGAGCCATCCTCCCTGCCGCAAACTCCCGACAAACCTAGCTAGGTGTGTACCTACGGCGCCTGTGGCGCCGGGAGGGCGTGTTGCGCCGCAGTGATGTCCCCCACCAGTGCGAGGTTGTCTTGGGGGCCTGCCAGATCCTGGAGGTAGAAACAGGCGAAGGTAGATTCTGCCCGCCAGCCCACAGCAGCCACGATGTCTTTGACAGCGCAGTTCCGGTCGAACACGACGCTCGTGGCCATGGCGTGTACCTCGTGTGCCCGTATCATTAGCCTCTTCGCTCCCCATGGGGAGAGGTCCTGGTAGGCGGACTGTATGACCCAGCTCAGCTAGGAAGATATTGTCTGTGCTGAAAAAGTCAGTTCTGCCGTGCTTTTAAAGGTAGGAAGAGGGGTGAGCGTCCACTCCGGACGGCTTTGGTTCGGCGTAGGTACACGCGTCGGGCTCGCACAGGATCTTGTTGCCTGGTCTCCTGGGGGGAGTTCGTCCCTCTCAGCAGCCGTAAGATGACAACCTGTGGCACGGTCAAATGAGACCTGGTCTTGGCAATGAAGGCAGGGTCCGTCAGCAGCTGCACGGAACCATCCACTCGGAACTGCCGGCTGAGGTTGAGACCGAACGCCAGTGCCCAAAACTGGCAACTACTCCGTCGCAGGCGAAGGGGAGATACCTCCTGGAGGCCGGGTGCAAGAGGACATGGAGATAAGCATCGGATAAGTCTAGACTGATCGCGTAGTCCATTGGCTGTACGGAAGCTCTGAGGGCCCGGGCAGTCTCCATGCGAAAGGACGTGGCAGAGATGAACGCGTTCAACGCCGAGAGGTCGATGACAGAGCGCCACTTGCCGCCTGGATTGGGCACCACGATGAGGCGGCTGTAGAAGTCAGGGCGTAGCACGACCTCTGTGTCGGCCGTCTGCAGGAGAGCGGCAACTTCTCCGCGAATAGCACAGGCCTGAGCACGTCTGATGGCACCTCGGTCCACAATGGGGAGCAACGCAGCAGAGGCGGGGAGCGACAGGCGATCAAAAAGGTCCTCCGTAACTGTCTCCAGAATCCAGGGGTCAAGTCAGGTGGCACACCCGAGCCCTGGGCGCCGGGCAGGACGGGGCCAGGTGGGGGTAGGGGCACTAACAGGACCGGGGTGGCCGAAGGCGGGGCAATGATGAGGGCCCGCGGAGGCTTGGGGGCGGAAGACACGGCAGGACTGGAGGTCCGCAGGGCGATGAGGAGCTGTCTTGCGAGGCCAAGGTCCGAGATTGCATCCTTCACGGTCCGCCAGGTCTCACCGAAGAGCAGAGGGTCACTCAGGGGAGCGCAGCGCAGCTGAGTCCTCAGATCGGGGGCATTCCGAGGCAGGCCAGCAACATGGCATCCTGACGCAACAGGTCGCAGGTGGAGGCGGCAGTCATGGCGTTGACCGACGAGTGATACGCTGCCCGGTTGGGCGCTTCCGCGCGAGCGAGTAGGACTCCGAGGAGGGGCGTCAAGGAGGGAGGCCAGGCGTCCTCGATGTGGCGGACGAAAACTTGGGTCTGCAGCTCCAGAAGTCCCGCGCAGGCTAGTCCAACCGCGGGGCAGTGCACGTTCAACAGAGCAGCGCCGACAGTCTGCACCAAGTCAGGCGAATCCACAGCAGGCAGAGGGTAGGAGAACGCCTGGAAGTGTCTCGAGTACCAGTCCTGATGAAGGCAATGTCGAGTCCGGCTGGCCACCTATGATCGGAGAAGAAACGGAGTCCTGGGAACCCGACCGGGGGTGCGCTGAGAAGACGTTGCGCAGGTCACGAAGCCGGGAGGCCGCGGCAGGGACTTGAACCTCTTCACCCATCTTCCAGTGTCTACAAATGCGGAGATCTCCTCTTGAGCGGGGGGCGACGGAGGGCAGCCTACCGCGGGAAGCGAGGCGGCGCGGCGACGAGCAACTTCGTCCAGAGCAAGCAAGGTGTCCATCCGCGACGAAGAGATCAGCTTGCGGGAACCGAGGAGACGGAAGAAGGAGAGCGAGGTGAAGGCGAGCGGCTAAGAGCCACGAGAAGAGCGGAGACGGAGTCTTCGGCCAGCCGGATCAGGGTCTCGTCCTCCACCGGGCGGGAGGAGGGGGTCCGGCGACGCAGAAGGGGACTAAGGGCGATGACATCCAACCGCCAGCGGCCAGAGGAGGAGGGGAAGAGACGAGCGGGAGGCCGGTAGAGGGAAGGACACGGACGAGCACGACAACACCGAAGAAAGGTGGGGTCTAGGACCCTGAAACGGCGCGAAGAGTGGTCCTTCCTACGTTCGCCAACAGAAGAGCGAGAGCATCTGGTAGAGCTGGAGTGGCGTGAGGGCTCTGAACTGCCCGAAGGCCTCGGACGCGTGGGTAAAGGTCTCTCCAAGCCGGGCTCAGTGAGGTGGGCTCTCTGCCGTCGAAGCGACTCCCCAAGAGTCAGCGGGCTTCCTTGGAGATGAGTGAGGACTGGCAGCGGACATGGGACTGCACGTGGCGTGTCTCTCCAAGCCGGGCTCAGTGAGGCGGGCTCTCTGCCTACAAGTAGGCTTGTCTGGGCGGGCTCCCTCCTGGAAGCGATCGCGTTGAAAGCAGTCCTGTCCTCGGACGCGCGGGTAAAGGTTTCTCCGAGCTGGGCTCAGTGAGGCGGGCTCTCTGCCGGCGAAGCGACTCCCCATAAGAGTCAGCAGGCTTCTTGGAGACGAGCGAGGACTGACAGGGGACATGGGACGGCACGTGGCGTGTCCGAGCCGGGCTCAGTAATCCAGACCAAAAAGGTGACTGCCAAGCGTGTGAAATGCAAAGAAGTACCCAACGGAGAAAGAAACACGCTTAGAAAAAACGGTACAACACAATTTATTAATATTTCGGGTAAATACCCTTTGTCAAAATAGACAAACAAACAAAAGTAAGGCGGGCACTCTGCCTGCCAGTAGGCTTTGTCCGGGCGGGCTCACTCCTGGAAGCGATCGCGTTGATAGCAGTCCTGCTCCAAGCGCTAGACTCCCGCGTCCGGTGTGGCGTCCTTTCCACAAGGTCGGTGTGGTCTCGTGCGGTCACTGCACTGGGCATGAAGATGGCGCCTCGACTGGAGTCGGATCACACACAGGTGCCGGTCGCTCGCGTCTGCAAAATTCCATAACTGCGACCAGCACAGCTCAGGCCCAGGGGAGCAGGTGTCGCAAGCGTGGTCGGAGGCGCATCCGGCGCCGGGGAGACAGACCTTGTGGTTATCTGACGGCCATTGGAACCCTCCGCATTGCATGCAGGTCATCAACAGGCAACTGCAACACATAACACACCTGAAGGCACGCAGGCGAGGGCCTGTGGGACCCCGCCCAGGTAAAGCGAGCCTTCGCAACACAATGGCACAAAACAGCGAGGTACAAGCCTGTAAGTGTCTGGACCTGCAACACCTATCTCCGTAAAGCTAGTGGGCGCGGGCACGTGGGGCCCCGCCAAGCTAAGGCGAGCATACGACGCATCAGGTACAACAAAACCCAAGCATGTCACGACAGGTACAGGCATGAAGGAAGCGTCTGGTACAGCAACATTTACCAACGTAATGGCGACAGGGCGCGGGCACGAGGGGCCCCGCCAAGCTAAGTGAGCCACGGACGCATAACGTACCCAACAAAACCCAATAAGGTACAAGCCAGCAGGTAAGCGCAAAAATCCTGCAACGCAAATCAGCTGAAAGGTGATGAGCGCGGGCACGTGGGACCCCGCCAAACTAAGGGGAGATTTTGGCGCGAAAGTTACAGCGAAGATGAAGACAGTCTTCGTCCCTGCTTGAACCGGCGCCCAGCCCGGGAGCCGGCCGAGGGCTAACACAACTACCTTACCTCCCCGCCGGAGCGGGAATGGGGAAAGGTACGTCCATAAGACCCACAGCGCGAACGCGGGCGACGTCCCAGCAAGCGCACCGAGCAGCCCAAGCAACCTAAGGCGCAGGAGAGGGCAGCAGCCAAACGAGCAGGGACAGGCAGGGCCGAAGCAGACGTCTAAGAAGAAGTCAATCATCCGGAAGACCAGCGAAGCAACTGGTCGAACAAGGCAACGTTTCTAAGTCCGTAGGCTAGGGCAAACACGTCTGAACGGTGTGAGCCTAAGTAGCATGACTGGTTAGTCACCTCGTGACTCGGAACCGGATGGGCAGGAACGGGAGACAACTCTCGGCCCCTCTGGGGGTTCCCCGAGTGCCTCCTGGGTTGTGTGGAAACACAACGGGTTCTTAGGCTAGAATTGAGTAAGTAGTAAATACTTCCATAAAGTAATGTCATCGGTAATGTTTTTGAAGAAACAAAAAATAGAACACAGCTGAAATTTCTGCACTGCTGATACACCAATTGCTTGAAATAAATGTGCCCGATAGTTCAAGCTATTCTGGCACCAGCCTTGAACTAAAACAGTTGATCTATCTCCTAATCTGTGATGTAGCCTTCACAGGACAAGCAAATGTTACATCAGCCTCAGGATGTAATAGGTTAAACAGCAAACTTCCGATAATTATAGCAAAATGTCAGTGGGACTCATATTTTAATTGTTGTCTTATCCGAGAGGCACAAAGCTATTCTAGCACCACCCTTGAACTACCATGATCTATGCATCTGCACATCCATTTCCTGCCAGGCGTTTAAAATGCTTTTATTGCAGTCATAAACATCCAACTTTCTAGATGAACCACCGACAGCGCGCTAATCAAAGCTGAAAACACCGACCGACCGCTAATCAAAGCTGAAAACAAAGATGATGAATGCTGAGCAGCGAGTGCAACTCACATCATTGAAGTCAGTCGTGTCACTCGAGTCGCTGGAGCCCGAGTCTTCGTTATTGTCACCATCGTCCACAATGCTCTCCCCGCTCTTGTTGCCGTGGTGATACAGACCATGCGAGCCCGACGTGCCATCTGACTGCGCGTCCAGCACTTCTGGCACTGAGGACAACAGAAATATTAATAATTCTGTTGACGCTGCATCTCGATCCTATCGCCAAGCTAATCTGGCACTACCCTTGAATAATCATGGTCAATCAGGCGCCAAGCTAATCTGGCACTACCCTTGAATGACCATGAAAGTGCCAAGCTAATCTGGCACTACCCTTGAATGATCATGGTCGATCAGGTGCGAAGCTAATCTGGCACTGCCCTTGAATGATCATGAAGGCGCCAAGCTAATCTGGCACTACCCTTGAATGATCATGGTCGATCCATCTCCTGCTGTAGGGCGTCGGGGCTAAAATGACTCTCATACCCAGTGCACCTGGGATACAAAGTGGGTGGATTCAGCATAAGAGTCATTTTGGCGTGCCACTTCACCCATGCAAAACTGCTACACTAAAATGCAAAGAAGTACCCAACGGAGAAAGAAACACGCTTAGACTAAAATATACACTAAAATGACCTTGGGTTGATCTGACATTTGCCCTTGTAACCCTGGTTCAACCTGGCCTCCGAGGCCATTCCAGGGTGATCTTAAAGTTGTTCTAAATAATCAAGAGCTTGAATCATTTTCTTCAGAAAATGATTCAAGCTCGGACTATTTAGAACACATTTGACAAGAAAATTATCAAGCTGTGATTATTTAGAACAAATTTGACAAGGCAATGATTAACCTCTAAGATTATTTAGAACAAATCTGACCAATGACTGGTCCAGAAAAAGTGAAGAAATGACGACCGCACCTGGTGCGTTGACCTTCTTCCCTGACTTGTTGCGAGACACCTCCAGATGCAGGCGCTGAAACACACCACCAGAAACATCAACAGACGGGACATTCTGGAAAAAAAGAAGATAGGTTGTGGAAAACTAGAGTTGAAGCAAAACAAGCACCCTAACCTCTTGACTGTTACCGACGATACCCCTTGGCACAAAAGACGCGTAACTATGGGGCGGTCCGTGGCTCAGCGGTAAAAGCGCCTGCCACCAATGCAAGAGGTGTGAGGTTTGATACCCGGTTCCGGCGTTGCATTTTTCTCCTCACCGTTAATTTGGGTGGACCGTCGGGGGTTCTTTCTCCCTGTACTCCGGCTCTTCATCCCCTTGGTATCAGTTTCAGCCCACTTAATCAAATTTCGAATATAAAAACGATTTGAATTTCCAAAACTTCAGTAGCTCGCTTGAGCTTGCCCTTAGCACTACATGAAGGTTCTGTGTTTCTGTATAGTGTGTGAGGGAATGCGCGTGATTCACGTGAGCGTGTTTGTTGGGTTCAGTTCGCGGCGGCGCTTTGAGCCGATTTTCAATTGGTGATAAAGCGCCTATTCAATGCGCTGATTTATTTATTATTATTTACTGACGACACCCCTCGGCACAAAAGACACGTAACTATGTGTCTTTTCCACTGAACAGTATCAACAGTAACGTTCATTTCAGCAGCAATGTATCAATGTCAATTAAACCATTTAGCCCCGAGTCCCTACATCAGGAGATGGATTGACCATGATCAAGGGTAGTGCCAGATTAGCTTGGCGCCTGTCAGCACCAAGCTAATCTGGCACTACCCTTGAAGTATCATGGTCAATCCATCTCCTGCAACTGGTGCATAGTCGTTATGCAACTCCAAAATTTGAGAAACGGGACCTTGGGGCTAAAAGGGTTAACACAACTGGACAGGACATGCTTTCCATCTCAAATTTTGAAACGGCCATCTGTCCTGATGAAACCATGGGCGAATCAAAGAGTAAAATCTATTTTTGTTTACCATTGCCACAACTCCTGATGGGTGAGACAATTTTACAGCAGAACCTGTCTTGGGTGACCGACCTTATAATAACCCTCCTCATTCGGAATACACCAGCGTGGGAAATAAGTTTGACTAAAATAGTTCCAAGGGTAGTGCCAGAATAGCTTGGAGTCTCTAGGTGCAAAGCTATTCTGGCACGACCCTTTGAACTAAAAGCCATTGGTCTATATCCTTATCTGTAAGTACTATAATGCAGCTTGCGTGTGGCAGTGTACAGATTTGAAGCTTTTAGCCTCAGTATGATGTGGGTTAAGAGAGATCACCTGTCATTAAAGGTCATCATTCACAGCAACAGTCACAGCTACAGCCACAGCTACAGTCACAGCTACAGTCACAGATCCAGTCACAGCAACAGTCAGAGCTACAGCCACAGCTACAGCCACAGCTACAGCCACAGCTAGTCACAGCTACCTGAATGATGGTCATTAATAACAGGTGACACTGCTTTGCCATTCAAGACTTCCCCTAGGGAGAGCACCTGTCCTTAAAGACCCCTTTTTTCCTTGCAAATCAGATAGTTGCTCAGAAAGGTTCTACTGTGCAGCACATCTAGGATGTAAGCTGACCACCCACCTCCTTCAGGTCGTTGATCTGCTGAATGTACTGAGCGTTTGCCGACTCCAACTGACCGATGTACCTGGCAACATACAAGCATTCAGCGTCATCAAACACCAAGTCACGTTTAATGTGAAACACTCTTGTGTTTTCTTAGTTTTCTACACCTTTAACTCCTTTGCTGCCAGTGATCACGAATCTTGCGTCAAAATCTACTCCGTGCTGACTGACATTTCGCGTGAAGAACAGATAGATAGATAGATAGATAGATAGATACTGTTTAGTGCCATTTGCCTTAAGAACATAAAGCATAGAAATGTGTGTTGGTGTCGTTACAATTACAAACATCACAGTCAACAAAATAATTTTAAAAAAATAATTAATACTTTATCACACAAATCCAATGCCCTACACACACTGTAACAACTTTAAAACTAAACAACTAATATCACAAACCAATGTGCACCATACACACCCACGCTCATCTTTCACACACACACAAACACACACATGCCTATTAGTCTAGGAAATCGAAATTAATTAAAGGTATACCTTTTAAAATGAAAGCAGAATATCTTAGAGTAAATGTCACTAATTTAGTGATCACAGATGTGCAAAATTTAGACATAGAACAAATTTAGACATGCAGAACACAGGACTAACAAGAGACAAAAATTCTCATGAAGGTTTATGTCTCTTGCAGATGGGTGGCTTTCGCTTTGCCCTGGTGGCTAAGGGGTTAAGATTGGTCACTCCAAAGGACACATATTTCAAAAAGTCTCCCGTCAAACTACCCTTGGACCAAGCTTGAATAGTATCTGCATGCCAACCTTTCAAATTTGAACCACAGACTTGGGATGGACTGACGAATGGCTCAGGACAATTTCTGTACACCAAACCGTGATTAATCAACAGCCCACACAAGAACCCCAGTGATCCGCAAGTCCTCCCAAAACGCTGGCCGCTACTCACCACAGCTGGTCGCGTGACTTCTGGTAGAACGTGGGCGGCCGCACCTGGAAGCGCAGGGTCAGCGTGTCACGGTTGTTGGACGTGTCCAGGTACCCCTCGCTGCCCAGCAGGTCCAGGCGGAAAAAGCGGTTGTAACCCCAGCACTCCCCCACCTCAAAGTCGGAGGCAAACTCCCGCACGATGTTCTTGCTGGCGTCTCTCGACGCCTGGTGCACCATCTCCACGCGGTACTCGTACCTGTTGTAACAGCCCACCTCACTACAATAGCCGTTAACCCCTTGGCTGTCGGCTGCAGTTATTGTCGCGATGAGTCCCTGCAGGAATCATCGTGACAATAACCACTGCCGACAGCCGATGGGTTAACCACAGAGCCCTTACATCAAAGGTCTGCCATTTTCATTTCCTCAACTGTTGAGGCAAACAAGTCTTTGCGCGGTAGAGTTCACCGTGTGGTCCGCAGGCCTCCCTGCAGCTTCCACAGTTTCAGTCCCCAGCCGCCCAGAAAAACACTGCACACTGGGGCTCACGTCCCATTTCACTGTCAGCTGAACAGATCACTGGCATAATTTTTTTTATGTACTGCACACTATTTTTATAGCTGTCTTTGAATACTGTGTTACACCTACATTTGGACTGCTACTGCTGATACCGACTTAACCCCTTGACTGCTACTGCTGATACTGACTTAACCCCTTGACTGCTACTGCTGATACCGACTTAACCCCTTGACTGCTACTGCTGATACCGACTTAACTTCTTGACTGCTACTGCTGATACCGACTTAACTTCTTGATTGCTACTGCTGATACCGACTTAACTTCTTGATTGCTACTGCTGATACCGACTTAACTTCTTGACTGCTACTGCTGATACCGACTTAACCCCTTGACTGCTACTGCTGATACCGACTTAACTTCTTGATTGCTACTGCTGATACCGACTTAACCCCTTGACTGCTACTGCTGATACCGACTTAACTTCTTGATTGCTACTGCTGATACCGACTTAACTGCTTGATTGCTACTGCTGATACCGACTTAACCCCTTGACTGCTACTGCTGATACCGACTTAACTTCTTGATTGCTACTGCTGATACCGACTTAACTTCTTGATTGCTACTGCTGATACCGACTTAACCCCTTGACTGCTACTGCTGATACCGACTTAACCCCTTGACTGCTACTGCTGATACCGACTTAACTTCTTGACTGCTACTGCTGATACCGACTTAACTTCTTGATTGCTACTGCTGATACCGACTTAACTTCTTGATTGCTACTGCTGATACCGACTTAACTTCTTGATTGCTACTGCTGATACCGACTTAACTTCTTGACTGCTACTGCTGATACCGACTTAACCCCTTGACTGCTACTGCTGATACCGACTTAACCCCTTGACTGCTACTGCTGATACCGACTTAACCCCTTGACTGCTACTGCTGATACCGACTTAACCCCTTGACTGCTATTGCTGATACCGACTTAACTTCTTGATTGCTACTGCTGATACCGACTTAACTTCTTGATTGCTACTGCTGATACCGACTTAACTTCTTGCTTGCTACTGCTGATACCGACTTAACTTCTTGATTGCTCCTGCTGATACCGACTTAACTTCTTGATTGCTACTGCTGATACCGACTTAACTGCTTGATTGCTACTGCTGATACCGACTTAACCCCTTGACTGCTACTGCTGATACCGACTTAACTTCTTGATTGCTACTGCTGATACCGACTTAACTTCTTGATTGCTACTGCTGATACCGACTTAACCCCTTGACTGCTACTGCTGATACCGACTTAACCCCTTGACTGCTACTGCTGATACCGACTTAACCCCTTGACTGCTACTGCTGATACCGACTTAACCCCTTGACTGCTACTGCTAATACCGACTTAACTTCTTGATTGCTACTGCTGATACCGACTTAACTTCTTGATTGCTACTGCTGATACCGACTTAACTTCTTGATTGCTACTGCTGATACCGACTTAACTTCTTGATTGCTACTGCTGATACCGACTTAACTTCTTGATTGCTACTGCTGATACCGACTTAACTTCTTGATTGCTACTGCTGATACCGACTTAACCCCTTGACTGCTACTGCTGATACCGACTTAACTTCTTGATTGCTACTGCTGATACCGACTTAACTTCTTGATTGCTACTGCTGATACCGACTTAACCCCTTGACTGCTACTGCTGATACCGACTTAACTTCTTGATTGCTACTGCTGATACCGACTTAACTTCTTGATTGCTACTGCTGATACCGACTTAACTTCTTGACTGCTACCGATAGTGTCGCTTGGCAACAAAACCGCGCATAGTTACACATCTGATTTGCTGAATGGCATTGTCACGAGTACTCAAGGGGCTAATCTTTTAACTCCTTACGCCCTGAGAATCAAATTTTTGCAGATATCCTCTGAGGTATATCCGGAGACAAATTGACCATGATATTTCAAGGTTTGTGTCAGAATAGCTTGACACCAAACTTGAAATATCATGGTTGATCGACATCCTGTCGTAGTCTTTCAGGGCTTTATGGGTTAACAAGCGAAGTCGACAAATACGAAAAACTGACTTGGACGTTTCCGGCAGTCCTGCGGACAGCTCCAGAAACACAGACAGGTAGTTCCCCCTCACTACGCCATTACCATCCTGTTGAATTTAAGCACAAGACAACATCATTAGAGATCTCATCTGGGGGAGAATGTACAGGAATACAGTCAAACCTGTTTAGCGTGACCGCTTCTTTCCTCTGAAAATAAGTTTTCAAGGGCAAAAAGTGTCACCTGTCATTAAAGACCAACATTCAGGTGGCGACAGCCACAGCCACAGCGACAGCCACAGCTACAGCCACAGTCACAGCCACAATCACAGATACAGTCACAGCCACAGCTACCGCCACAGTCACAGCTACAGCCACAGCTACAGTCACAGCTACAATCACAGCCACCTAAATGCTGGTCTTTAATGACAGTGGTCTCTCCTATTCGTTCTGCTGTATCATACAGGACAGCGGGCAAAATTTGGAAGCGTAAATCTTTTTTATTTCAACGCTTTTGAAATCATGACATCAGCCCTAGTAGCACAAACGTATTCGGGCCCACGACGGCCGCAGTGGGCCCGCGCACAGTCGTGCGCGGGCCCACTGCGGCTGTCGTGGGCCCGAGAACGTTTGCTTACTGGGAGGTACCGTACTGAGATGGGTGTAATAACGAGAGCCGCCATACAGCACAGCACTTACAGGGTAGACTTTAAGTCTCCAGCTCAGCCCGGACACGTTGAGGGGCGGACTGTACACGGGGTCGGCACGCTGTCTCAACACCGAGAAGTTTTTCATCACAAACGTGCTGGTGTCGTACTGGGGCACGATCTCACTGTAAACAGAGGAAAACGGTCTCCATTCATTCATTCATTCAGTCCTCTCTGCGCCGTCTGGTGCTTGAGGCGACGGCAAGGGAGCGCCACTTTTGTCTGTCAGCTGCTATTTTGGGTGCTGTTTGCAGAGTAAGGCCTCTGTTCTTGAGCTCTCGCTCCACGGTTCGGCGCCACGTCTCCTTTGGTCGCCCACGGTTTCTCTTCCCCTGTGGTGTCCATCTCAGTGCCACCCTTGGTAATGAGTCAGGTGACATTCTGCAAACGTGGCCTAGCCATCTCCATCTCCGTGTGGCGATGGTTTCAGCGATGCTGTCTGCGCCTGCTCTCTTCCGTAGTTCCTCGTTTGTAATCATGTTTGGCCAGAAGACCTTCATGATCCGTCGCAGGCACTTGTTCTGGAAGACATCCAGCTTGCGTTCCGTAGCGGTAGTGGATTTCCAGCATTCTGACCCATATAGAAGGACACTCAGCACGTTGCTCTTAAAAATACGGAGCTTGGTGTGGATGCTCAGGCTTGTGGTCCTCCAGATGGGTTTCAGCATTGCGAAGGCTTGGTTGGCTTTGCTGATTCTTGTGGTGATCTCCCTTGTGCAGTCTCCATCTGTGGTAACCTTGCTGCCCAGGTACGTGAACTCGTCCACCTCTTGCAGAGGTTGGTCATTGATGGTGATTGGGTCGCCCACTATGGTGTTCTTCCTCATGACTTGAGTCTTCCTAATGTTGACCCCGAGACCTATGGAGCTTGCTGACTGTGTCAACTGTTGTGTCTTCTGTTGCATGTCCTGGTTTCTGCTTGCCAGCAGCCCGATATCATCGGCGTAGTCGAGGTCATCCAGCATTGAGGTCAGCGTCCACTGAATTCCCTGCCTCCTTCCCTCTGTGGTGCGGCGCATGATCCAATCAATTGCCATTGAGAATAGGATTGGCGAAAGAATACATCCTTGTTTCACTCCGGTTTCCACCTTAAACGGTTCGGTGAGCTGGTTGTTGTGGACGACTCTGCACTCAAAATTCTTGTACAGGGACCTGATGACGTTGACAAGTTTCTGGGGGATTCCATAGTATCGCAGGATTTTCCAAAGGGAGTCTCGATGCAGACTGTCGAAGGCCTTCTCAAAGTCTACAAAGACCACATAGAGGGATCCATTCCATTCGTTAGACTGCTCAAGGATCTGTCTCAGTACGAAAATATGGTCAATGCAGGACTTGCCTTTCCTAAAACCTGCCTGCTCCCGGCGAAGGATGCCATTCACTGCTGTCGTAATGCGTTCAAGGAGAATGCGGCTGAAGATCTTGCTGGTGAGGGATAGTAAGGTGATGCCTCGCCAGTTGTTACAGTTCCCCAGGTCTCCTTTCTTCGGAAGTTTGACGATGGTGCCGGTCTTCCAATCGCTCGGCGCTTCCTCAGTGTCCCAGATCTTTTGAAAAATCTGACAAAGAAGCTGCGGCGTTACCGTATCAAACGGTCTCCATTGCGTGCATATTTTTCTCAAATTTTGAAATGGGAAGTCAATAAAAGCCACTGCTGACTCGCACGGCTGACTGCTACGAAGACGTGAAAAATTAATTTTTCTCTAAAATATATTTTTTCGAAAAATACTTACCGATGACATTACTGTCTGGAAGTGTCTACTACTTACTCAATTTTAGCCTAAGAACTTGTTGTGTTCCTTCACCACCCGGGAGGCACTCGGGGAACCCTCATTAGGGCTGAGAGTAGCCTCCCGTCCCAGTCCAGTCAGGCGTCCACTACGTGGCCCAATCACAAATCAGTCGTGATACTTAGCTTACCAGCGGCAAGCGGGGCAGGTGGGAGGGTCCTTCGAGTAATGTCATCGGTAAGTATTTTTCGAAAAAATATATTTTAGAGAAAAATTAATTTGTTTCCTCAAAAACATTACCGATGACATTACTGTCTGGAAGAATGGCGAAAAGGTGGAGGGTGCCGCGCCCAAATACCATCCGAAAGGGCAGACGACAGAGCCCCACACCCATTCGCCAAACTCCCGACAATTTTAGCTAAGTGCATACCTACGGCGCTTCCGGCGCCGAGAGGGAGTGTTGCGCTGTGGCGATGTCCCCCCACCAGTGCGAGATTCTCTCGCTGGCCCGACAGATCCCTGAGGTAGAAGCGGGCGAATGTTGACTCTGCCCGCCAGCCCACTGCTGCCACAAGACCTGGATCTCTCGCCTGCCTCCGTAAGGCGGGCACGTTGCCGCATAAGCGTCTCTCCGTAAGAGTACGCAGGCTTTTGCAAATGAGATCTCTTATGATGATGTTCGGACAATTTACTGCGCGAAGTATGTCGCGGTATGCGTGCCTCCGTAAGGCAAACGCTACGCCCTAAGGTGGACTCCCCGTAAGAGTCAGCAGGCGGTGTCCGTTTAGAAATCGAACTGCACAATTGCGATCGAAGGTGGCACTCGTGGCCATGGTCCGAACCTCGTGTGCGCGGATCCTGAGCCGCCTCGCCCCGTTAGGGGAAAGATCCTGATAGGCAGACCGAATGACCCAACGTAGCCAGGAAGATATTGTCTGAGCTGTTATGTCATTTCTTTTGGGGTTCAAAGGTAGAAGAGGCGTGATCGTCCTCGGCAGACGGGCTTGTATCTGCGTATGGAAATGCGTAAGGCGCGCACGGGATCCTGTTGGTGCGTCTCCTTAGAAAAGGTCGCGTGTTTCAAAGGTCGAATATTTATGACCTGGGGGGCAGTCAAAGGAGACCGGGTCTTGGCGAGGAAGGGCTGGTCTGTGAGTAATTGTACAGAACCATTCGCTCGGAATTGGAGGCAGGTAGAACTCGCTGACAGAGCGTGTAGTTCGCTTACCCTGGCCGCCGAGGCTAAGGCCAAAAGGAAGCATGTCTTCCGTGTCACATCCGCGAAGCTAGCCAGGGAAAGGGGTTCAAATCTGTCCGAATTAAGCCACGTCAAGACCCAGGGTAGGTCCCAGCGAGGAATCAGAGAGCGGGGAACCGGACGCTGCAGTCCAAAATGTGCCATCAGGTCTGCGAGATCTTTACATGCGCCAGGGTAGGACTTTGGGGACGAGAACCGTTGGTGGAAAGGCATACGCAATCAGTCCATCCCACGGAATGGATAGCGCATCGACCGCCCAGGCGAGAGGGTCTGGAATGGGGGAGACGAAGAGGAGAAGTTGATGATTCCACCTTGTGGCAAATAAGTCGATCATGGGAGTCCCCCAGTGAGCGCAGATCATCTGAAAGATGTCCGGGTGAAGAGTCCATTCCGTGTGGAGAAGTTGGCCGCGTCTAGAGAGGGAGTCGGCCAAGACGTTCAAGCGTCCGGGGATATGTCGAGCTCGGAAAGAGATGCCGCGGTCCTCGCACCAGCACATCAGGCGGTAGAGGAGAATGCAAAGATCCGGAGAGTGTGTACCTCCCTGCTTCTGAATGTATGAGACGACCGTAGTGTTGTCCGACAGGACAAGAAGCGTCTGGTTGCAAAGGTGGACTTCCCACACCATGAGCGCCTGCCACACTGCTTGTAGCTCGAGCCAGTTGATGTGTCTGTCTGTCAGGTCCGGTGTCCAGAGGCCGGACGTCGAAAGGAAACTCGGAAGCAGGTGTGCACCCCACCCAGCGAGACTCGCATCCACACAGAGCGAGAACTGAGGAGGCGGTGAGGCAAGAGGGACTCCCGAAGCTAGCCAAGAAGTGTCCATCCAACGCCGTAGGTGAGAGTGAAGGATTGGAGACACCGGCACCAGGGCATCGAGGTCGCCGGAGGATGGCCTCCAATGAAGCAGGAGGTGTAACGGAAGTGGGCGGGAGTGAAGACGAACCAGGGGGAGGAGATCCGCCGCTGCATTCATCAAGCCGAGGAGTTGCAGCCAGACTCTGGCGGGAACGGATTCCGACCGGGCAACCCGAGAAGGGAGGGAGGGTAACTTCGTGATCCGAGGTTCCGGTAAACACACCCGGTTGAGGTCGGTCGCAAATTCCATCCCAAGATGAATAAACCGGCGAGATGGAGAGAGGTCCGACTTGCGGGCATGGAGGAGAAATCCCAAGCGGGACAAGAGCAGGAGTAGAGTGTCCCTGTCCATCCGCAGCACCGACTCCGACGCATTCCTCAAGAGAAGGTCGTCGAAGTAGTTGGAGATCGGACTGGAGGAGGACTGTCGAGCCTTGGCGACGACTGCATCCATGATGCGAGTGAAAACCCACGGGCTGAGGTTGAGACCGAAGGGAAGGGCGCGAAACTGGTAGATCACGCCTTCGAAAGTGAAGCGGAGATACCGTCTGGATGCCGGATGTATGGGAACATGGAGATACGCATCTGAAAGATCGAGGCTGACTGCAAAATCCATAGGTTGCACAGCGACCCGGAGCGTCCGGGTGGTCTCCATGCGAAAAGTCGGAGCCAGTATAAACTTGTTCAGCGCCGAGAGATCGATGATAGGACGCCACTTTCCGTCTGGCTTCGGAACTACGAATATGTGGTTGTAAAATGCCGGGGAGTGGAGACGAGACACTACCTCCGTGGCAGCCTTCTGTAGAAGGGAGGCTACCTCTCCGCGCAAGGCGATAGCTCTTAACTCGTCGGATGGAACGTCTGTCCATACCGGAGATCGTCTCAACGGCGGAGGGGAACGGAACGAAATCGAGAGACCCTCGGAGATGGTAGTAAGGACCCAAGGGTCGTCCGGTAGCAGCGCCCGCCATACGTCGCTGCAAAGGGCCAGTGTCCCGCCGACCGGAGACTCCCGAGGGGTCGGCGGGAACTGGAACGGAAGGTAGTCATTGAAACCTGCCGCGGCCTCGACCAGGGCGGCGGGCAAGCTTGGGCCAGGAGGGGATAGAGGTCTGAACGGGTTTACCGCGGCCGAAAGTGGGAGCCCTCCGGGACGCGTTGGAATGACGGGGAATGAAGGTCGAAGAGGGTCTGGAGTTCCACAGGGCGCGACTCACGGCCTTGCGGGCGGCGTGAAAGCGAGAAGTGGAAAAGCCTTTGGGCCAGCGGTCTAAATTTCCGTCCTTTACTTTCTGCCAAGTCTCACCAAAGAGGAGACGTCCACCAAGAGGAGCCCGACGCAGTTGAGATTTCAAATCAGGGGGCAATCCATGACAGGCTTGTAGAACGGCATCCCGACGCATGAGATCACAGTTAGCAGCAGCCGCCATCGCGTTGACGGAAGAGTGCTAAGCTGCCCGGTTAGCTGCGACCGCTAAAGTGAGGAGATCACCAAGAAGGGGTGAAGATTCTCGTGAGTCTTCAATGCGACGAATAAAAGCTTGCGTGATAAGCTCCAGAAAACCCCCACAGGCCAAGGTGTTCTGCACTAGGGACGCCGTCTTATCCAAACCACGCGGGAAAGTGTAACGTAGCTTAGAGTTGCCGCCAAGTTGCGCCACAACTGGAGGGTCCAACGTGGGAAGTGTGCACTGAAAAGACTGTGAATGGCCCGCGTACCAAGATTGGCGGAACGCGATGTCAAGGTCAGTCGGCCACTTGCGATCCGCAAAAAAGGAGGAGTCTTGTGAATCCGTGTGTAGATGAGCGGAGAATGAATCCCGCATATCTTGAAATCCAGGCGGTTGAGGCAGCGACTTGAATCTCTTCTGTTGCCGGTCCGAATCAACAAAGGCGGACACCTTCCGTTTGAGCGGGGGGGACGGAGGACACTCGTCTTTCGGTAGGGCGGCCACGACAATACGAGCCGCTTCATTAATGCAAAGAAGCGTTTCCGTACGCGACGACGAAGGGAGTGCAGTCGACACAGGCGCATCCGATACATCAGAGCGCGGCGAAAGGGAGCGGCCACCAAAGTCGAGGAGATTAGAGACCGAATCCTCAGGAAGTAGACTAATGGTGTCCTCCTCGCGTGTAGGGAGGGAGATCCGATGGAGGGTCTGTGAGGGAGAAACGGCGCGGAGCCCGTCCGGATGAGAAATTGTAGCCACCGGCAAACGTCGTACCGCGGGAAGATGGCGAAGCGGGTGCAGGGGAAAGGTATAAACGGAAGGGGGGGACCTAGAGGGAACCGTGTGACGTGAACGGGGAGAACGACTGCGATGACGGGAGCGGCTGCTATGACGGGAGTGGTGGTCACGGTGAACTTTACCAGTGGAGGTCCGACTACGGGGCCGAGGAGGGGAAGGGGACAGGTGACGGGACGGGAGGGGAGGGGCAGACCGAGACAAGCTTGAAGCCGAACGGGGAACCGAAGCGGGAGAAGGAGATGAAAGGGAAGATGATGATGAATGCCGAGGACGGCGGCGATCGGAACGGACAGTAGAACGATGCTCCTGACGGTAGTCACCCGACGCGTGAGTGTGTGGAGTATTGGAGGTCACGTGAGAAAGAGAAACACGGTCATCAAACCGATGACGCCGGGACCGGGATCTCTCGCCAGTCTCTGTACGGCGGGTACGTTGTCGCATAGGCGGCTCTCCGTAAGAGCACGCAGACTTGTGTAAATGAGATCGCATACGACGATTTTCGGACAATGGACTGCGCGAAGCATGTCGTGTAATGCGTGCCCCCGGAAGGCAAACGCTACGCCCTAAGGCGGACTCCCCGTAAGAGCCAGCAGGCGTTGTCCGTTTAGAAATCTGTGTGGATGAGCCAATGTGCAGCGGCCGATAGCGCAGGTGATCGTCACGGTCCATTAGAACGCGACTAGTTGCGGACAACGTACGACGCGAATTATGTCGCGGTATGCGCGCCCCCGTAAGGCAAACGCTAAGCCCTAAGGCGGACTCCCCGTAAGAGTCAGCAGGCTGTGTCCGGTTAGAGAGTTTGGAGGATGAGGAAATCGCAAGCGGAGAACGATTCAGCTGATCCTCACGGTCTCCAGAAATTCGATTAATTTTGGACAACGTACTACGCGAGGGTAGTCGCGGTATGCGTGCCCCCGTAAGGCAAACGCTGCGCCCTAAGGCGGACTCCCCGTAAGAGTCAGCAGGCGGTGTCCGATGAGAAGTGAGGGAAGATGAGCGAAGCTCAAGCGGCCGACGGCTCCGTGGATCCTCACGGTCCGCGCCCACGCGTTTGGAAACAGCGCCAAGCACTGATGTGGGCTCTAGGAAAGAAGCCCTGTCACTAGGCGAATGCGGACGCTCGCGCCTGTAAAAACTCCAAAGCTGCGACCATTGCTGCTTGGGCCAGGCGGCGCAGACGGTGCAAGTACGGTCCGAATTGCATCCCGTACAAGGAAGGCAAAAATCATGATCGTCACACGGCCACCGGAAAGATCCACACTTGTCGCAGGTACGCACGGGGTTACTGCAACATACAAACAGAAAGAGCAGGCGACTGGGCGCAAGCACTCTGAATGCGCGAAAACGAGAACGAAAGCGATGCGCGATCCGACGAAACCAACGGAAACAGGCACCCGGGCCGGGGCCTTGTGAGGGAGGGGCCAAGACCTTACCTCTCCTGCGACGTGTGGAGGAATCTCCATATCCGGAGCAGTAAACACCACAGGGAATACCTTCCTTTGTTTGTTTGTTTGGGTGTGTTTTTTTTTTTTTTTTTTTTTTTTTCCGTTATCACCAGAACGAAGAAAAACACAGTTCACTCGAAGTACAATCCTTGAAAAAACACACACAGGCACATAAATCCAAGCACACAAATCTGAAGGAACACAGTAATCCACAAAAGAAGAGCAGGGAAAAATCGTTAGCAACGGTCGGTGGAGCGATAGGCTAACACGTCTAAACTTCAGAGCTAAGTAGAAACGACTGATTTGTGATTGGGCCACGTAGTGGACGCCTGACTGGACTGGGACGGGAGGCTACTCTCAGCCCTAATGAGGGTTCCCCGAGTGCCTCCCGGGTGGTGAAGGAACACAACAAGTTCTTAGGCTAAAATTGAGTAAGTAGTAGACACTTCCAGACAGTAATGTCATCGGTAATGTTTTTGAGGAAACAAACTGGATGACAGCAAACAAGCTAAAACTGAACGACGACAAAACGGAAGCCATGCTGGTGGGCACTCGCCAGAAACTCTCCCAGCTCCCTCCCTCTCTCCACCTTCAACTCGATAGCACCCCCATCTCCCTCTCTGACTCGGCCAAGAACCTCGGCGTTATCCTCGATTCCTCTCTGTCCATGACCAGCTTCGTCTCCGCCACGGCCCAGGCATGTTTATTTCCACCTCCGCCGCATCAGTCAGATCAGAAAATACCTCACTACCGAAGCTGCCACCAAACTTGCTGTCTCTCTCATCTTATCTCGCATCGACTACTGCAACTCTCTCCTTTCCGGCCTCACTCACTCCACCATTTTCACTCTCCAAAGCGTTCAGAACAATGCTGCCCGCCTCGTCCTCAGAAAGAAAAAATCCGACCACGTCACACCCCTGCTCAAACTCCTTCACTGGCTCCCAATCCCCCAACGCATCCAATACAAAATTCTGTCTCTCTGCTACAAATCCCTGAACAACTGCGCTCCTGCCTATCTCTCCAACTTACTTCACCCCTACACACCTTCCCGCTCCCTCCGCTCTGCCTCTGACCCTCTCCGCCTCCACATCCCTCGCACCAAACTCAACACTTTCGGCCCCCGCTCCTTCTCCGTCTACAGTCCATCCACCTGGAACACTCTCCCACTCTCTCTCCGTCAGAAACACTCTCTCTCCTCCTTCCAGTCCGCCCTCAAAACTCACCTCTTTCAACAGTTTTAACACTATATCACCACACTCCCCACCCCAAGCTGACCGTCGTAATGTATTCCACTGTTTGTGGTACGCAAGTCATTGTCTAAAGCGTGCGCGAGTTGTGAGCGCGCGCTTAGAGTTATAATTATTATAAGATAAGCGCATTATAAATACCGTTATTATTATTATTATTATTACCTGCAGAGCTGGACAACAGCGGAGTTGTTTCTGCTGCTAACATTTACATAAACATAGCCCAGTTTCCTAGTACCGCAACGCGGCACAAAATCAACCCTCCTACAAGTAGACATTATCCAGTGGCAAACTGTCATCTCTGCATCATCACAATTACAACTACAAAATGAACCTGCATTTACAGCAATATGTGACAGTTCTCAAATGTGCGGAAAGTGAAAGATACCAAATTAGTCGACAGTTACGTCAGTCCCCACGTGCATGCAGCCACTGGTATTACGCACAGCAACGCTAGCTGCAGGCACAGGGGGGATAACCTGCATACTGCCGAGGATATGAACACCACCCAGCTGCAAAAGGCATAGATCGTCATGAGCCCCCGCAGTTGGAGGGGCTCATGAGGATCTATGCCTTTTGCTAACACAACTTTGAATCCATTTTCCCTTGATGGCCGTTAAATTTACAAAGATGTCAAAAACACAATTTGTGACCACAGGCATTGAAGGCATCAGGACGATCTGGAAACCTTGAAAACACAAGGCGGCCGAAGTTTACCTGGTGAAGTCGGCCGGTACGGGCGCGGTGACAAAAGAGGCCATGGGACGCATGTGCAGTTGTCGAAAGAGCTCCATGATCTCGGGGCTGCGTCGGATGAGTTCCGCCCGCCCGCTGTTCCCCAGTTCACCCCCGATCTTCTCCAACACAGACTCCCACAGCTCTGCTTCCTGTGTCAGTCGATTACGCTGGCCTAAAAATAAAAAAAAAAAAGCTTTCACTTGGTTTGATCATCCAACATTCAGCTGTGACACCAAGCACTTACAAAACACAGAAAAATCTTCACGTTTCCATCATTTTGCGTCCACCCCTCACACACTGCGCTGGGAGATGATTCAACCCGGCTTAACCTTCATCACCAGTGGTCGCACAATGTATTTCTTTGTGAACCCAAAACTACCGAGACAAGCTGTCCAAGAAAACATGGATCCACAGTGGCACTAGCAAGAGGCATATATCCTCATCAGCCCCTGCAGCTGCTGGCACTGATGAGGATCTATGCCTCTTGCAACTGCTGACGCTGATGAGGATCTATGCCTCTTGCAACTGCATCTCGTTCACTCTTTCTCCAGAGAGAAGTGATGAAAGGTCAAGGGTTGTGGCAGACTAGCTCTGTGTCCCTTTATGCTCATATACCCTGTTCCACACAAACCAGATAGGTGAGGCTAGCGCTGGCAGAACTGTACACAAACCAAGGGGAATCACTCAGCACTGGACAGACAAACAGTTAGATCCCCTGCC
This sequence comes from Semisulcospira habei, assembly GCA_036245525.1. Classification (NCBI taxonomy): domain Eukaryota; kingdom Metazoa; phylum Mollusca; class Gastropoda; family Semisulcospiridae; genus Semisulcospira; species Semisulcospira habei. Next base: position 146,204,066 of record BTPG01000007.1, read on the forward strand.
CCCACCTATCAGGCACCAAATCGCCAGCCCACAGGGAAATACGCAGGTATAGAACAAGACGATCATCTACATCCTCATTAAAGGATGCATCAGGTCTCTTATATAACCCATGTCTTTCTCCGGAACTTAGGAAGTAGGCAGGAGAAACATACATACACAAACATGAAGGGCGCTACTATATGTGGTCGGGTAAATACCCTGATTTCCCACAGTAGATGCACAGAACATTACACAACAATGTAACGATACAAATTTGCCTCGAGTTATAGATACCCACAAACCAGATAGATGAGGCTAGCGCTGGCAGAATTGTATGCAAACCAAGGGGAATCACAGCGCTGGACAGACAACAGTTAGATCCCCTGCCCCCGCCTATCCACAGACGATCATTTCCATCCTCAAAACGAATGGATCAGGTCTCTTATATAACCCATGTCTTTCTCCGGAACTTAGGAAGTGGGCAGGAGAAACATACATACACAAACATGAAGGTGCGCTACTATATGTGGTCGGGTAAATACCCTGATTTCCCACAGTAGATGCACAGAACATTACACAACAATGTAATGAAACAAATTTGCCTTGAGTTATATATACGCATAAACCAGATAGGGGAGGCTTCCACAGTCTGCGCGTACGCACTGCAACCCAACTGCCCAAGGAACATGGACACACACAGGTTTCAGCAAGGGGCACAGATCCTAATGAGTCCCCGCCACTGCGGGGGCTCATGAGGATCTATGCCTCTTGCAGTCGGGTGGCATTCAATCCTTCTCGGCAGTGGAGGGTGCAGATTCTGCCCTTGATCCAAGCTGCTGCTTGTGAGTGCAGCGCACACTTACCCATGAGCGTCAGGAGTTTACTCTTCAGCTGCGACTCCAGGCGGGCGATCATCAGCTCCACAGCGTTACGGATTTCACGCACCCGCTCATCCTTGGCGTTCTTCACGCTCTCAATGTTACGCTCCTGAACGAAAACACAACAAATGGATACGGTAACTCCGCGGTGACGAGAGGCAATCGACTGCCAAGTCAATGGAATTAACCCTTTGTATGTCTGCTGGTCCCATAGCGACTGTCGCATCAATTGTTGGGCACACTAGGGTCGTTTAGTGTACTGGCCAGCCAAGACAATTCGGTCTGTTAGGGTTAGAGACTGTACCCATCATTCCATTCGCCAGTTTCCGCTGCACATGCTTCCTTCTTCAAGCTAGCGTGTTTGAAGGTGAATTTTGAAGTTATCGAAGCAATTTTGTGGAGTTTTGGGGGCTTGCGCAAGTCAAAGCAAGCATCCTGGCGGACAGTGATCTGATGAAGTGCCTGCAGGCTAAATGAATTTTCAATTTGATAAAGATGAGGTTAGTTCTGGCGATGAACTTGGTGCTATCGTCGAGAAGCTGATTTGGTTGCTGCGGATATTCCGCTATCAGAGAGTGTTTTTCCTGACACAGATGGCTTGATTCAGGATGACACGCTCTCACGCCTTTCAACAAAATCAACAGAGGGACACTCAACAAGGATCCAGGTGGTACAGAGGCTTTACAAGAAAAAACTACAAGATGTCCAAGAAACTTTTGAACTGCATAGAAGTGAAGAGAATTCAATTTAGAACAACTTTCATCTATATTGTTTGCATGCAAGACTTCAAACTAAAGAGCTGCGAGCCATCATCTGAGGTCAATGCTGTGTTCTTGTTTTCTGCTCACATTCTCTGGACATACAGAGCCAGATAAAAGCGCTTTATATCGGACATACAGAGCCAGATAAAAGCGCTTTGAGCCAGATAAAAGCGCTTTATATCGGACATACAGAGCCAGATAAAAGCGCTTTATATCGGACATACAGAGCCAGATAAAAGCGCTGTATATCGGACATACAGAGCCAGATAAAAGCGCTTTATATCGGACATACAGAGCCAGATAAAAGCGCTGTATATCGGACATGCAGAGCCAGATAAAAGCGCTTTATATCGGACATACAGAGCCAGATAAAAGCGCTTTATATCGGACATACAGAGCCAGATAAAAGCGCTGTATATCGGACATACAGAGCCAGATAAAAGCGCTTTATATCGGACATACAGAGCCAGATAAAAGCGCTGTATATCGGACATACAGAGCCAGATAAAAGCGCTTTATATCGGACATACAAAGGGTTAAACAAGAACAAAGTAAACAGATCCAAACTCCATGATGAGACATATTCAAATCAATCCGCTTCCGCCATCGATTATCAGTATCCACTCACCACATCCTGCACAAGACTGATGAGCTCGACATGTCGACGCCGCAACTGACTGAGTTCGTCCACGATCTTCTTGGCGTGCTCCTCGTAGATGCCCTCCAGCGGCTTGAAGGTGTGGCCCGAGTGCTGCAACCGACATTTCGCCTCAACACACACACGTCAATCTACAGTGGCGACTACAGCAACACTGGTAATGGTGCACATACAGCTGTACACAAGTACTACTGCCAGAAACACTGGTAATGGTGCACATACAGCTGTACACAAGTACTACTGCCAGAAACACTCTTCATCCTGTAAACAACTCTCCTACGTACAAAGAAGAGGAAGAGAACAGTCTTTCTACATTCAAACGTCGTCAGTTAAACACTCTTCATCCTGTAAACAACTCTCCTACGTACAAAGAAGAGGAAGAGAACAGTCTTTCTACATTCAAACGTCGTCAGTTAAACACTCTTCATCCTGTAAACAACTCTCCTACGTACAAAGAAGAGGAAGAGAACAGTCTTTCTACATTCAAACGTCGTCAGTTAAACACTCTTCATCCTGTAAACAACTCTCCTACGTACAAAGAAGAGGAAGAGAACAGTCTTTCTACATTCAAACGTCGCCAGTTAAACATTCTTCATCCTGTAAACAACTCTCCTACGTACAAAGAAGAGGAAGAGAACAGTCATTCTACATTCAAACGTCGTCAGTTAAGGTTTTATCCACCTTTATTTTAACCCATTCAGCCCGGCGCACGTTTTTCCCAAATTTGGGAGGCGTCACGTAACGCCTATGCACCTGCTGCAGGAGATGGGTCAACCCTGATAATTCAAGGGTAGTGCCAGGTTAGCTTGGTGTCGACAGGCACCAAGCTAATCTGGCACTACCCTTGAATTATCAGGGTCGACACATGTCCTGCTGCAGTGCGTCAGGGCTGTATGGGTTAAGACACGCTACAAAATTCATCCCGGAGATATAGGCAAATCATTAATTAACCCTTGTATTTATGAAATTATTAACCCTCATTGCCTGGAGCAGGTTGCCTTAACCCTTAGGCTGTCGGTAGCAGTTTCTGTCACGATGATTCCTGTTGGATTCCTGTTGGAATCATCGCGACAAAAACTGCTACCGACAGCCAAACAGTTAAAGATTATGCATGAGATTAAAGATTAACAACAAAAAAAAGGAAGCAGATGTCAGCTACTTACTGTGCCGCCCCACAGCGCACACTGATGACAGATACATTCCTTGCACGTCCAGCAGTACACCGTCAGCTTCTCCTGGTGCTCTGCACACCTGCACAGAAACACGCACCACATCCACGCTTTACTACAGAGAAAGGATGCATTTCCATAAAGCTACGCCACAGTGCGGCTTTAGGTGACACATATAAAAAGTAGCAAATCCGGAATATCGTTCCCTGTGTTTCCACACTGCGGCATGACAGGCAACATGGCGCCCCTATTTAAGCTGTTTAAAATTGTTGCAATTTGTTGTATTGCACTGAAAGCCCTTCACAGCGAAATCACGGCAGAACTGCTGCTGTTTTGCTCCAAAGGGCACTAACATTTTGTGGCATTGCTGTTGCATTGCAATCACACCACTGTTGCATCACGCACACAGAAACACACATTCTCAATTTTTGTCACTGTCCCCGCCGCTTTCACACCCCTATATGGAAACACCCCTTTAAAGAGATCTCTAACACTACCCAATCCTTTGGCAGTCGGTAGTGGTTTTTGGTGCGATGATTCCTGTAGGAATCATCGCGACAAAAACGCTACCGACTGCCAAAGGGTCCACCCTTATCAAAAGATTGACAGCCAAATTTAAAAAATGCGAGAAAGTAGCTGCCAACAAAAGACACAAACCAGCCTGGGCCCCCAACATCTCTGTGGTACACACACATCATCCTAAATATAGTGACTGCCACTAAATGCATGCACTACTTGTTGTGCCTATCATCGCATCATGTTACGAGGTCGTGTTCTGTTGATGAAATGGTGCAATTATAGCAGCCGGTCTCGGACTTTGAACCTTGCGAGGTTAAGCTGTAAGGTCCAAAATCGCTGACCAGCACGCCAGGGACCTAAACTCACAAATCAGCATGCTAATGCAGACACAAATATTGGCCGACTGGCTCTCCAGAGGGGAAGTTAGCAAGACAGTGACTGAGTCATGCAGCTCTATCCATGCACAACAAACACCTGAACCACAGCAAATGTTGTCTATACCGCATATGTGGGGACACAACCGTACGTCCCAGATCAATGAACAAAGTCTGGACATCATTGTCCTAATCTTAACTATTTTACCCTGACACACCAACGCAGGATTGTAAATTTATCAACCATGATAGTTCAAGGGTGGTGCAGAATAGCTTGGCACCTATTGGCGCCAAGCTTTTCTGGCACTACCCTTGAACTGTCATGGCCGATCTGACTCCTGGATTGTAAAATTGGGGGACCTGATAGCTCAAGGGGTTGAAATTAAATGCACAATAATGCCGACAGCAGGAATTTGTCATGTGTACAATGATGGGGACGGATGTGGGAGCTGTGCAGACAGAACCTCCTGTCATTCCTGACCATGTATTTATTTGTATCGAAGCGAGAGCAAAAAAAGCAGCAGCACCAATCTTTCTCTTCACCACTCTTCTTTATTGAGAGTGACAGAAGAAAAGCAAGTCCACGGCAAACGTGGCACAAAAAAGGGCCAATCACAATCAAATCCTCTTCAGGACCCCCCTCCCCCACCAACAGCTAATTGTTCACCACTCTGAGAGTTCCAGACTTGCCATCTCGCACAGCCCCATCCCCTATTCACTCAGGGTGTGATTGTGCCTGGTCCCCTGGGGGCCGCCGCGCCAAATGTTAACGCTTGCCCTTCCAACAAGCGGCACCAGATTATTGATCTGTGAGGGCAAGGCAGCGTTGACCTGCGCTCAGCTTGTGTGTCCATCCATTGCTGTACGCTGTACACTGGGGAGCGCTGAGAGAAGGGGAGACGGGCCAGACAATAATGTGCTGGTCTGGGATTTTGGACCGTATGGCTACAGAGACGCCCAGTAAGCAAAAGTCCTCAGGCCGATGTCGGCCACAAACACAAAGCTTTACTTATTGGTTTTTCCCTGAGATCTCAGCATGTGTAATAGGTGTACACTGTTGTAGGGCGTCTCCCCCCACCACACCGACATCATCCCCTCTCACAAATACATAGCTTTACTTACTGGTCTTTCTCCAAGGTCTTGGTGTGTGTGGTGGGCGTATACTGTTGTAGGGCATATCCCCCCACCACACCCACATCATCCCCTCTCACAAATACATAGCTTTACTTACTGCTCTTTCTCCAAGGTCTTGGTGTGTGTGGTGGGTGTATACTGTTGTAGGGCGTCTCTCTCCCCCACCCCCCTCCAACAACACACACATCAACCCCTCGCACTGACACATAGCCTTACTTACTGGGTTTTTGTGTGTGGTCAGTGTACACCATTGTACCGAGTCTCCCCCCCACCACAAACCCTCCCACAAACACACACACATAGCCATACTTACTGGTCTCTCCCTGAGGTCTCAGTGTGTGTGGTGGGTCTATATCATTGTAGGGTGTCTCTCCCTACCATAATAATAATAATACTGGTTATTATATAGGCGCTTTTCACAATTCTGCGAATCAGCTCAAAGTGCCGCGAACTGAACCCAACACGCACGCTCACGTGACACACACACATACACTCTGACGACAAACACAGTACAAGACAAACACAGGCCATTCAAGTGGTGCGAAGGGTCAGCTCAGCTATTGGTTTCAGAAATTTTGATCGCCTGTATTTTAAAATTTATTAAGTGGCCTGAAACCGGTACCACAGTGGACGGGGAGGAAGAGCCGGAGTACCCAGAGAAAGAACCCCCGAAGATCATCCCGAATTAACGGTGACACTTACTAGAGGAGAAAAGTCCGACGCTGGAACCCGTAATCGAACCTCGCACCTTTAGCATTGGTGGCAGGCGCCTTAACCACTGCACCACGGACCGCCCCACACACACATACACAGAGCACTACTAACTGGTCTCTCCAGAAGGTCTCAGTGTATGTGTGCTGGTTGTATATTGTTGTAGGGTGTCTCTCCCCCACCCCTCTCTGCCCCAAACACACACACACACCACCCCCTCCCACAAACACATGGCCCTACCTAAGGTCTGAGCTTTAGTGGCACATGTACACTGTTGTAGGATGTCTCCTATCCCCCCCCCCTCACCCCCCCCCCCCCCCCAAATCTTACTTACTGGTCTTTCTCGGAGGTCTCGGCTCGTGTAGTGGGTGTGCACTGCTGCAGTGTGTCAAGCTGCTGCGTCACCTCCTCCGCCCAGCGACAGTTCACCAGCTCGTGGATGTGCAGAGACGCTCTGGAAAACACCAAGTGTTTGTGACAGATAAGGACATAGACCAATGGCTTTAGTTCAAGGGTGGTGCCAGAATAGCTTGGTGCCTAGAGGCGCCAAGCTATTCTGGCACCACCCTTGAACTATTTGAATTACACACTTCCTCTTAAGGTCAGAAACACTGAGTTTGTCTCTGACTTCAAGAGGTCGTTGAAAACTCACCTCTTCAAGCTTTACTTTGAATAACTGCCAGTGTTTGATGCCTTAGTTGTAGTTCTGCAATCCTACTTGTTTAGACTGAATGTTAATTAGAATATAAATTATTATTATATATGTATTTCACACACCGGTGTATTTCCGAATGATAACCCACTTAGCCCTATAGATGCATTCCAAAATTTTGAAGGCATCAGCTAAAGACTGTACCAGTTGCAGGAGATGGATGGGCCATGATAATTCAAGGGCAGAGCCAGATGAGCCTGAAGGCACCAAGCTCATCTGGCACTGCCCTTGAACTATCATGGTCCATCCATCTGCTGCAATGCATTTGGGCAAAATGATTTCGGCAGCTGTGGCCTTTTCACAGCAGGTGACATTTCCGCGCCTCCAGCATTCTCAAGTGTGTTGTCTTGAACTTGAAGACAAATTTTCTTGCAAAGAAAGTGGTCCCTCAAAACAGTTTCTACTGTACTTCTAACTTGCGTGGTCATTTTGTGCAAAAGCCTGATTCGTAAAGACAACAAACATGTTTCACGTCTGTTGAAAAATTGTTATGCTCAGTCAGTCAGTATGGAGTGACATTTTAACCCTTTTAACCCTGCATCCCTACAGAAGGAGATGGACTGACAATGATAATTCAAGGGTAGTGCCAGATTAGCTTGGCACCTTCAGGCGCCAAGCTAATAATAATAAAATTATAAAGGTAATTTGTACAGTGTTTAATCACCAAGGTGCTCTAGGTGCTCTACAATCACAATAATGAGACACAACGCAAAATACAAAAACAAACACATACAACAACCAAAATACATTGATTTACAAAGAGCAGAAAAGTCACACACACACTCACTCACAAACACACATGATGAGCTGGCAGACAAAATGGTCTTTAAGTATATGCAACAGAGAAAAGGTGTGTTTTAAGCTTGGATTTGAAAATGGAGAGAGATGATGAGTGATGCACATCAGCTGGGAGGGCATTCCATGTAATGGGACCCAAATACGAAAATGCACGATGACCTTGAGTGACCGTATTACGTCTAGGGATACGGAAAACACGAGTTTCTGAAGCAGAGCGTAGTGAGCGGGACGGTGTATACAGCTGGACAAGATCAGATAAGTAAGGAGGGGCAGAACCAGAGATGATGTTGAAACAAATAACACAGACTTTATACTGAATTCTGTATGAAACTGGCACTACCCTTGAACTATCATGGTCAAGCCATCTCCTGCAACTGGTATTAGGCAACACCTCCAAAATGCGAAAAATGTGGGACCCTGGGGCTAATTAAAGGGTTAAGCACATCACATGTCAATCACAGATGAAATAACTCATGTGTTGGTTTGCAATTTTGGATCTTACAGCTCTCCTAGGTATTCTGCAAGGACCAAAATCACAGATCCAAAACACAATCACACAAGAATGGCAAAGCCTGTATGGCTCACTTGAACAACCAATCCAGAGTATTCACCCGCTGGCTGTCATTACCGGTTTTGTCATGAGGAGTCATTGCGGCAAAAAAAAAACCACCATACTCCCAACAACCAAAGAGTTAATCTGACCTTTGTGACCTTGACCTTTCTGACGGGTCACTTAAATATCATACTGAGGCTAAAAACTTCAAATTTGTACACTGCCATATGCAAGCTACATTATAGTACTTGCAGATAAGGATACAGACCAACGGCTTTAGTTCAAGGGTGGTGCCAGAATAGCTTGGCGCCTAGAGGCGCCAAGCTATTCTGGCACTACCCTTGAACCATTTCAGCCAAACTTATTTCACACACTGGTGTATTCCGAATGATAAGGGTTAAATAAGCAAGTGTTCAGGCATCTTAAAATGAGTAAAGGCTTGGCATTGCACCAGATAAAAATCTATGTTCTCTCCAAATGTATGCATTTTAATACATTTCAACCCCCCCCCCCCCCCCCCCCCCCCCCCGGCCCTTCACCTACGCAAGGGGTCAACTAACTTAGTATGCATTAAAAGGTCTTTCCATCACTACCGTTGTGCTAAATTTGATCCAAAAGTTTAAAAACGGTGATAAAAATACCATTCTTCCTAAACTGGTATTTTCCACATCAGATATCTTTTGAGGTCTACATCACAGTTCTGCAGACAGATGGACCGTGATACTTCCTAGAGGCGCCAAGCTATTCTGATGTCAACCTTGAAATATTGGTATTGGTATTTTTATCCTGTTGTGACCTTTGCAGTATCTCTGTATGAAGTTTCCGTTTGAAGCTGAAACAGCATTGGAGAAATATGTTCTGGGGGGGGGGGGGGGGGGGGGGGGAGGGGGGGGGAGGGGGGCCGAGCATGAAGCCTGTGGCTTCAAAAGTTGAATAGTCTGATACAATGCCAACACTGATGACTGATAATGACCCAATACACACACTTTGCTAATGCAAGTGAGCAAAAAACACTAGTACCTGCAGTGTGGACACTGTGACCTCTGCTCTGTCAGCCAACGCTGAAATAAACAGTAAAGTAGTTTAGACAACAACTCAGTGTACTCATTCAACTACTTAGAAACAGAACGCAAAACAAAACAATGTGAAATGAGTACACATTTTACATTAATGTAGAGAAATACTTCGGGACACTTGGTTTGACCACATACACCATTTTCATCATTTAACCCATTCAGCCCTGACGCACTACAGCAGGCGATGGGTCGACCATGATAATTCAAGGGTAGTGCCAGATTAGCTTGGCGCCAACAGGCGCCAAGCTAATCTGGCACTACCCTTGAATTATCATGGTTGATCCATCTCCTGCAACAGGTGCATAGTCTTTAAATGATGCCTCCAAAATTTGGGAAATACGTGCGTCGGGCTGAATGGGTTAACCATTGAGCTCCACGGCCGTAATTTGAGGTGCCATCTAGCGACTATGTACTGGCTGCAAGGGGTGGGTCAACCATGATAAATCAAGGGTAGATTAGCTTGACATCATCAGGTGCCAGGCTGATCTCTCACTACCCTTGAATCATCATGGTCAGTTCCATCAACTGCTTCCCTAGAGTGTGTTTCTGTAAATTCAGCTTCAAATAATCTCAAACATAAAAAAAAAAACATGCACACACTGACACAGAGTAGCTTAAGCAAGAGGCATAGACCCTCATGAGCCCCTGCAATCTATGCCTCTGGCATTTGGACACTACTCCTGTTTCCGGGCAGTGAAGGGGTTGATCTCATTTTCTGCCTATCTAAACTCTTAGTCTTATGTACTATTACTGAACACTTAGTCTTATGTACTATTACTGAACACTTAGTCTTATGTACTATTACTGAACACTTAGTCTTATGTACTATTCATTACTGAACACTTAGTCTTACGTACTATTACTGAACACTTAGTCTTAGGTACTATTACTGAACTCTTAGTCTTACGTATTCTCGCAAGGTTGCTCCTGAATCGGCTGGTACCTACCATCGCTGAAGACCACCTCCCAGAGGGCCAGTGTGGCTTCAGAGCCAACAGGAGTACCACCGACATGGTCTTTGTGCTGAGACAGCTTCAGGAGAAGTGCCGCGAGCAGAACAAAGGGCTGTACATAACGTTTGTCGACCTAACAAAAGTGTTTGACACAGGCAAGCAGGCAAGGTATGTGGCAGATCCTGGAGCGACTAGGCTATCCCCCAAAGTTCCTCAACATGATCGTCCAGCTCCACGAGGACCAGCAAGGCCAGGTCAGACTAAACAGTGACCTCTCAGAACCATTCCCCATTCGCAACGGCGTGAAGCAAGGCTGCGTGCTGGCACCGACCCTCTTCACCATCTTCTTCAGCATGATGTTGAAGCAGGTCACAGTGGACCTCGACGATGACGACGCAGTGTACATCAGGTATCGTCTCGATGGTAGCCTGTTCAACCTCAGACGACTGCAGGCCCACACAAAAACCCTAGACCAACTGATTCGTGAGCTGCTCTTTGCTGATGACGCTGCCCTCGTTGCACACACAGAGAGAGCCTTGCAGCGCATTACGTCCTGCTTCGCAGATGCCGCCCAGCTCTTTGGACTTGAGGTCAGTCTGAAAAAGACAGAGGTCCTTCATCAGCCGGCACCCAAGGAAGAGCATTGCCCTCCCCACATCACCATCGGCGAGTCCGAACTGAAGTCTGTACACCAGTTTACCTACCTTGGCTGCATCATCACGTCAAGACGCCAAGCTGGACAAAGAGCTGGACAACAGGCTGGCAAAAGCGAACAGTGCTTTCGGGCGACTATTCAAGCGGGTGTGGCACAATCAACAGCTGAAAAAAGGCACCAAGATCAGCGTGTACAGAGCTGTCGTCCTCACCACCCTGCTGTACGGTTCCGAGTCCTGGGCCCTCTACCGCAGCCAACTACGACTCCTCGAACGCTTTCACCAGCGCTGCCTGCGTACCATCCTCAGCATTCACTGGAGTGACTATGTCACCAACGTCGAGGTCCTTGAACAGGCGGAAACTGTGAGCATCGAGGCTTTGCTGCTGCGGACACAGCTTCGCTGGGCGGGGCACGTCTCCAGGATGGAGGATCATCGCCTACCCAAGATCACTCTGTTCGGCGAGCTCGCCACTGGACACCGAGACAGAGGGACACCAAAGAAGAGATACAAAGACGGTCTCAAGAAGACACTTAATGCCTGCCAAATCGACCACCGCCAGTGGTCTTCGCTTGCTGCGGACCGTGACACCTGGCGCTCCACCATTCACAAGGCAGCCGTCTCCTTTGAGGACTCTCGCAGAGCTAACCTTAAGGACAAGCGGCTCAGAAGAAAATACAGAGTTGTCGTAACTCAGAACCCTGACCAGACCTTCCCCTGCAGCCACTGCGGTCGAACCTGCCTGTCCCGGATTGGCCTCCGCAGCCACGAAAATGCCTGCAGACGACGTGGGCAAGCCCTATAGAATCTTCGTTCGCGAAGTCAAGCCAAGAGAGAGAGTCTTATGTACTATTACTGAACACTTAGTCTTATGTACTATTCATTACTGAACACTTAGTCTTACGTACTATTACTGAACACTTAGTCTTACGTACTATTACTGAACTCTTAGTCTGATGTACTTTTACTGAACTCTTAGTCTGATGTACTATTACTGAACTCTTAGTCTTAGGTACCTTTACTGAACTCTTAGTCTTACATACTATTACTGAACTCTTAGTCTTACGTACTATTACTGAACTCTTAGTCTTACGTACTATTACTGAACTCTTAGTCTTTCATACTATTACTGAACTCTTAGTCTTACGTACTATTACTGAACTCTTAGTCTGATGTACTTTTACTGAACTCTTAGTCTGATGTACTATTACTGAACTCTTAGTCTTATGTACCTTTACTGAACTCTTAGTCTTACATACTATTACTGAACTCTTAGTCTTACATACTATTACTGAACTCTTAGTCTTACATACTATTACTGAACTCTTAGTCTTACATACTATTACTGAACTCTTAGTCTTATGTACTATTACTGAATTCCTAGTCTCGCACTATTACTTGCACAGTGAACCCTTTGACTATCGGTAGTGCATTTTGTTGTGATAATTCCTGTAGGGATCATTCGCCACCGAAATCTCTACAGACAGAGACATAAGATTACTGAATGTAAATCTATGTGGGTTTAACTCATTCTACCCCAACACCGAAATCCTTAAATGTTGCCGTTGTCCTCTGAAGACTGCATTGCAGTGCATGACACAGCTCGACCATGATAGTTCAAGGGTGATGCCAGAATAGCTTGGCGCCCATAGGCGCCAAGCTATTCTGGCACCACCCTTGAACTATCATGGTCGATCCTTATCTTGCTGTGGTGTGTCTGGGGTACAATGAGTTAAAACACTGGTGGTGGACTTGCTATTTTTTGCCTTCGAAGGGCCATCTAAATTCTTATTTGTATTCTGCTCGTATGCTAAAGTTCATCACTAATCCTTTAACCTCTGTCTTTTATGAGCTGTGCCGGTGTAACAAGACAGTCCCTTGCAGACAATGAATATCTTGAATCTTGAAATCTGTGGCCTGATGGTTTCAACTTAGGGAGATTGTGTCTGGTACGTATGGTACCCACTGAAAGCATACCGGTACCCTTGAACTATCAAAGCAAATGCATCAACCACATGACGCATGTGCTGGTCTGTGATTTTGGATCTTGTGGTTGAAAGCTGCAAGGTTCAAAATCACAGACCAGCACACATAAATTTCCACCACGTGCTGGCAAAAAGTCTGAAAGTGGAGATGAACAATCCTATCAGAAAGCTGTGAGGCCCTGTCAAAGGAGAACAGTAAATCTTTCTGTGGAGAGAGTCTCCAATCAATACAGCCGCCAGATCTCCCCTGGTCCTTTTCACAGTCCATCCCCAGCAAGTGTTTTTGTAAGCCGCCCCCCCCCCCCCCCCACCAGCTTCTTTGCAACACAGAGGTCACATTTCTCTCCACTCAGGAGCGAATCCCCCCCTGTGAGGACATTTCTCTCTCCTGTGCATTAAGTTCTTTCTCAACTTCAAAATCAATTCGCTTTTGTGTTTCCCATGATCCTTTATAGAATCAATGAATCTTTATTTTACAATGGTGAAGATATTAACACAGTCAGTGACTATGTCATTTTTCGTACCTGCCGTTGCTAAAACTACGACTAAGTACAAAATATACATAAAACAGGTACATCAAAGCACAGTGATACAAATAATATTATACAGTCCACTAAATACTGACACACGCATAAACGCACACATTCGTGCACACACACACACACGTGCACATACACATGATAGTTAGAATATACACGTACATTCGTGTGTCTACGTTTAACTAGATATTATTATTTGAGTGATGTCAGGAATCTATAAAGACTTGTCTTGAAACGAGATAATGTCGGAGTGGCTTTAACGTCATGTGGGAGTGAGTTCCAGAAATCAAGAACAGTAAAACCTGTTTTGAGCAATTAACTTTTTTTTTTTTTTTGGGGGGGGGGGAGAGTGGGGGGGGGGGGAGGGGGAGGGAGAGGGGAGGGGAGAGGGAAGGGGGGAGGAGGGGAGGTGGGAGAAACAGCCCCAAGACAGGTGCTCTCCCAAGAGAAGTTTTGAAGGGGGCACTAAATGCTGATCTTTGATGACGGGTCAATCTCCCTGGCAAAGAGTCGGCCACCAATGGTAACGGTGCTAGGTTCGATACCTGGTTCCGATGAAAGAATTTTGTCCTCTAGTAAGCGTCACCATTAATCATACCGAGGCCAAAAGCTTCAAATTTGTACACTGCCACATGCAAGCTACATTATTTATAGTACTTACAGATAAGGATATAGACCAATGGCTTTAGTTCAAGGGTAGTGCCAGAATAGCTTGGCGCCTAGAGGCGCCAAGCTATTCTGGCACTACCCTTGAACTATTTTAGTCAAACTTATTTTACACAATAGTGTATTCTGAATGATAAGGGTTAATTTGGGTAGACCATCATGGGTTCTTTCTCCAGATACTCCTCTGGCTCTTCCACCCCCTAAATTCTGGCAGTGGTTTCAGGCGTCTTCATAATTTCAAATACAAGCAATCAAGATCTCCGAAACCTCAATAACTGAGCTGACCGTTCGCACCACGTGGTTGTTCTGTGTTTGTCCTGTACTGTGTTTGTCTGCTTTAGAGTGAATGTGCGTGTTTCACGTGAGCGTGCTTGCCGGATTCAGGTCGCGTCGCTCTGAAGCCGATTCACATACTGATACGGCGCCTGTTTAATGACCAGTATTATTATTACCTCTCATAAGGATGGCGCTTCTAAACATATTCTTCTGCCTGTGTTGGTCATGTACACTGCATGCAGACATTTATTTTATATGAACCCATTCAGCGCCAGTTGACACAGGTAGGCTGTGTTTCTGCAATCCTTCTTAACCCCTATCATGCCGAGGCTAAAAGCTTCACATCTGTACACTGCCATTATATGCAAGCTACATTATTGTACTTACAGATAAGGATATAGACCAATGGCTTTAGTTCAAGGGTGGTGCCAGAATAGCTTGGCGCCTAGAGGCGCCAAGCTATTCTGGCACTACCCTTGAACTATTTTACTTTTTAGTCAAACGTATTTCACACACTGGTGTATTCTGAATGATAAGGGTTAATTCAACACCAAAAAAAAACCCACCTAGTCGTCCAAGGAACCTGGATTCAAAGTGGTGTCGGCAAGAGGCATAGATCCTCATAAGCCCCCACAACTGCGGGGGCCCATGAGGATCTATGCCTCTTGCAGTTGGGTGGGGTTTCAAAGTTTCTTGGCACTGAACGGGTTAAACAGACAACAAACAAACAAAAACAGACTGCCTGGTGGGTTCAGCTTGCTGCTTGTAGTGCTTGCCTGGTGGGTTCAGCTTGCTGCTTGTAGTGCTTGCCTGGTGGGTTCAGCTTGCTGCTTGTAGTGCTTGGAGCTGATTCAGTTACAAAACAGCAACCGAAAAACAAATGCGGTAGTAAGTGTTATCATTGGAACAGGACAAAGGTCGATCGTAATCTGTACTGACCCTGATGCAGGTGAAGCAGCAAAGTTTGGAACAGTGTGGACACAGGCGCGCATCACGCAGCTTCTCCATACAGATAAAACAGCGAAACACCTCGGCCAGGCTCTGCAAACAGCGCAGACAAAAGGCAACACATACAAATACACGTTATCCCGTATCATACTGAGGCTAAGAGCTTCAAATTTGTACACTGCCATACGCAAGCTACATTATAGTACTTACGGATATAGACCAATGGCTTTAGTTCAAGGGTGGTGCCAGAATAGCTAGGCGCCTACAGGCACCAAGCTATTCTGGCACTACCCTTGAACTATTTCAGTCAAACTTATTTCACACTGCTGTAGTCTGAATGGGTTAATGCCCCAGTATATAATGTGAAAGGAAAATTTGTCTCTCATTACATCTTGCCATTGTTAAGAATAAAAATAAAAGTAAATGTACTTTTCACATCACATCACTTACTAAAACTAGGTAGATTTCATTAAAAAAAAAAAACACAAAAAAAACACATACACACGCACGCACACACACACGGTCCTGGCATGGCATAGAGCCACTGTCTACAAATAAAGGTAAAAGTAAACGTAAATTTAACATCACAACTCTTACTAAAACTTGGTATATAAGGTAAAAGTAAATGTAAATTTAACATCACAACTCTTACTAAAACTTGGTATATAAGGTAAAAGTAAATGTAAATTTAACATCACAACTCTTACTAAAACTAGGTAGATTTCATCACACACACACACACATCCCGGCGCGCGAGCTGACCCAGTTTGGGCAATGTTCTTGCAGCAGTCAGTGGACACGACAGCACAGCGTACATGATAATTACAATCAAGTTTGCAATGAAAATTGTACAGCAAGATTAAAGGAGCACGTCCGACCTTTTTAAAGGCTTCAGTTCGCAAAAAGCTTTTACTGGGCTTCAGTATACATACCCACTTAGACAGTGACCACCCTATTGTCCCACCAAATGCTTTCTTTCGTCCGTTCAAAGTGAAAAGAGGCCCACCGCAATTTTCTGACGGGACACGTAACAAAATTGCTCCTGACAGACGATGGTAGCTGATGTCACAACTATTCTATACAACCTTAGATTGATTGATTGTACATTGCTTAACGTCCCGACAGCAACAAGGCTTTCTCAGGACGTGCCTGCACTGCTTATGAAAAAAAAAACTAAACAGAAAATTGAATGTATGTCGCCAGCCGGTCAAATATGTTAAATAAAACTACAACATGGGGCCTAAATAAAGCTAAGACCATTTAGCAACACACATCCAATATCAAGAGCTACAGGCAGTGCAGACAGTAGGGAGAGTTTTAAAAAGACAAATACAGGTGAATGGACCAAGGGTAGACAGAAACACATGCTCCAGAATAGAAAGGAAACCCACCCTGTGGGGCTGACCAGGGTGACCCTGGGAACTAAAAAGTACCTAACCCCACCCAAGTCCCCCAGGGCAGACCCGGGTGGGGTTATACGACCTTAGGTCATCTGCATAATTATAACCAGAGACAAGATGGCAAATGAACCAGCGATGAAAAAATGAAAGTATCATCGACTCGCGCGGACAATGACAGACTCGGAATTGAAGAGAATGAAAGAGAAAGAGAGACAAGATACCCCTAAGAAGAATTGACATCAGGCAAGGGAATATGGACATGTGGCAACGTGTAAAGCAAGAGCTTGGCTTGACCGCCCACCCGGGATTTGTCACTTTCCTGCTAAATCAGTAAGTAATCAACGGTCTTTGTCAATCTTCCTATCAGGTAGTTCAGCGAGCGCTAGTGAATGATTTTCAGAATTCATGATCTTCAATAGAATTTATCTCTTACTGATTTCGCAAGATTTTAAACATGTTTTATCATATAGTTACTAGCTAGTTATCACATTTTATACTGCAGAGATCTGAAAACTACGGTGTGTATCAAAGTTGCACATCGCTGGTCGTAACATGTTTTTGTCTGTGCGGGCTATCATTCACTCGATTCAGAGAGGTAGAGTTTCTGCTGCGATGGTGCATTTGTCGTTTCCAATGATGCTTTCAGTTACGTAGACTTTGATGTGTGAGATGTGAAATTGACTGCAGTGCAGAAAGTGGGTATAAATACTGATTTTTTTAAAATCCGGAAATCCGGCTGTAGCCGGAAAAACTCCCACCCATGAGTGAATGTGCACCTCTTGCTGCACAGTATTTCAATTGTACCTCAAATTTTGGATGTTATTCTGGTTAAGCGTATGACTGTGGACATAACGTGGTCATAACACAGTCATGCCCAGATCAAAATGCCATGAACATTTTGAACAGTGACAAATTAACCCATGACATCCTGAGGCTGATTTTGTAAAATGTGCATATCGTCCTATGAACTGAAGGCTGCATTACAGATTGGGAGATAGATCAACTGTTTCAGTTCAAGGGTGCTGCCAGAATAGCTTGGCTGGCACCACCCTTGAACTATCATAGTCAAATTAATTTCAAGCGAAAGTGTATCGGGACGAAAGGGGTTAATAGCACACTGGTCATGAGTGGGCCCACTCGCTGTGGCCGACTTCGGCCTGATAGCCTTTGCATGCCTGGACTCAATCCACTACCACTGAGACAACCAGTGTCAATTTAGTGCGTGCTTGTGATTTTTGACCTTGTGGATATCTTGCACAAGGTCCAAAATCACAGACCAGCACAATCTCCAGAACCAATTCTACTTGACCCATTACATCCTGAGGCTGATTTTGTAAAATGTGCTTATTGTCCTACAAAGGCTACATTACAGATTAGAGACAGATCAGCTGTTTCAGTTCAAGGGTGGTGCCAGAACAGCTTGGCGCCTGAGGCACCAAGCTATTCTGGCACCATGTACCACCTTAAACTTTCAGTCAAATTTATTTCAAGCAATGGGGTGTATCAGTATGAGAAGGGTTACATGACAAGTCTGTTACCTTGGTAATAACGACCTCTCTCCCGCTCTTAATCTTCAATCTGACATACTCTCTGTTGGCGCTGAGGATTTCCTCCAGCGAAATAAAGGCAACGCTGCTGTCGTCGAACACACTCAGGTACTTCTTGCCCTCGCAAATCCTGTACTCCGTGTTGGCGTTAGGGCTGGTGATGAAGCGGACTTCGTTGTCGTCTTTGAAGCGCACCTTCTTGAACATGGGAACCTTTTTGAGCACGCTGTCCGAGTTTACCGTCGACATGTCCACCGTGGCGTTTTGCAAAATGTTGCTGAGTTCGTCTTCAAGGATGCTGACCGGAGACGGGAGAGTCTCCTCTTCTGCTGGCTGCTGCATCTTGGATTAGCGACTACCGGTGACAAGTCAGTACAACCGTGGAGGAGTCGGCGGCACCATACACTGAATTACCATAATACCACCGTCATAAAGGAACTTCCATGCTTCTGTGTGTGTTCTCCAAACTGAATTCAATGACGTTAACAGCCCTCTAATGTAAAATATATATAAGTATGTATCTCGGTGAATGACAAACAGTCTGAAGAGAGTGAGCACGAACAGTTTTACCATCCATCATCTATTTCGATCATTTCTGAAACGCAAATTCCAGATTCTCATGGGGAAAAATACGAGTGCTGCTGCATATTAGCCATGAACACCGCAAAACATCCACCCCAGTATGCAAAGGTTCTCTGGGCCGACGTCAGCCGCAGTGGGCCCGCGCACGACTATAGTCGTGCGCAGGCTCACTGCGGTTGATGTCAGCCCGAGGATCGTTTGCTTCATAACTTCTTTAAAAAAAATTTTTAAAAAACGCCCCTACAACATAAACACATACAATCCCAGGAACCACAGCAAGAGCAAATGGTTGCATGAAACAGCCAGAGAATCAGCAGACACCACTCAAGACAAAGATGCCAGCGGTCCTTGTTAAGTGCACGCAAAGGTCAGTGACTGGGCCGGTGCAGCCTCTCATGGCAGGCTGAGCGGCACGGGTCCAGAGCAATCAACTTGATTTATCCATATTAATGGCAAACACCCAATTCCGACGCGCAAATCAGCATCTGTACACAGCATCAAGCCCTGCGCACCACTACTACACCAGAACTTGTTTTTTAGTGTTCACCCTCATCACAGGGTACCTGTCATCAAAGACCATCATTTAGGTAGCTGTGGCTACCTAAATGATGGTCCTTAATGAGAGGTGACACTTTTCGCCCTCCAAATTCAACTGCCATGACTTCTTTTCAGCACCAGTCTTTTAAAATGTAAGACCATGGGGTTTTTTTCAAAACAGGTTCAACTCTACGGTCACAGTAACCCAACTGAGTGCTCGACTGAGATTTTGGACCTTACGGCTTCAAGACATATGGCCCAAAATCACAGAAAAGTGTGCGCTAGAGGAACAGATCTAAAAGTCAGTCAAAACTGGGAAAAAAAACTATGAGGGTTGTGGAGTTCTACATCTCTTGCTATCAATCTCATTTACCCCCATGCTGCTCAGGCAAAAAAAAACGTGAGGGTTGTGGTGTTCTACATCTCTTGCTATCAACCTCATTTACCCCCGTGCTGCTCAGGCAGAAAAAAACGTGAGGGTTGTGGTGTTCTACATCTCTTGCTATCAACCTCATTTACCCCCATGCTGCTCAGGCAAAAAAAAACATGAGGGTTGTGGTGTTCTACATCTCTTGCTATCAATCTCATTTACCCCCCGTGCTGCTCAGGCAGAAAAAAACGTGAGGGTTGTGGTGTTCTACATCTCTTGCTATCAACCTCATTTACCCCCGTGCTGCTCAGGCAAAAAAAACGTGAGGGTTGTGGTGTTCTACATCTCTTGCTATCAACCTCATTTACCCCCATGCTGCTCAGGCAAAAAAAAACGTGAGGGTTGTGGTGTTCTACATCTCTTGCTATCAACCTCATTTACCCCCGTGCTGCTCAGGCAGAAAATGCCCTCAGGCGTTTGATCAATGGCGAGTTTCAAAGCTGATAGGACAACGACAGTGTTGATCCAAATCATCCTGCACAATTTGTAAACCTACCCAACTAACCATTCTCAAAGATTGTCGTGTGTCCACAGAATTCAGGTTAATGTACACAAAATTATTCCATGAATAGCTAACAAATACAGCCCCATAAATCTGAACAATAACTCCAGAACACTGAAAACTGTTCTAACCCTTTGACTGTCGGTAGCGATTTTTGTCGTGATGATTCCTGCAGGAATCATTGCGAGAAAAAAAAAGAATGCTAATGACAACCAAAGGGTTAGTAGTATATCACCGTTTTCATTAAATCGATGACGCCAGCCTAACACTTTAAAGTTTCATTTCCATCACCAACCATGTTTAACCTCATTGACTGCTAGTGCTACCGACAATTCCACACCGCACAACAGAACTTTAACTCATTCAGCCCGACGCACGTATTTCACAAATTTTGGAGGCGTCATCTAACGACTATGCACATGTTGCAGGAGATGGATCGACCATGATAATTCAAGGGTAGTGCCAAGTTAGCTTGGCGCCAACAGGCGCCAAGCTAATCTGGCACTACCCTTGAATTGTCACGGTCGACCCATCTCCGGCTGTAGTGCGTCAGGGCTGAATGGGTTAACCCCTTCACTGCCAACAAAAATAGCACAATCCCACGCTCTCCGTCAACGGAACTGTCTCCGTACTTGACGGACAAGTTTTGACAGGGACGGAGGAAAAAAAAAAAAAATCAACTCATCGCTGCCGTGTGCCAAGTACGCGACGGACTGCAGGACGCCTGGGACGGGATTTTTTTTTCGCCACGCTGCCCCGTCCCTACGGCGGACAATTTTAAATCCCCGCGAAAAGCCTGCAATCCGACTGCAAGAGGCACGGACCCGCGTGAGCCCCCTGCAGTTTGCGGGGGCTGATGAGGCACTATGACTCTTGCTGACAACACTTTGTATCCATGCTCCTTGGGCGGCTGGCGGTTCTCTGAGTGGAACGCACAAAGATTTCGGAAACACAGTCTGCATCCACTGGCTGGCAAGGGATTAACCGTGTGTATTTTTCACCCAAAAGCTGTCCTAAGTAGCATTCATGCGCAGACCTGTTTACCCTCCAAATGACTTATGAGGAAGATAAGAGTGAATTACGAGGGAGATTTATCACCAAAAACAAGCTCAGGAAAGTCCTTTTTCCATTTTCCAACACTCCATTTTCCACTTCTGGTAGTACTTCTTTTTGCCCTTCTTCACGCTCGCTTTCCCCGACTCGTCGTCTGTTTCGTGGTGATTTTTGCTTTGGAGGCATATCTTTAACTCCTTCTACCCCAGACACATGCAGTCTTCAGAGGACAACAGCAAAATTTAAGGATTTCGGTGTTGGGGTAGAATGAGTTAACTAAGTTGAGTGAAAACTTGGCAACTATTGCAACAAGTGATCGACTGATCGACAAAAGCCCCACGCTCGACTGACATAAAATGTGTGATTTAAGCATGCGCAAACATTGAAAATGGAAGTAAAATGCTAATTGGATACTATTTTTTGACTGGCCAATCGAGAAAGCTTTTACTTACTTAAGTTACAATTTTTGTTGCAATCGGAAGATGGTCGCCAGGATGACTATTCAAAGAAAAATACCCCCCCCCCCCACCCCCCACCCCCCCAAAAAAAAAAAAAAAAAAATTGTCCGCGAAAACGGAAAATGAGGAAGAATTTCAAAGGTATGCGGAAAAGCAGAAAAAAGGATTCAAATGCGGAAATTTTCCACGTAATGTGGGAGAGTAAACAGGTCTGCAAGAGGTTAAAAAATTTGCCACTAATAAAGCATAATAAAGCATGACCATTTTGACTTTGTTCTTGAAGGTGGTAGCTTCAGTTTTGTCCATGACACTTAATTCCTCGAAGACTGATCACCAAATACAGTTTGAATCAATTCTGTGCAGGTTACTTGGATGAAGAAACGGTCACAGATTGGCATGGTAGGGCCAGTATACGCCCAGAGAGTTTAACCCTCTGTATTCTATTTGTACGGATGTAAACATGACAGGCCACACCGTGCCTAACCCATTACCTCCCGAAGCGGATTTTTAACAAATCTGATTATTGTCCTATGAAGGTTGCATTACAGACTAGGCGATAGATCAACCATTTTAGTTCAAGGGGGGTGCCAGAATAGCTTGGCGCCTCAGGCGCCAAGCTATTCTGGCACCGCCCTTGAACTATCATAGTCAAATTAATTTCAAGCAGTCGTGCATCAGGATGAAAAGCGCTAAAGTTCACAGACTTTACTGTCAAAATAATGAGGGTACTACCATGACATCCAAACTGAACGCAAAGCCTCAAAAACGGTGCCTTCACTTCACATCAGTAACAATTAATCACAACACACCAAAATAAACTAAACACATCATTTCTTCAAGAAGTGACTTGACAAAGCTGCTGATACCACTATAACTGAGGTGTCTGTCTTAATCCCCGAAAAACACTGTACACACATCAAAGAACACCTCTTAACACTCAGTC
Organism: Semisulcospira habei; assembly: GCA_036245525.1. Taxonomy (NCBI): domain Eukaryota; kingdom Metazoa; phylum Mollusca; class Gastropoda; family Semisulcospiridae; genus Semisulcospira; species Semisulcospira habei. Next base: position 146,226,860 of record BTPG01000007.1, read on the forward strand.
CCGCTGACTGCCAAATCTCACAGAACATCAACCCACACCACCGAGCCAACGGGAGCATGTCTGCTGGGCCCGAGGGAGGGTATGAATTTGCCCGCATTCATCAAAACCCCCAAATCCCCGTCAGATGAGCCGTGCAGTCCACTGCCCCAATAAGACCCAGTATCTCCCCGCAGATCAATAGTGGCGAACATCTAGTCTGGCGGCAAATACCAATCTTCTGAAGTGGAAACCTTTGAAACTTGGGGAAAAGAAAAGTAATATGGGGGGGGGGGGGGGGGGGGGGGTGGGGGGGGGGGTAAGGAATGGGCCGGTTTGTGGGCGTGTTTTGGGGGCAACTAGCAGGAAGGAAAGACGGACTAGGCTGTACCCCTTTGTTCAGGCAGCCGCTGGGTACTGTCAACAGTGCTGCTTGCCCTTTTCATCACTACTTCCTGAAATTAATTTGACAATGATAGTTCAAGGGTGATGCCAGAATAGCTTGGCGCCTGAGGCGCCAGGCTATTCTGGCATCACCCTTGAACTAAAATGGTTGATATATCTCTTAATCTGAAACTAACCTTCAGCGGACAGGACAATAAGCAAATTTGATTAAATCAGCATCAGGATGCAACGGGCTAGCCACCAAATGACCAATGATGCAGACAAGTACCAAAGGCTGCATGCACACAAGAGTTAATAACTTGACAACACTAACCCATCTAGCCCCAACACCATACTGCAAGAGAAGATCGACCGTGATAGTTCAAGCGTAGTGCCAGATCAGCTAAGCTAATCTGGCACTACCCTTGATTTATCACGGTCATTATGTGACGCCTCCAATATGTGGGCAATGTGGTCGTTGGGCTAAATTTCCTGTCACTTTAGAATGACAACTCTATACGACCAACCTTTGATAAACCATGAATTTTGCATAGCATGATATTTGATAAATGAATAATGCAACTATCCCTGTTAAAGTACAAGACTACTGGTACACATCAATAATAACGTGGCAAACAACATTCTGTACGATTGTGGGTTGTTGTTGCAGTATACTAATTATCAAACTAATAAGAACCCCCCCCCCCCCCCCCCCCCTGCATCGCATTTGCGTAACAAATTCACCCTCCTCTTCCGTGCCAGCCATCCCCTTCCCAACACCCACAGGAGAATATATACCAAAAAAAAAAAAAAAAAAAAAAAAAAAACACAAGAAGGCAAATAATATAGACCCTAATGCTGCAACGGTTCAATAATCTGTGGCTATATGATCTAGGAATATTTGTCCAGGATGTCTCAGCCTGCCCATGCACAGCAGAGCAATGCATACAGATCGATCGAGCACCCACCGACCCAAACTGCTCCACTCTCAGGATAAATTCAAATGGGTTCAGGCTCTGCCTGCTATTGGCATGGATTCTCATGAGCCCCTGCCTTGGCAGGGGCTCATGAGGATCTATGCCTCTTGCACAATATCACATCATCTGCCAAACGGCAAGGGATGAATGAGTGAAGAGCTAATGTGGCCAATCTTGTCCACGAGAGGCGCAGATTCTCATGGAGCGCTTGCCCTGGCAAGGGGCGCATGAGAATCTGTGCCCTCTTGCTGATGTTCTGCCAGAGGGAAGGAGATGACTAAGGCAGTTGCAAGGGCCAAACCCCAGCATCATCGAATTTGTATGGACGTCAGAAACTCTACAAGAACAAGCCATGGACAAGTCACAATAAACACTTTTCTCAGAGAAATTGGGAATGTGGCAGGCAGCTGATCTGGAATAAAACAGAACCTGTTCCATTGACCCATTCAAAACCATCGCCACATTTCCCAAACTGTGGAGGGGTCGTCTAACTATTATGTACCAGTTGCCGCTGATGGATTGACCGTGATAATTCAACGGTAATGCCAGATTAGCTTGGCGCCTGACGGCGCCAAGCTCTATCTATTTATCTATATCCCGTACTCTTGCCGACCGTTGGGGCACCACTGATGACTTGGCAACCAGCTCCCTCCATTCCACTCTGTTCTCTGCCATTCTTAGCGTGTTGCTCAGCTTCAGTCCTGTCCACTCTGAGATATTGTCCTTTCATCGTTTTTTTCTGTCTACCTCTCCTTTGTCCTCCTTGCACAGTGCCTTGCAGGATTGTCTTGGCAAGCCCTGCTGATCGCGTGACATGCCCATACCACTTCAGTTTGCGTTTGTTCACAATGGCTAATAGGTCTTCATAGGGCCTGATGGCTTGCCTGATTCTGCTTCCCACTTCCTTGTTCGTGATGTGATCTCTGTACGAAATGCCAATCAGCCTTTGAAAACATCTCATTTCTGTGGCTTCACAGGCATATAAGAACACTGAGATGACTAAGGAGAACATCAGTCTGATCTTGGAGCAGAGTGTGATGTTTTTGTCCTTCCATATGGCCTTCAGTCTTGTCAGCACTGTTGTTGTCTGCGCGATCCTGGACAGTAATCTAAGCTAATCTGACACTACCCTTGAACTATTATGATCGGTTCATCCCCTGCTGCTGGGCATAATGAGTTAAGTGGTCAACCCCCTGTTGTCTGTGGATCTACTGCCCCGGACATGCTCCAGGGCAATGATTGAGTAGACACTCTTGCTGGCAAGGCAGAGATCACAAAGGGCCTACAGATGGGCAGATCAAATGTGGTGAGACACCTGAGAAAAGCGTTTCCAGAAACAGAGCCAAGGGCACCACACAATCACCTCCACAGCAGAGGCGTGGAGAAAGGCAGTGGACGTTGGGCAGATGAGAAAGGACACAAGAGACCCATTGCAGACCAGACCAACACTGGCATAATATTGAAAGGGATCTCTGGCAGGACTTCGGTTGCAGGGATGGAGCATGTACTGGCCTTCCAAGCGCAGAGACATCATCTTCACCAAACAGAAATGAACGTCATAAGACCATAATGTAGATAATAAATAATAATAATAATAAATACGGTATTTATATTGCGCTTATCTTATAATAATTATAACTCTAAGCGCTGTGGCCACCTAAATGATGGTTTCAAAAGTACCATTACGCGTAAATCTAAAGAAACATTTCAGCACCAATTGTGTTTGTTATGCCATGTTGACACAGCCAATGAACTTGAACAGCAGTTTGGACACACAGCAAAAGCACACATGTAATCGCACTTACTTATTCTGTGCTGCCATTAGCGTGTCAGTCTATTTTTAGCTGTTTCTCGCACTGGTAGCATTGTATTTCTAGCATGGAGTGGAGTCATTGTCAGGTTACTTGAAATAAGTTAACAAGAAAGGCAAAGCCATTATGGCTCACGTGTACGGCCGATTTATATGTGCGACCCTTGTGACAAGGGCTGGCTTCTGCAGCAGCAAAATCCATGTTTTCTGAAAATGTAACTTGTAAGCATTTTCCACACATCTGTCAACCCCCCCCCCCCCCCCCCCCCCCCCACCCCCCCCCCCCCCCCCCCCCTGCGTGGCCCTTGACCTTTGTGATGAGTCGACTAAATTAGTATGCATAGGAAGGTCTTACTTACTTACGCCTGTCACCCCTACCGGGGTATAGGCCGTCGACGAGAGACCTCCAGCAACTCCTGTCCTGTGCTTCTCCTTCGATTCTACTCCAGGTGGTTCCCAGTCTCTTGATGTCTGCTTGGAGGTCTCCACGCCTGGAGGACTCGAGGCCAGGAGTTTCTCGGCCTACCTCTTTTCTTCTTTCCCTGGGGGTTCCATGACAATGCCTGCCTAGTGATACTGGAAGCTGGCTTTCTCAGGCTGTGACCGATCCATCCCCAATAGGAAGGTCTCATCATCAGCTATCTTTGTACAACCAAATTTGCAAACATTTGGAAATACAATTTTATCAAAAAATAGCATTTTACAACCAGCTTTGGAATGGAGGGAGCTGGTTGCCAAGTCATCAGTGGTGCCCCAATGGTCGGCAAGACTATGGGATATAGATAGATAGCATTTTACACATTTGCCAGCCTCTTGTGACCCTTGACCTTTTCAAGGGATCATCCAAATTAGTATGCATAGATAGGTCTTACCATCAGGTATCTCTGTACCAAATTTTGGGTTTTAAGTTGTGAATAGTATTTGAGAAAAAAACATCTTTTGTCAAAATATGGCTATTTTAGACCTATATCCTGAGCTCTTATGACCCTTGACCTTTCCGAGGGATCAACCAAATTAGTGTGCATAGAAAGGTCTTTCCATCAGGTATCTCTGTAGCAAGTTTGGGTTTAAAGTTGTGAATAGTATTTGAGAAAAAACATCTTTTGTCAAAATATGGCTATTTCGGACCTATTTCCTGAGCCCATGTGACCTTGACCTTTCTCAGGGGTCATCCAAATTAGTATGCATAGATAGGTCTTACCATCAGGTATCTCTGTACCAAGTTTGGGTTTGAAGTTATGAATAGTATTTGAGAAAAAACATCTTTTGTCAAAATATGGCTATTTTTCACCTATTTCCTGGGCTCTTGTGACCCTTGACCTTTCTGAGGGATCAACCAAATTAGCACGTATAGGTATCTTTGTATCAAGTTTGGCTTTGAATTTGTGAATAGTATTTGAGAAAAAATAAATTATGTCAAAATATGGCTATTTTTTATCTATTTCCTGATCGCCTGTGACCTGCACCTTTGTGAGAGGTCAATCAAATTGGTATGTTTAGAATGGTCTTACCACAAAGTATTATTGGGCCAAGTTTGAAGAATGTGGCTTGAATAGTCTCCGAGAAAATTCCAACATTAAAGTTTACCACCGACGACAACTGGCCCAAAACAAAGATTCACTTTTGCTTCGCATGTGAGCCAAAAACGACATGTGCTGAACTGGATTGTCCTGTGTCCAAATGAACCATATAGACCTGTATGTAGTGTTTCGTAACCATCTGTTACAGAAGTAATCTTTGAACAGTTGTACAACCGTAGTGGGCCTTTAATGACAGGTGACACTTTCATCCTTCATGGCATCTCATGCGTAGTGGGCCTTTAAAGACAGGTGACACTTTTCATCCTTCATGGCATCTCATGCGTAGTGGGCCTTTAATGACAGGTGACACTTTTCATCCTTCATGGCATCTCATGCGTAGTGGGCCTTTAATGACAGATGACACTTTTCGTCCTTCATGGCATCTCATGCGTAGTGGGCCTTTAATGACAGGTGACACTTTTCGTCCTTCATGGCATCTCATGCGTAGTGGGCCTTTAATGACATGTGACACTTTTCGTCCTTCATGGCATCTCATGCGTAGTGGGCCTTTAATGACAGGTGACACTTTTCGTCCTTCATGGCATCTCATGCGTAGTGGGCCTTTAATGACAGGTGACACTTTTCGTCCTTCATGGCATCTCATGCGTAGTGGGCCTTTAATGACATGTGACACTTTTTGTCCTTCATGGCATCTCATGACCGGCACCTGTCTTTTAGTTTAAGGAACACTTTTCTTTCTTTTTGCAAAAAAAAAAAAAAAAAAAAAACAACAGCAAACCAGATGGTGCTCCAGACTGGTTCTATCATTAACAATATTGATCATGCATACAATTACAAAACATCACCACAGACACCATAAGACTTAGATCCTCATGAGCTCATGAGGATCTATCATTCTATGCCTCTTAAACACTGAGCGCTGCCTGGTCTTAGCACAAAGCAAAGACTGGAATACTATTATTAGCCCATTCAACCCCAAATTTCCTAAACTTTGAAGGTGACACCCAATGACTGTACCAGTTGCAGGAAACGAATCGGCCATGGCAACTGAAGGTTGGTGCCATCCATCTCCTGCTGTAGTCTGTTGGGGCTAAATGGGTTAAGCATTAAACACTATATCCTCACTTGAGGTAAATTACAGACACTGTCAGTGTAAACAGTCCAGACCAAAAAGGTGACTGCCAAGTGTGTAAAATGCAAAGAAGTACCCAACGGAGAAAGAAACACTCTTAGAAAAGACGGGTACAACACAATTTATTAATATTTCGGGTAAATACCCTTTGTCAAAATAGACAAACAAACAGAGAAATCAGCCGCTACTTATCTTCATTCGCAGAAGGAATGTTATTTACCCGAAATATTAATAAATTGTGTTGTACCCATCTTTTCTAAGTGTGTATCTTTCTCCGTTGGGTCCTTCTTTTCTAGTGTAAACAGTGTAATAATAATAATAGTGTTACAAACACCATAGCATGGGGAGTGAATTTTCAAAGGAATTATAAGCCATAGGTGAATCCTGGATGTGACCAAACTATGAAGCCACACAAAACAGACAGATGATTTAATAGAAGGCTGACCCCACCATTTCCTCCACACTACCTCTAGCACCCCCCCCCCCCCCCCCTGTTGAAAGAGGTGAGTTTTGAGGGTAGACTGGAAGGAAGAGAGAGAGTGTTTCTGACGGAGAGAGAGAGAGTGGGAGAGTGTTCCAGGTGGATGGACCGTATACAGAGAAGGAGCGGGGGCCGAAAGTGCTGAGTTTGGTGCGGGGGATGTGGAGGCGGAGAGGGTCGGAGGCGGAGCGGAGGGAGTGGGAAGGAGTGTAGGGGTGAAGTAAGTTTGAGAGATAGGCAGGAGCACAGTTGTTCAGGGATTTGTAGCAGAGAGACAGAATCTTGTATTGGATGTGTTGGGGGATGGGAAGCCAGTGAAGGAGTTTGAGCAGGGGAGTGATGTGGTCGGATTTTTTCTTTCCGAAGATGAGGCGGGCAACATTGTTCTGGACGCGCTGGAGAGTGAAAGTGGTGGAGTGAGGGAGGCCGGAAAGGAGAGAGTTGCAGTAGTCGATGCGAGATAGGATGAGAGAGACGGCAAGTTTGGTGGCAGCTTCGGTAGTGAGGTATTTTCTGATCTGACTGATGCGGCGGAGGTGGAAATAGCATGCCTGGGCCGTGGCGGAGACGAAGCTGGTCATGGAAAGAGAGGAATCGAGGATAACGCCGAGGTTTTTGGCCGAGTCAGAGAGGGAGATGGGGGTCCGGGTGCTGTCGAGTTGAAGGTGGAGAGAGGGAGGGAGCTGGGAAAGTTTCTGATGAGTGCCTACCAGCATGGCTTCATCTACCAGGGTACATCTACCAGGGCCTCAGATCCATGTCGGACATCGGACAATTGTCCGATAAAAAATCCAAATGTCCTATTAAATTTGCCTTCAATCTGTCAAATGTCTTATTGCTTTTTAATGAAGGCGGTCATTGTCCGATCGAAGCTGCGTAAAGGCCGGACATCGTTCGTTCATTTTAATAACTGCGTTACCCGTTACTGGCCGTTAGGCCTACATCGCGACATTCAACTTGAAAAAGGACTAGCCTAGTGCACTCACCCTTTCCTCTTTGCGAAACCGATCGATAAAGGATAGGCTTAGTTAGTGCGTCTGCACCAGCAGTCGTAACCATGCACTGGTTGGTTGTCATGCGCAGAGTGGTTTCCCTTATACAGCTTTCGTTTTCGATACTCGCGAATCCGACTGGCGATGCCTCCGAAAAAGAAAATAAAAGCTGATTCAAAGCAGCAACAGCTGAAAAACTTCGGTTTTGGTAAAACCGTTAAAGATGTGAGAGAAGAAACTAATGCATCCGACCAAACAAGCGCTTCTCAAGCGACAGAAGAAGAAAGAAGAGAGGTGAGAGATGTGATAGATCTAGATATGACCGGCGACGCTCCCGATCCACAGCCATCTACATCGTGTGATAATGCACAAACAAAACAGGCAGAACCAGCCGAAAAAGAAGAATCCACTACTACTAGAAAGTTTGTGCAAGCGTGGACACTTTCTTTTAAATGGTTACGTTATGAGAACGAAAAGATGTTTTGCACTGCATGTAACAATGGAAACATGAAAAATGCCTTCACAAGCGGATGCATCAATTTTCGCAAGTCGGCGCTTTCAGACCATGAAGTAACAAAAGAACACAGGGACAGCTTGAAAGTTCCTGCCCTTCAGAAAAACACTGAAGAGATAGCGATCCGCCTTCTATCTGCTCAAGAGAAAGGGGCTGCAGTTGCCATACGAGCTGCATACTGGATTATCAAGGAGAATTTAGCATGCAGTAAATTCAAGTCATTGCTCAACTTGCTGAAGTCCGTGGAAACACCATTTGTCAAACAAATTGAAATCTCAGAGTCAACAAAATATGAAAGCACTGAATCATTCTATGAATTTTTGAAGGCAATGTCTGACACTATCGAAACACAAGTGGCAGAACACATTGAAAACTCTCATGTTGTCACTCTCAAAGTCGACGAGTCCAGTCTATGAGCCTTCAACTATGACACTAATTTCTGAACGGCCGATAACAGTGTCCTCATTGAGAGATTTGGACACTTGTGATGTTCTTCGTTATCCGTTATGTTATTTTTCAAAGGGAATTTGGGAAGAATTGATATTCAAGTTTGTATTTGTTACATTTTTTTTTTTCGTGTGTGTGTGTGTCTGTGAAATAACCAATGCTTTTAAATTATTTATTTTTTCTCATATATTCAATAAACATAAAAAAAATTTGTGCACCAAAATGTCTTATTGATTCAATGGTTTGAGGACAAAAATGTCCTATTGGTTTTTCTCAGGCAGGACAAATGACCTATTGAACCAATGTTGTTCAGGACAAATGTCCTATTGAAGCCCTCGTGGATCTGAGGCCCTGATCTACCATGTTTCCCAATGCTTCTTGTGCATAAACGGGGGAAATCTTCTATGTGCAAGAGCAGAAAATTCTCACACAATCCAATGAGAACAGAAGCACTGAAGGCAGAAAACACTGCCATCTCCTCTTTTAACCCACTTAACTGAATTTCCTAAAGTTTGAAGTAATCAGCTAACAACTATGTTGCAGTTGCAGGAGATGATACCATGATACTTCAAGGGTAGTGCCAGACTGGCCTGGCACCTAATGTCACCAAGCTAACCTGGCACTAGTGACTACCCTTGAATTATCATGGCCGATCCATCTCCTGCTGTAAATTGTTGGGGCTAAATGGGTTGACACTTTGTTCTTGTTCTTTTTGTCTGTACCTTACCAAATGCATACCAGTTTCAGGAGGTGGATCAGCCATGATAATTCAAGGGTAGTGCCAGATTAGCTTGGCGCCTGGTGGTGCCAAGCTAATCTGGCACTACCCTTGAATTATCATGGTCAATCCATCTCCTGCTGTAAACTGTTGGGATAAATGGGTTAAAACACTTTTTCTTGTTCTTCTTGTCTGTCTGGTCACAGTAGGGCCTACTGGTTTAACACTTTCAGTCCCAACTGCTGAACTCTCCTTTTCTCAGTTATACTCACCAAATGACCTTTATTAAACATAAGTCCATTTTCATACATAAGCCAGGGATAAACACACGCAGCCATGACGGTTGAAAATTTTGTATACCTCACACGACATCACTGCCTGCACTGACACTGCGTCTGCATCACAGTAGCCACTGTGGGATGTCCAGCGCTACGCATCCTTCAGTGGACACAGTGATACAGACTCTTAGTCTACCCTGACAATGAGCTTAGGTTGGTTTGGGGGGGGGGGCAGCATGCTTGTAAACTTTTGTCGGAAATTGATTGAATGCTCCCCCCCAAAAAAAAAAAAGAAAAAAGGGTACTTTCACTTAGCATTTGCGGCAGCAGCCATCAAATTCTGTGTAACCATTTCAAAAGCGCATGAAGTTTCTTACCGTTATGGAGCAGACAACAGTACATACAGTTTCTTACCATTATCGAGCAGACATTGCAACAACAAATGCTTCATGGCAACTGATGTGAACTGTTGTTAGTGTTAGCAAGTTTGATATGATGCTGACGAAATAAACACAAACGAGGAATGGAATGAAAGAAGTGTGGAAAGAAAAGACCAAAGTATGAAAGAACAAAACAGACAAGGTTGGCTTTTAGAAACAGATGTAAGGGCCCACTGCCTAGAGAAATTAGTAGGCCACTGATTGCTGTACAGCCCAAAATGGGCAACACCCACATGTAATGGTTCTGTGTTCAACTTCAAGTGTTGCACCTTAGTGTATTTTGTGGATTTTCATTTTCCCCCATCATAAATGTAAAAGCAAAACTGTAAAAGTAAAAGCATTAGCATGACACGACTGTATGTTTGGCGCACAAATAAAGATGGGGGGTGTGGGGTGTGTGTGTGTGTGTGTGGTGGGGTGGTGGTGGTGGGGTGGGGGGGGGGGGTGGTGGGGGGGGGGGGGGAGAGAGCTAGAGAGAGAGACAGTGTAGAGTGAACTAGGTTTGACTTCCGAGTCATTCCGGGGAAAATGGAATCACAGACTAATTCTCAAACACACGTACACAGTATTTCCATTAACTCTATGTGTGTGTGTACTATAAGTATAACCATTCCGACTTATTTTGTTTACAAAATGCGGGAAACCACAGGGAAGTAAACATGACCACACATGCAATCAAACATTTACCTCGACTGTATGCTCCTCAAGGCGCTTCTCTCCGCTGCCACTCGCCATGTTGAACGGTACACTTTCTTTTCGTCTTCAAGGATAATATATCATACGTAATACATCATGTTCAAAAGCAGGAGTACGACCAACAATCTGAAAGTAGTCAATTCGTCATGATCAACAGTCAACTTTTCCATCCACTGCGGGACATCAGGTGCCTATTTCCGGTCTATGTACGTTAAAAAAAATATGCAGACGATATGATATTTTGTAATAAGTGTTATTATAAAACATAGTAAAACGTTCTTGTATAGTCCTTATGAATTTTCATGATGTAGCCGTAATTTTTTACCAATCGCAGCCACTGTTTGCGTGACCTCACAGGAGCACATGCAATGGGTGTTCATGGACTGTTTACTGTACCCGGTGCGGCATGCTAGAGCGCTAACACGCAGGCCCAGTCGAACACTACTGTCTCTGACCCTGAGAAACAGCATACGGACTAGCGCAGTCATGGCCGAAGACGCGGCAGATCAAAAGTACAAATTCTACAAGGTCGTCTTGACAGGAGGTAAAGAGGACTTTCCATTGATGATGAAACGCTCGTCATCGTAGCGCGGAAATAAGATTTTGCCATTGTCGTCGCGGATGGGCCATCTCGCGGCTTCGATCTCATGTTGATGATGCATGTAAAACATCAACGGGACAGTGTGCAAACAGCACTATTGGGACACTGTCGTTACCGCCGTTACGATGTTTATGAATGTTCAGAACAGAACTGATTATGACGCATTGATTACCAGATATGATTTGACAACAAATGCAGTGCAGTGAGTGTGCGCTCTAGGGATCAACATTTTTGTGCCATAACCGACTACATCCTAATTTTGTAAAATTTGCTTATGGTCCTATGAAGGTTACATTACAGATTAGAAGATAAGATCAACTGTTTTAGTTCAAGGGTGGTGCCAGAATAGCTTGGCACCTAAGGTGCCAAGCTATTCTGGCACCACCCTTGAACTAGTATCAGTCAAATTTATGTCAAGCAATTGGTGTATCAGGATGAAAAGGGTTGTGGGCTGCCCTGAGAAGTCAGAAATATAGTTTTGTGTTGGTTTGTGCAAATTTCTCAATTTTCTGTCCTGAATGTACACAAGGTAAACGATGATGACTGCCACTGTCTCCCTTGAAACTGTTGAGTGGTCACTCGTTGCATTGGTTTATCCCAAAACTTTTGTAGATCTATGAACATGTCAGTAATTGTCACTTACACCATGTGTGTCATGTGATACATTTAGTTCTCTGTGGTCATGACTGACTTACTTATGCCTGTCACCCCTCCCAGGGTATAGGCAGTTGACGAGAGACCTCCAGCGACTCCTGTGCTTTCCTTCGATTTTACTCCAGGTGGTTCCAGTCGCTTGATGTCTGCCTGGGGGTTCCATGACAATGCCTGCCTAGTGATACTGGATGTGGTCATGACAGAGAGTGTTTAACATTTACAGTGGTTGGGTTTACTGGCAGTTGGCATAAAATGCTGATTTCTTATTGCTGAAACCAGCCTGAGATATAGTAGCAGCCAGCATGTCGTACTGAGTTGGATTGATGGATGCTGAAATATATGAACTAATTAACCCTTATCTTCCTGATACACCCATTGCTTGAAATGAATTTGACTGATAGTTCAAGGGTGGTGTCAGAATAGCTTGGCGCCAGAGGCGCCAATCTATTCTGGCACCACCCTTAAACTAAAACAGTTGATCTCTCTCTCTCCTAACCTGTAATGTACCGTTTATAGGACAATAAGCACATTTTACAAAAACCGCCTCAGAACGTAATGGATTAAAAGAAAACTGGTAGAAGTTGTAACCAATAAATGTTGTAACCAAGATAAAAGTTGCTGCGGTGTGCGGGACGGTGGGGGTGGGGTAGGGAGACGCAACCATCATGGTCCATTCATCTCTTGCTGAACTGGTACTAGTGAGCTGAGCAGGACACACGCACACAGTTATGCAGTATTCATTAGTTACTCAGTTACTGGTACTATTTGTTTTTTTTTTTGGGAAGTCATTGTAATATGTGTATCATTTCCTCAGGTCCTTGTGGAGGAAAGACAACAGGCCAGGCCCGACTGAGTACATTCTTTGAAAATTTGGGTTGGAAGGTGAGTTACCTGGAACTAGAAACATGTGTAGCACTGACATAAGATTTTTGTTTGATTTTAACCCTTTGTATGTCGGTAGCCATTTTTGTCACGATGATTTCTACAGGAAGCATCGTGACAAAAACCGCCAGCGGCATGCGAAGAGTTGACTTCCTTGCTCATGTTGAGGGCATTACTCTTGACTGCACTTGGGGTTGCATGCACAAAGGGGTTGATACGTCCAAGGGAAATAGCGTCTAAGGGATGGTTGTGTTTTCTTTTATTTAATGACAAACAGGATTAAAAAGTGTCGTCATCCTTTCAATTAACAATGTTGTCTGGTGATGTATGAACGCACAGTTGTAAACACATCCTTGTCAAGACAATAGTGTTGAGATATGATCTTTGTGAAAGAATCTTGTATTGTTGATAGTTTTCAAAACACTGACAGATTCTTAACCCATAAAGCGCTGACGAGCTGCTACAGGATGTTGATCGACCATGACAGTTCAAGGGTGCTGTCAGAATAGCTTGGCGCCTGTAGGCGCCAAGCTATTCTGACACCACCCTTGAACTATCAAGGTCAATCTGTCTCCAGAACTGTTATGCAGACCTTAAACGATAAAAGAAACTTAATTAAATTCTCAGGATGTGCTGAGTTAACGCTTTGCATGTCGGTAGCGGTTATTGTCGCAATGATTGCTATTGGAATCGTCGAGACAAAAAACGCTACTGACAGAAGGTTAAGGGGTTAACCTATATTTCAGTACTGTAACTTGTCCTGTATTGTGTCCACCCTATCTGATATCAATTTTTTTTTGTTCTTTCGTTGTAAGGTGTTCAGATCTCCTGAGACGGCCATTATCTACCTCAGGTAAGATCACAATTTATACAATATAATATTATCCCCCTTGTCCATATAGCCACCGGTACTGTGCATAACCATTGACTTCACGCACCAAGCAGGTTATAACCTTTGGGATGCTGGTAGCGCTTTTTATCGTGATGACTCCTGCAGGAATCATCGTGGCAGAAAGCACTGCTGACACTCAAAGGGTTTATACTATCGCCTCGTCATCAAATGATGATCACAATGAAACGGAACTCTCAGACCCTTTGTACCATGTGCCTTTTACCATGACTGTCTTTTACTGTGTTTATCTTCAGTGTGAATGCATGCGTTTCATGTGCGTTGGGTTCAGTTCGCAGCACTTTGAATCAATTCACAGAATTGGCCGAAGCGCCTTTATAACGATTGGTATTTTATTATTATTAAAATGCTTGTGATAATGCTGAGCTATGTTGTCACATGGCCGATTTTAGGAGATAGATGTGAAAGCTAATAAATAGCTGTGGAGTTCTGTGTAGCCACGCCCAGTAACTATTCCCTGTAAATTTGATCAGCAGCTGGACACCTGAACAGGTTGACGGAACTCGGTTGTCTCTGTCAGTGTTAGAACAGGTTGACGGAACTCAGTCGTCTTTGTCAGCGTTAGAATAGGTTGACGGAACTCGGTCGTCTCAGTCAGCCTTAGAACAGGCTGACGGAACTCGGTCGTCTCTGTCAGCGTTAGAACAGGTTGACGGAACTCGGTCGTCTCTGTGTCTTTCAGCGTTAGCAACCTCCAGTTCAGTGCATTGGGATGTATTAACCCCTTCACTGCCATGAAAAAGTGAACACGGATCTAACTGCAAGAGGCATAGATTCTCATGAGCCCCCGCTAACGCGGGGGCTCATGAGAATCTATACTTCTTGCTGCGACCACTTTGTGTCTGTCCTCTTAAGACAGTGGTGGCTTTTGGTCATTCAACGCATGCAGATTTCAGAAACAAAATGTACGTCTGTTTACAGGGAAGAGGTTAACCCATTCAGCCTGGCGCACGTATACATTCCCATATTTGGAAGGCATCATCTAACGACTATGCACCTGTTGCAGGAGATGGATCGACCATAATAATTCAAGGGCAGTGCCAGATTAGCTGGGCGCCGACAGGCGCCAAGCTAATCTGGTACTACCCTTGAATTATTATGGTCGACCCATCTCCTGCTGTAGTGCATCAGGGCTGCATGGGTTAACATGTATTATGCATGATCCTTGCAATCATTTAAATGTTGGGTTTTTTTGGCAAGTTTTGTTACACTGACGTATATTTTATATCATCAAGAACAGATCCAACTCCATAGTATTGGCAACTTTAGTTTGTCAGCTTTATCCAAGTTTGCAAAACATCACCAGGCCGACGTAGGCCACTGTTGGCCCTGCTCACAACTGTGTGCGGGCCAACAGTGGGCGACGTTGGCCGATGGACTTTTGTCTTTTGCCTAGCATACCTCAGTGAAAGTAGATATGACCACAAACTGTTCTGCGTGTTGTACATTTTTCTTGTGAAGTCTGTTCTCCTACAAGAACAGTATGATAAACAGTTGCAGATGTGCAATGTACTTGTTTCCTTGCTGAGCTTGAAACAGATGGCTGACGGCAGAAAAACAAAAAAAGAAACCAGCAATTACTGTTTACATCTGCAACAGTTCATTTCCCAGTAAGAACAAATTATTAATGGAACATACTGTATTTCGCATGCGGCACATGTTTCTGCGTGGGGCTGCGCTAGTATGAAACCGTAATGCAGTTTTTGCAGTGTCATTTGTTTATGATCTTTGACATGTTGGTGGTCTACATTGCATCAATACTTTAGTACATGTGTAGCGCACTTTGGCACCATCTCTGTGTGGTCATTAAAAAAGATTTGGGGTTTTGAATTCATAAATAAATTAACTACATGATTGCCAGGAAAAATTAAACACCACTCAACTGCAAGAGGTATAGATCCTCGTGAGCCTCCACAGGGGGGAGGGGGGGGGAGGGGTTGGGCTCATGAGGATCTATGCCTGCTGCTGAAACCACTTTGTTTCCTTATTTATTTTACACTCTCTCTTCTCTCTCTCTCTTGGCTTGACTTCGCGAACGAAGATTTTATAGGAGTTGCCCACGATGTCTGCAGGCTTGTTCGTGGCTGCGGAGGCCAATCCGGGACAGGCAGGTTCGACCGCAGTGGCTGCAGGGGAAGGTTTGGCCAGGGTTTTGAGTTGCGGCATCTCTGTTTTTTCTCCTGAGCCGCTTGTCCTTAAGGCTAGCTCTGCGAGAGTCCTCAAAGGAGACAGCTGCCTTGTAAATGGTGGAGCGCCAGGTGTCACGGTCCACAGCAAGCGAGGACCACTGGTGGTGGTCAATTTGGCCGGCACTAAGTGACTTCTTGAGACAGTCTTTGTATCTCTTCTTTGGTGCCCCTCTTTTACGGTGTCCAGTAGCAAGCTTGCCGAACAGGGCGATCTTTGGTAGGCGATGATCCTCCATCCTGGAGACATGCCCCGCCCAGCGGAGCTGTGTCCGCAGCAGCAAGGCCTCGATGCTCACAGTTTCAGCCTGTTCAAGGACCTCGACGTTGGTGACATAGTCACTCCAGTGAATGCCCAGGATGGTACGCAGGCAGCGCTGGTGGAAACGTTCGAGGAGTCATAGTTGGCTGCGGTAGAGGGCCCAGGACTCGGAACCATACAGCAGGGTGGTGAGGACGACAGCTCTGTACACGCTGATCTTGGTGCCTGTTTTCAGCTGTTGATTGTGCCACACCCGCTTGAAAAGTCGCCCGAAAGCGCTGTTCGCTTTTGCCAGCCTGCTGTCAAGCTCCCTGTCCAGCTTGGCGTCCGACGTGATAATGCAGCCAAGGTAAGTAAATTAGTGCACTGACTTTAGTTCAGACTCGCCAATGGTGATGTGAGGAGGGCGATACACTGTCTTGGGTGCCGGCTGATGGAGGACCTCTGTCTTTTTCAGACTGACCTCGAGTCCAAAGAGCTGGGCAGCGTCTGTGAAGCAGGACGTGATGCACTGCAGGGCTCTCTCTCTGTTTATTTTACATCTAGAGATCTGTAACACTGAATTTACAATGATTTCAAACATGATGTCAGTGTCCACTTGTAATGAAGGAGTTAATTGATTGATATTTTTATGCTTTGCAGTTAACCATTTAACCCCACGGCTGCATTTCCCAAATTTTGGAGGTGTCACCTAATAACTTTGTATCAGAGGCAATAGATAGATCAGTCATGATAATTCAAGGGTAGTGCCAGATTAGCTTGGCGGAAACAGGCGCCAAGCTAATCTGGCACTACCCTTGAATTATCATGGTCGATCCAACTCCTATTGTTGTGCGTCAGGGCTGAATGGATTAACTTGGCAAGCACTTTAAAAATGCAACAGAATAGGGGCAGTCCAGGACACACGAAAACTGTGACTTTCTGAAAGCCTGGAAGTGCTGAGTGGCACTTAACCACTGTGTGAAATAAGTTTGACTAAAATAGTTCAAGGGTAGTGCCAGAATAGCTCGGCGCCTCTAGGCGCCAAGCTATTCTGGCACCACCCTTGAACTGAAGCCATTGGTCTATATCCTTATCTGTAAGTGCCTCAGGGCTATGTCTTCGGCCCTGTATTGTTTACGTTGTATTCACAACCGCTGTCATGTTATTTCCAGCCATCAGTGTTCTTAACATAAGGATTCAGATGACACTGAAATCTCTCAGAGTGGTCCACCTGGGGAATTTCAGTCTGTTGAAACTGGCATCAAGTCTTGTGTTGACGATGTCACGACATGGATGGACAGTAACAAACTTATAAACAACAGAGTTACTGCCCGTTGGCTCAGCATCCCAGCTTCAACAAATTCACACTGAGTCTTTACACATAGATGACACATGGAAATTCCATTTCCAGCTTCGGTCAAATATTTTGGTGTCAAGCTCAATAAGACTTTGAATATGCAGGATCACGTCAGTAAAATCTGTCGTGGTGCTTCATACTCTCTGAGACACATCGCATCTGTTCGACACAGTCTTTCTGAATCTGCCACTGCAAAGTTAGTGAATGCTTTAGTCACGAGCCGTCTTTGACTACTGCAATTCTCTGCTTTTTGGTCTTCCATCTGAGCAGATTAGCCGCCTTCAGCGAGTTAAAAATAATGCCGCAAGGTTTGTGAAGTGCAGGTAAAAACGAGACCACGTAACCCCTATGCTGAAAGACCTTCACTGGCTTCCAATCCAATCCCGCATACAGTTTAAGATTGCGACCCTTGCATACCGCCACTTTGATGGCAGTCTTCCGTCATACCTTTCCTCCAGTCTGATTACTTACCAGCCCTCTCGCTTACTACGTTCATCGGTGAGCTGAGAATTGCCTCTCCCATTAAGCAGTTCAAAGCAAAGTTAAAAACTTACCTTTTCTCGCAGACTTTTGTGTAATCTCTACGGTTTTCTGTACACACACCACCCCCCCACCCCGAACCCCCGCCCCTGCAGACTCTGTGTGCGTGCGTGTGTCGTTTTCGCCTGCGCATTGAGTTATATTATAAATATATGAGAAATGCGCCATATAAATACCATGTATTATTATATTTAAGTACTATAATGTAGCTTGCATATGGCAGTGTACAAATTTGAAGCTTTGGCCTCGGTATGATACGGGTTAAGACACTATATTTAATGGTTTCGTCAGATGATACTAGCACATTATATTTAATGGTTTCGTCAGATGATACTAGCACATTAGCTGACTGAGGTATTCAGGTAGGATTATTTGGTGTTGGCATTGACACGACCAGCAGTTTCATTCTGCAGCGGGGTGGATGGGAAACTGAAAGGGCTAGGTTTTAACCCAGATGCACTACAGCAGGAGATGGATCGACCATGATCATTCAAATGTAGTGCTAGATTCGCTTGGCGCCACAGGCGACAAGCGAATCTGGCACTATCCTTGAATTATCATGGTCTATCCATCTCTTGCAACTGGTGCATAGTCGTTAGGTGACTCCTCCAAAATTTGGGGAAACGCGGCCTTGGAGCTAAGTGGGTTAAAACAGACTAAACTGCGCCCTGGAGAGTTGACTAGTGGGGCAGTTTATGGAGACCGAAGACACATTAGTGTGTGTCTACAGACTAAACTGAGCCCTGGAGAGTTGACTAGTGAGGCAGGTTATGGAGACTGAAGACACATTAGTGTGTGTCTACAGACTAAACTGAGCCCTGGAGAGTTGACTAGTGAGGCAGGTTATGGAGACCGAAGACACATTAGTGTGTGTCTACAGACTAAACTGAGCCCTGGAGAGTTGACTAGTGAGGCAGGTTATGGAGACCGAAGACACATTAGTGTGTGTCTACAAACTAAACTGCACCCTGGAGAGTTGACTAGTGGGGCAGTTTATGGAGACTGAAGACACATTAGTGTGTGTCTACAGACTAAACTGAGCCCTGGAGAGTTGACTAGTGAGGCAGGTTATGGAGACCGAAGACACATTAGTGTGTGTCTACAAACTAAACTGCACCCTGGAGAGTTGACTAGTGAGGCAGGTTATGGAGACCGAAGACACATTAGTGTGTGTCTACAGACTAAACTGAGCCCTGGAGAGTTGACTAGTGAGGCAGGTTATGGAGACTGAAGACACATTAGTGTGTGTCTACAAACTAAACTGCACCCTGGAGAGTTGACTAGTGGGGCAGTTTATGGAGACCGAAGACACATTAGTTTGTGTCTACAGACTAAACTGAGCCCTGGAGAGTTGACTAGTGAGGCAGGTTATGGAGACCGAAGACACATTAGTGTGTGTCTACAGACTAAACTGAGCCCTGGAGAGTTGACTAGTGAGGCAGGTTACGGAGACTGAAGACACATTAGTGTGTGTCTACAGACTAAACTGAGCCCTGGAGAGTTGACTAGTGGGGCAGTTTATGGAGGCCGAAGACACATTAGTGTGTGTCTACAGACTAAACTGCACCCTGGAGAGTTGACTAGTGGGGCAGTTTATGGAGACCGAAGACACATTAGTGTGTGTCTACAGACTAAACTGAGCCCTGGAGAGTTGACTAGTGAGGCAGATTATGGAGACCGAAGACACATTAATGTGTGTCTACAAGACTAAACTGCACCCTGGAGAGTTGACTAGTGAGGCAGGTTATGGAGACCGAAGACACATTAGGATTTACATATTGTTTTTTGTTGTTGTTGTAATAAATTGTTATTGTTGTCTTGCCAGCCCATAAAAGCTTTCTCTTCTTTTTTTTGTAAGAAAAATGTGTACAGTACAGTACAGTACAGCAGAGCCTGTTTTGAACAGTCACCGTTTATGGCAGAGGGAGATGGTATTTCAAGACAGGTGCTCTCTCAGGAGAAGTGTTGGGCAAACAGTGTCGCATGTCATTAGCGTCCATCATTTACCCACCTAAGCAGGTACCTCTGTGATGGTCTTTAGCAACAGGTGACCTCTCATAAGAGGGATCACACGAAACAGGTTCTGCTGTGTGTGTATTTTGAATACAGACAGGAGCATTGCTACCCTGTATCAGTTTCAGCCTGAGTGTAGCCCGTAAGGTACTTTGAGGGAGTGCATTATCCTACACAAAGGTTTTAGGCTGCGAGGCAATTCATATGGGTGCTGGGTGTCTGTGCTGGCGAGACTGGGGGCCATTTGAATGAGAGAGCTTAGTCCTGCGCCAGCCACTAAGCAAGGTGAAGGACTAAGCTCGCTCAAGCAACTGGCCTAGATGTAAGCTGAGACTGACCCGATTAGGAGTGTAGTGAACATTGCAGTCCATCGCCGCCAAACAAGTCAATTGTAAACAACCGTCAAGTCACAAAAAATGTATTTATCCGAGGAGGGGGCAATTCCAGTTTGGACGGGAGCGTGACAAGGAAGAACAATACCTGTTTGTAACAACAGGGACATACCGTTTGCGGACTGTACTCAACACAGTTTGTCATTCCAAAGTGTGCTTTCATTGTTGGCAATTTTATTTTTAGAACATTCAATTATTTATTGCGGTGACTGCGTTGTGGTGGCTCTTTCCTTTTGCTGGCCACGCTGTTTGTGTAGTGTGTGCTGACTGTGCGTGTACAGTTACAGTTAGGGAAGCTGCTTGGGCAGGTGGTGCTGTGTGTGTGGGGGGGGGGGGTTAAACACTGCAATACAGCACATGCTTTGTAAAGCGCTTTGAGCTTAGCAGTGGGGATTTTTAGGCTATATATATTTTTTAAAAACTTTTTTTATTGTTATTAGTGGTAGCAGTTGTATGTGTTCTAGATTAATTTTTTTGCTGTCAGTAGCCCTTTTTCTTGAGGTGATTCCTGCATGAAGTGCTGCTGACAGGCAAAGGGTTAATTTTAATCTTGGGAAGATTTAATCACAGTCAGGAGGCCTGTTTATACCATTTGCAACAGCTGTTCAATGGCTTTTAACATGTTGTGCCCATGTTTACAGTGGAATGTTAACACTCGTCAGTAACAAACGCTGTAGAAATTCTTACCTTAGTCATGACGTACAGGCCATCTGATCACCTGACAAAACGTGTTTTTTGAACTCTTGTAGAAAAACACTCCCATTTCATTTTTATCAGGTCATGACTGTAGCCATAAAAAAACTCCATTTTATTTTTGATTAGGCGACTGTAGCAATAAAAACACTCCATTTTATTTTTGATCAGGTGACTGTAGCCGTGCACTCTCGTACAGACCTTCAGCTCTGATAAGAATGCTTTTTGTTTGTTTTTTTAAAATTCTTTTAGAAAAGCACACTGCTTCATTTTGGGCTTCGAGGGCCTGAGAGCCTTTCTTTACTGGATAGGCACACGTGCACACACCAGTTCTTGGGCTACATGATCGACCATGCTAGTTCCTGAAAAGTGCCGAATTAATCAGGCACTACCCTTGAACTATCATGGTCGATCCTTCTCTTGCTGTAGCCTATGTATTATGAAGTCGACCCATTTAGCCCCAACACCCTACAGCAGGAGATGGATCGATCATGATAATTCAAGGGTAGTGCCAGCTAAGCTGGCACTACCCTTGAATTGTCATGGTCGATACATCTCCTGCAACTGGTACATAGTTAGGTGACACCTCTAACAATTTGGGGGAATAGGTGGCCTTGAGGTTAACCGGGTTACCGTGTCCATTCTGTTTGGGTTGTCCCCGCCATACTCTAGTTTGCAATGCAAGTCATTCATTTGCAGTTGGCCTTGCTTCATAGGGGCCTGACGAGTGGTGCTTTGACTCGATGCAAATCCACCCCACCCGGGTCTGCCCTGGGGGACTTGGGTGGGGTTAACTACTTTTTGGTTCCCAGGGTCACCCTGGTCGGCCCCACAGGGTGGGTTTTCTTCTCTATTCTGGGGCATGTGTTTCTGTCTACACTTGGTCCATTCACCTGTATTTGCCTTTTTTAAACTCTCCCTACTGTCTGCGCTGCCTGTAGCTCTTGATATTGGACGTGTGTTGCTAAATGGTCTTAGCTTTATTTAGGCCCCATGGCGTAGGTTTATCTAACGTATTGGACCGGCTGGCGACATACATTCAATATTCTGTTTCTTTTTATTTTTTTACTTTTTTTTGCACAAGCAGTGCATATATAGTCAAAGCACCACTCGTCAGGCCCCTATGATTTGCTTGTCTCCTAAAAATGTTTCGTGCTGTGCACTGTTTGCCCTTGGAGGCGTGATTCCTGAGTTTTATGACGACCTTGGTGCACAAGTATTTTCATTCAGAGCAACCATAAACCTGTCAAACATGGGTGCAAAACAGGCGTTTTTTTTTATGGTGGTTGTGTGTGTGTCGGATGGTGCAGTGGAACCTGTTCTGAGTGCCCGCCTTTCCCCGCAACAGTGGCCTTCAAAGACGGGTTCTCTCTCAGGAGAAGAAATCTTTAACGCTGAGTCTTTTAAAAGTTGCCTATTGTCCTGTGAAGGTTGCATTACACATTAGGAGGTAGATTACAACCATTTTAATTCAAGGGGCGCCTGAGGCGCCAAGCTATTCTGGCACCACCCTAGAACTATCACAGTCTGCTGCACAGTAATACTATTGCTTGAAATGCATTTGACTGTGATAGTTCAAGGAGGAGGAGGGGGGGGGGGTGCCAGGATAGCTTGGCGCCCCTTTTTCTGCTACACAGTAACACTATTGCTTGAAATACATTTGGAAAAGGGGCGCCAAGCTATCCTGGCACCACCCACCCTTCAACTATCACAATCAAATGTATTTCAAGCAAAAGTGTTACTGTGTAGCAGGATGAACAGGGTTAAACTTCCACCTGTCATTAACCTTTTGGCTGTCGATAGCGTGTTTGGTGGAGGTGCGGGAATCACCTCGACCAAACACGTTGCCGACACCCAAAGGGTTATACAATACGATACCATTTTATTGTCTGTTCGAGTCAAAACACGACAGAAATTTGCCTTTTGGCTTGCCATAAAACAACAAAACAAAGACACTAAGTTAATAAACACTATGAGAACATTCCAAGTTTAAGGGCCATTATTTAAGTGGCTACAGAATAATGGTCTTTATCGACAGGTGATCTTTCACAAAGGCAGTCAAGTTGCTTAAAACAGGTTCTGCTGTGTTCAAGTGGCTACAGAATAATGGTCTTTATCGACAGGTGAAATTTCACAAACGCAGTTAATAGTTGCTTAAAACAGGTTCTGCTGTGTTTTGTCTGCAGAGCTGCAGTCTCTGATTATAATTAACTCTGACTAGCTGGGAAAAATTCCATCATGCACACTTTACCCTTTGACTGTTGGTGGCGCTTTTTGTCGCGATGTTTTCTGTAGGACTCATGGTGACAAAGCGCGCTACCAACAAGGTTAACCCTTTCAGCCCCAAGGTCCCATTTCTCAAGTTTTGGAGGTGTTGCCTAATAACTATGTACTCGTTGCAGGAGATGGCCTGATCATGATAATTCAAGGGTAGTGCCAGATTAGCTGAAGGCGCCAAGCTAATCTGGCACTACCCTTGAATTATCATGGTCAATCCATCTCCTGCTGTAAGGGACGCGGGGCTAATTGGGTTTAACGGTGATGATCAGGAACAGGAACAAGCCAAAAGGAAGCGGAAGAAATGACGCAGACTAAAATAGTTGTTCACTTGCAGATGTTTGATGACTTCAAGTTGCTGTGTTTGTTTTCAGTGGCGGTGTGCGTTTTGGAGACCTCACTAAAGAACAAGGTATTCATGTTTATTTTTTTATGTAAGAATATCAGGGGGAAAAAACACAGCGTTGTTATTATGTGGACTTGTGACATACACATACAGCTTTTTCTTTTGTTGAATTGTTGAAGACAGTTCGTATTTGATCACCAGAACATCAGAACCAACAGATCGTCAACACTTGTCAGGCAGCTTCGAGCCAAAAGTAGCTTTTTTTTTTTTTTAAATAACCTTTATCATACGGAATACACCAGGGGAATACACCAGTGTGTGAAATACGTTTGTTTAAGATAGTTCAAGGGTAGTGCCAGAATAGCTTGCCGCCTCTAGGCGCCAAGCTATTCTGGCACCACTCTTGAACTAAAGCCATTGGTCTATATCGTTATCTGTAAGTACTGTAATGTAGCTTGCATAAAATTATGGCGGAGTGGACAAATTTGAAGCTTTTAGCCTCAGTATGATATGGGTTGACACTACTTGATGGCCAAAGCCCCAAAATGCCACGTCTGTGCACTTGCTTTTTTACAAGTTGCACTTCTGCATTTTAATATATGCAGGTCTTCCTCGGTGTCAGATTCATCATCATCATCATCAGTCCCTTGCCCGAACTGGGCGTTGGGGGGACTGAAAGGCAGCAGCAACAGACAGTGCTCTCCACTGAGTTCTATTTTGGGCGGTGGCAAGCAAGTCTGGCATCTCGAGTTCAGATTGACAGGCTTCAAAAAGTTCGGAACTTTGCTGCAAGATTCATTTATAAAAAAAAAAAAGCACTTTACACCTGTGTTAAATCCTGCTGTTGCTGCAAGAGCTAATCCATTTAACCCAGATGCACTACAGCAGGAGATGGATCAAGCATGCTAATTCAAGAGTAGTGCCAGATTCGCTTGGTGCTGATGGCGCCAAGCTAATCTGGCACAACCCATGCTTCAGTTATCTCGGCTGATGCATCTCCAGCTGTATCTCGGCTGATGCATCTCCAGCTGTAGAGCACAGTCGTCAGGTGACACGTCCAACATTTGGGAAATGTGGCAGTGGGCTTAAATGGGTTAAGGAGATCACGAGGATGTATGCCTCTTGCAGATATCAATTGTTAGGGTGGGGGCTCATGAGGATCTATGCCTATGGCAGGCTCAATATACATTACATCGCTCGTGACTGTCCTGTGTTGTTTCAGCATTCAGTGTGTACGCCCGGTACTGCCAGAGCCTAGCACTGCCAGTACCTGCAAAGGCATAAACCCTCATGAGCCCCCGCGTATGCGGGGGCTCATGAGGGTTTATGCCTCTTGCAGACACGACCATGAAGGCGGATTCCTCCTGCTGGCTCATTGTCGGTAGGTTCTCATCTCTCGTGTTCTGGTTTCAGCATTCCTTTTCCAGGAGAACATTATTCGCACAATGATGCAGGTGGAGAAGACCTACAATGATCTGGCTCGCGAGCGGCAGCAGGACATCCTGCTTATCTGTGATCGCGGCGTCATGGATGGGTCTGCCTGTAAGTGGTGAATTCTCCCTCGCAAAATGCGTACAGCGTACGACATGGCGCGTGCCAGTTCTCACGTACAGGCCACACAGGGCAATTGCTTCCGGTGCATGTAGTAACTTTTCCGCCAGAAATAGTTCAAAAAATTTCCTCCCTTTTTGCCATTTTTTTAGGGTGTAAAACTTCAATTGTGTGCCTTTTTTGGCGTTTTGAGCAACAAAAGGCATGACAGGTGGTGTGAAAAAGAGCAAAATCTGGGTAATTTTAGTCGACCTAGTGTGTTCATGGGAGCCTAATTGGGGCATGTGCACGGTTGTATGCAGGCTTGCAGACGACAGTTTTGTCATGGGGTACTTAGTGCATTTGAGTGTTGTGAAAAACGCTAACTCTTAATTTTTGTAAGAATTGCTGAAATAGCTTCTCCTGTGATGTGCTCCGAGTGGATTTTTTGTTTTGGCAGAAAAGTTCTTCGTTCATAGTTTTATGCTGCAAGAGGCTAACAGATAACAGTGTGTGAAAAGGGGGCGTAACCTAATTGCCCTGTGTGGCCTGTAAAGGCAGAGTGAATTTTTCTACTATTGGCGTTTGGAAGGAGATTGTGCCAAAAAATCGACATTTTTTGCTTTTTATGCTGATATCAGGTGTTTTTAGGCCATGTTGGCACTTTTGATGCCATACAGATAGCTTTATTTAGCTGTATAAGGATTATAGAGGCAAAATGGTGCATATTTGTGCGAAGGGGAAAGAAAAGACTAGAAAACACTTAGGAACAATCCCAGGTCACATTTTCTGTCATAGTAGTCATTCAGAAACCCTTCTGACAAGGTAACAGTCATTACGGTGTCATCTAGATGAAATTTAGTTAAATTTGATTTTTGTCGGTTGGCCGATTTTTTGGCTTTTGTTTTGACTGCATTCAAAATACCCGTTTATCCTGCACAGTGTATTTTGGGCTTTGTGAGGGTCATCTTAGTGAAAACATGCTGTAAACTGCAAACCTCAGTGTGGTGACACCAAAACATGTTGTTTTGACTGGTTTCTGAAGTCGGTTTAGATGGTATGGTGCGGTGAAAAGGCACGGTTGTCATAAATATTATCAAGAAGTTAGTGTGTGAGAAATCTCTTCACCTTTTTCAAACACAAATCATCCTGCTGTATCCTGAGCATATCTATTATGCCTAAAAATCCATGCCACACATTTCCACCCACCCACCACCCACCCCAAACACCACCTTCTTACCCCCGTGCCCCCCCCCCCCCCCCCAAATATCCCTCACCCCCAACCCTCAGTCATGGTAAGCCTAACGTTACTATGCTAACTCAGATCCCAAAACTATGTTAACCCTAATCCTAACTCTACTATGCTTACCATAATAATACTAACCCAAAGCATTAACACGCACACCTCCCCCCCCCCTTCTCCCCCCCCCTCCCTCCCCCCTCCCCCCCCCCCCCCCCCCCCCCCCCCCCCCCCCCGAATGAACGCACGCGTTCACGTGAAATTTTTGCTACTTTTTCAAGCATTTTACACTATTTAAAGCATTCTGCTGCTTTGCCATGCAAAGTAGTCAAAGTCAGAGAAGCACCTTGGTCCCTTGAGTTGGCTGGTACAAGGATTTGTAGCTGTTTGCAAGAAAAAGCATGTTGGCTGGTGATTCATTTTCAGAAAAAGTGCGGAACATAGCTTCAGCTGCCTTCAGTATCTTAAGCCTTGTTTAAAGCTGGAAGGAGGGAATAAAAGAAATGACACCTCATGCAGACTAGTTGTGGTTAGGCAGTTTGCTGAATTTTTTTTAAACAGTGCAAGGGCTTTTCTATGTTGTCCAGTTGGGTTCAAAGTTGAAAAAACTGTCAAAATGGTTCCTGCTTGGGGGGGTAGTATAGCAAATAAATTGCCAAAAAATAACCAACTGTTGAAAATTGTACTTGCTGGTTGTTTTGAATGCGTAACATGTGTGTCTGCTTGTCTGCAAAATATAGGGTTGCTAGCTTGAACATAAGTTTTTCCTTTTGGATCTTTACATGTGTGGTGCTGACAGTCAGCCGCAAGAGCGAATGGTACTCCGGGCACCAAGGGGTGCAGGTAGTAATTTTGGTGCAGCTTTAAAACCATCAGCCATTCATGTCTGAAACTTGGCAGTGTATCTTCTTATAGGGTACGGTTATCAGTGATCAAGTTTTGATTGCAGCTGACAACTTTTTTTGTTTCATTACAGGCCACACAGGGCAATTGCTTCCGGTGCATGTAGTAACTTTTCCGCCAGAAATAGTTCAAAAAATTTCCTCCCTTTTTGCCATTTTTTTAGGGTGTAAAACTTCAATTGTGTGCCTTTTTTGGCGTTTTGAGCAACAAAAGGCATGACAGGTGGTGTGAAAAAGAGCAAAATCTGGGTAATTTTAGTCGACCTAGTGTGTTCATGGGAGCCTAATTGGGGCATGTGCACGGTTGTATGCAGGCTTGCAGACGACAGTTTTGTCATGGGGTACTTAGTGCATTTGAGTGTTGTGAAAAACGCTAACTCTTAATTTTTGTAAGAATTGCTGAAATAGCTTCTCCTGTGATGTGCTCCGAGTGGATTTTTTGTTTTGGCAGAAAAGTTCTTCGTTCATAGTTTTATGCTGCAAGAGGCTAACAGATAACAGTGTGTGAAAAGGGGGCGTAACCTAATTGCCCTGTGTGGCCACACCACAAACTTTTTTTTTAAATTTTTAACACTCGTGCAAGCACTATCCGCTCCCCCCCCCCCCCCCCCCACACACACACACACACTTCAGCCCTCCTTTTATATGGGGTGTGTAGTGGGTCTATCAGATTGACTGCTCATGATATGCACAGTGTTTTGCACAGGCCAAACAGTGTGTTTTATATGCCAGGGTCACACTGGTACGGTGAAATCATTATAATAATAATAATGGCTACTTATATCGCGCTTATCCTTAAATAAGCTCTAAGCGCTTTACAAATAAAGAGTGGGAGTGGAGGGGGTCATAAAACCAGAGAAACAATACACACTTCACACGCGCACGCACGCACGCACGCACACACACACACACACACACACACACAACACACACACACACACACACACACACACACACACACACACACACACACACACAC
The DNA here is from genome assembly GCA_036245525.1 of Semisulcospira habei. Lineage (NCBI taxonomy): Eukaryota > Metazoa > Mollusca > Gastropoda > Semisulcospiridae > Semisulcospira > Semisulcospira habei. The sequence continues at coordinate 146,254,992 of BTPG01000007.1, forward strand.
ACAGAGGTACATAATGACAAAGAACTGAGCTACATTGGGGTATCGAACAGGTGGGTCTTTAGGGCAGATTTAAAGGCAGTGCATGAGGAAGAATGTCTATAGGTAGGGAGTTCCACACAACAGGTCCAACGTGCGCAAAACAACGGTCGCTGATCGGCACATTGCTGATCGGCACACCTTTCCTGGTTATTGTGTAGTACTCTTGACTGACGTCATAACCCGTTTAACACCACGGCCGCTGAACCCAAATTTCGGACGTGTCACCTAACGACAATGTTCCAATTCCATGAGATGGATCGACCATGATAATTCAAGGGTAGTGCCAGATTAGCTTGGTGCCTGATGGCGCCAAGCTAATCTGGCACTACCCTTGAATTATCATGGTCGATCCATCTCCTGCTGCAGGGCATTGGGGTTAAATGGGAGCTGATTGATTTTCCAAGAAAATAACCAACAGGGAGAGGAACGCACGTGAAAATACCAAGGGCAAAACAGGAAACTCTCAGGAAAATGGTTTGTCCTTGTTTTTCTGAAGTGTATGTTTAATTTTTTTAATTTTCTTTTTACTGTTTTGGACTTATTTTCTTGTTGTTGTTGTTCACACGCGTTCACACAAATGAGTATGTAATGGGTCAGTGATCATCTGTCTGTTGTCCGTGGTGAACTTTAACATTGTCTTTTCTCTGAGACTATTTAAGCCACAGTCTTCCAACTTGGCTCTAGGATACTTTATGGCAAGACCTTTTTAACATACCAGTTTCAATGACATCTCGCAAAAGTCAAGGGCACAGGGGATCAGGAATAGCTGTATTTTGACAAAAATTGATTTTTCTCAAATAATATTCTTAACTTCAAACCTGAATTTGGTACAAAAATACCTGATGGGAAGACCTTCTGCATAATAATTTGGTTGACCCCTTGGAAAGGTAAAAAATCACAAGAGATCAGGTAGAAAATAGTTATAGGTAGATGGGGGGGGGGGGGGGGGGGGGGGGGGGGAATGCTATATTTTGACAACAATTTTGTTTTTTGTTTTGTATTTTTACATCTTCAGACTTGGTACAGAGTTACCTGATTATAAGACCTTCCCATACATATTAATTTGGAAGGTCAACAGTCACAAGTTATTAGCAAATATGTGAAAAAATGCCTTTTGGGGATTGAATTGCAGTTTTATCAGCATTTTTGCAAACTTTACAATCAAATTTGGCACAGAGGTATTTGCTGATAATACCTTTCTACGCATACGTATTGTGTTGACTCTTCGCAGAGGTCAGGGTCACAAGAGGTTAATGACAAAAGTCTGAACATGCACATGTTTTGAGAAAACAAATTTCGCAGGAACAAAAAATTGAATTCCTTGCTTATGTCGGGACGCTTGGACACTTCAGATTTTAGTGATCTGTTGGAAAGGAGTAGGTCACAAATGTCATTGTAGTGATGTGGATCGCTCACGTGCGTGAGCCTTAAGAGCTCTGCCATTCTTGTTTTCAAAGTGTGTCTCTGTTATTCATTCTCTTGCATTTTACCTGTTTGTCAGTCAGGCTTTCGGTTTGAATTTGATTGGCCATGCAGATTTAGATCCTAAGGACTGGGAGCGGATGAAGGCTGAGCACGGTTGGCACGAGGTGGACCTGCGAGACAACCGCTACAACCAGATCATCCACATGGTGTCAGCCGCCAATGGGGCCGAGGCTTTCTACACCGTGGCTGGGCACAAAACGCGACATGAGGGCCTCGATCAGGCGCGCGAGCTGGACGCTATCACAGCCAACGTAAGGGCAACTCTCTGTGTACACTCACTTCGCCCATTCAGCCCCGACGCACTGCAGCAGGAGATGGATCGACCATGATGATTCAAGGGTAGTGCCAGATTAGCTTGGCGCCATCAGGCGCCAAGCTAATCTGGCACTACCCTTGAAGTATCTTGGTTAATTCATCTCCTGCAGCTGGTACACAGTCGTTAGGTGACACTTCCAAAATTTGGAATGTGGCCGTGGGGTTAAATGGGTTAAGTTAGACCATTCCATCTGCAAGAGGCATAGATTCTCATGAGCCCATGCCGTGCAGCTGCAGGGGCTCATAAAAATCTGTGCCTCTCGCTGACAAAGGTAGGCCCTATTTGCATTTTCAGCTGAGGAGAGTCTGGGCCGAAACGTCATCTCACAGAATGCCACAGTGAGTGACAACAACGGAAAGCATTATTTATGCTGTCATGGTGTGTTTCTATATAGCAGCGGGACAGTGACACAAAAGCAATGGCAACAGCACCACAAACTGAAAACCTAGAAATAAAGAATAAGTGTTTCCACATGCGTGACGGAAAAGCAGCGCGATTGTGAGGGGACAGCGGCATGACAAAGTTGTACACTCTATGGAGTAATTCAATGGTGATTTGATTCCGCTGAGATTCATGCTGCTATGCAATGTTCCACCTGCCATTCAGCTCCTTTTTATGCCATGAAGTTGCCTACCATGCTGCTTTTGCTTGCTTTATGGAAACGTGCCTTTTTATAAAGGGTCTGTATCACAATACTGATTTGACATGGGTGTAGTTTGCAAAATAAATTCTTCAGAAATCAGATGTAGGTCAATATTGTGTTCTTTGATAAAAACAGTGAGTTAACCCTTATCATTCGGGATACACCAGTGTGTGAAATAAGTTTGACTAAAATAGTTCAAGGCGCCAAGCTATTCTGGCACCACCCTTGAACTAAAGCCACTGGTCTATATCCTTATGTGCAAGTACTATAATGTAGCTTGCCTACGGCAGTGTACAAATTTGAAGCTGTTAGCCTCGGTATGAGGTGGGTTAACAGCTCAGACAAAGTTGCAGTATCGCACGTTTGTGCAAGCTTTTAATTCACTGTTTGTGTCAAAGGACATGCAGTGTTTGACCTCTGTCTGATTTACTGAAATGCTCGTTTGTGACACCTTCGACAATTTGAACAGATCAGGAAATGGGATATCATGTTTACCTGATGTTTACTTGTGATGCAGTACATACTTGAAGTTGTCACTTTGTTAGGTGTTTATTGCAGTTTTTTAAAAAGTTTTAACGTGTGTATTGTGCAAAACATTCCTGTGTACTGCAAAAGTTATGGAGGCGAGTGACTGATACTTGTATCTGCAGGCCTGGGTCGGTCACCCTTATTTCGACGTCATTGACAACTCCACAGACTTTGACGGGAAGATTTCCCGCATGATTTCGGTGAGTATGCACCCCTTTGACTTCGTGCATGTCATAGACCCCTTCATTGTCAAGAAAAAGTGTTCGCTGCCCAACTGCAAGAGACATAGATCCTCATGAGCCCCCACAGTTGCGGGGGCTCATGAGGATCTATGCCTCTTGCGGAGACCAATTGGTACCCATGTCCCTTGGAAGGTTGTAGATTTGTGTCGTGGAGTGAACAAAGAGTTTAGAAGCAAAATGTAAAGCCCAGTGGCAGGAAAGGGGGTTAACTACAAGGCTGCCCTTAGTACAGCGGAATTTGTTCGAGCACTTTTCAGTTTCTGGTCGTGAAGGAATGGACATTGAAGTTTCTCGGCTTCTTTTTTGTTATAACCCATGCAGTCCTGAGAGCGCAGCGCAGTGTGACCAGCCAGAACAGTTCAAGGGTAGTACCAGAATAGCTTGGTGTCTCCAGGCCCCTCAGCTGCTCTGGCAATGGCCCTGAACTGTCATGGTTGCTGTGTGACCATCTCCTGGTCTGGTGTGTTGTCTCAAAAGGGCAACTTTTAACCTTAGTAATTTCCTGACCCCTTTCACTCCACAGCCGGATTTCCTAACCGACTGTGTGCCAGCAGCAGGAGATGGATCGACCATGATAATTCAAGGGTAGTGCCAGATGAGCTTGGCGCCATCAAGGCGCCAAGCTCATCTGGCACTACCCTTGAATTATCATGGTCGATCCATCTCCTGTTGTAGGGGCCCAGGGCTAAAAAGGTTAATATATCACTGTAGAGTTCTTTGGCTGTGATGATGCTGTGCATTTTCAATGCACTACTCCGATGTTTTCAAGCAAACAACTACATGATGTAGAAGCACTGCCGATCTCCAACTTACGCCGGTGTAGCCTGGAAGCACTACTGAAAAGCCATCCTTTGCCATGCTAGCAGCCGTGACCTGCTCAGCAAGGCCAGAGGTATTCAAGAACGCGATCACATGGTTTCCCCTTCATAGTCTTTGTAAAGCATGGAACTCTACAGCGTTCTGTTTGATAAGATGCATCGCAGTGCTTGATGTTTTGTCCCAAGCTGTGCGTGCTTGTTTTGGTGTTGTATGCAGGAAGAGGGGGGGGGGGGGGGGGGGGGGGGGACCTAAAACATTGGCTTGGTCTAAATAAAAGTTGTGGCCTGTAGTGTACTACAAACAGGGAAGAACTTTTTATTTAAGACCAAGATAAATGCTTCTCTTACACCATTATGCGTACCACTCCAGGGGACGTCTCAGATGTGTGTGGATTTCAGCATGTGATGAATAACGTTGCTTGATGTTTTTTTCCCCCTCCAGGCAGTGTGTACTCGCATTGGCGTGGATCCTGGTGACCGTCTGGCGCCCAACAGCATCAAACGCAAGTTCCTCATCACGGCTATAGCGGACGCTGGTGTCAGTGAACAAAGATTTTGTCTCGGTGTTGACATGTTCTTTAAAGCTGGAGAGAAACTTTTGAACTTTGAATGCTGATAGCTACAGCCTACCTTGCTGGAATTGCCGATGTTTAGAACGAGCAGTGTAATCTCTGCATTTTAAACCACTGAACCCCACAGCCACGTTTGGAGGTGTCACCAAACAGCAATTTACCACTTAACCCTTATCCTTAGTGTGAAACAAGTTTGACTAAAATAGTTCAAGGGTGGTGCCAGAATAGCTTGGCGCCTCTAGCCGCCAAGCTATTCTGGCACCACCCTTGAACTGAAGCCATTGGTCTATATTCTTATCTGTAAGTACTATAATGTAGCTTGCATATGGCAGTGTACAGATTTGAAGCTTGTAGCCTCAGTGTGATATGGGTTAAAGAAGCATGAAGATGGATTGACCTTGCTAATTAAAAGGGTAGTGCCAGATTAGCTTGGCGTCTGATGGCGCCCAGTTAATCTGGCACTACCCTTGAATTAGCATGGTCAATCCGTTTGCTGCTGTAGTGTGTTGGGGTCGAATGGGTTCCCAGTAAGGTTGGTCATTGCATTCCAGCAAGAAATGCATTTTTTTTTTTTAGTTGAGCTTTTCTTAGAATTGAATTGAATACACTTCATCCGTTAATTGATTTCATAACTTGGTAATATTCCTTCAAACTCTCGAAACACAAAAGCGCACAGTCAATCCTTTGGCTGTTGGTAGTGTTTTTTTGTAACGATCAGGAATCGCGACAAAAAGCACAACCGACTATCACAGGGTTAAGACGTCTATCGCAAAAGAAACACTTAAAGCCTCTAATTAATGTTGCGCACAGAGAATATTGCATTTTCTGGTGTGTTTTTTTGCAGGCATTCCCGCATTATCAGGAGTTCCTTGTGACCCACGACTATCTCGTCACCCCGAGTCGCAAGATGCAGGCTCGCTTGCGCAAAAGGGGCCAGGAGGGTGAGTACGAGTGGGAACGTTTGGCTTGTAGAGCATTCTGTGATTTGACAACTGGCATGCCACGTTTTTTGCGATTTCACAGATTTCAGGCCCTCTTTTGAGCGGTCACTGGATGTTATGGTCACCTGTTGTTTATGGTCACTTTCGCGATGTATGGATGATGTTTACTATATAAAATACCTGGATTGTATGGTCACTTGCTGAACGCGGCCAACGGCCAGCGTATCGGAGCCAGAAATGCAAAAATACCTTAAATTTACGGCCATGGCCAGAGCGGTGTGGTAAATCCGTCATGTGTGATGGGTCAATGACTGCTTGCTCAACACCTCGCCAGCCGCTACACACCTTGGTGAAGCTGAGCGCCATGTCGTTACGCAATGATGGGTGCTTGCCATCTGCTTTCACGCTGGGTTGAGATGCCTCATGAAAGGGGCGGCATATATCGATGGGATTGACAATTACCTTGGGGAACAGAACTTGCACTGTAGGGGATGGATACACTAACTCTAATAGTGGCTTCGTTAGTGCAGATTTACATTTCTGGGTGGTCCTGGGTCCATTTCTATCGTACTTGCCGTGAACGGTCACCTGCTGTTTACGGTCACTTTTTCTTGGCAACAGGGGTGACCGCTTGTAGGAGGTTCTACTGTGCTTCTGATTTCTGAACGTCTGTTGCTTGACAGTGAAATCTGCTGGGGGAGCACGGATATTAATGAGGCTAGCAAGGGGCATTGATCCTCATGAGCCCCTGCCCTGGGGTGAATATTTGTTGATTGGTTGCAATCTGCATTTCAACCTATTACATCCTGAGGCTGATTTTGTTAAAAAGTTTGCATATTATCCTAGGAAGAATGCATACAGATACATGCCATTTTAGTTCAAGCGTGGTGCCAGAATAGCTTGGCGCCTCTTGAACTATCATAGTCAAAATCATTTCAAGCAGTAGTATATCGGGATGTAATGACTGTTTTCGGTGTCTTGGTGTTTTCAGGTAACTTTTCCTACACCCACACGATTCGACGACCAGAAATCAACCAGCAGAGCGTGGAGCTGAGGATGCCTATATCCAAGAAGGACTACGAGGTGCGGCCGCCATATTATCACTGCAAAATAGAATTTGACTGAGAAGAAAAGGGGAGACGGCCAGTGCTAATAATTTAGGAAGAGTAGCAAGTGAAGGAGGTGAAAGCATGGTCAGGGGAGAGAACTGTGCAGTGATGACTAGTGATAATAGATCTAGATGTTTATAGTACCAAGAAAAGATTGGATAGAGAAGGGAACACCGACCCTTTTATCCCCTGATCCCTACAGCAGGAGAAGGCATGTCCATGATAATTCATGTGTAGTGCCAGATTAGGTTTCGTTTTTAAGAAAAGGTTCTAAATTTTATCTATTTTAATCTGTCTCTTACTGAATTTGATGGTGCACACTTGTGTGTGGGTGTGTGTGTGTAAGGTAAGGGTTATTATTACATATTATTTAATATGTGTGACACTAGTATAATATTTTTATGCGTTTGTTTTACTTGTAATAATAATAATAATAATACATAGTATTTATATGGCGCATTTCTCATATTTATAATATAAATCAATGCGCAAGGTTAGTTATATTTAAGGTGGGTTTTTTTTTTTAGAAACAAGAGCACATGGAACCTACAGACAATTTTCTGTTTTATTTATTTTTAAAATGGGCAATACAGTTTCTTGATTCAGATCCTGATAAAAATAAAGACAATTTTCTGTTTTATTTATTTTTAAAATGGGCAATACAGTTTCTTGATTCAGATCCTGATAAAAATAAAGACAATTTTCTGTTTTATTTATTTTTAAAATGGGCAATACAGTTTCTTGATTCAGATCCTGATAAAAATAAAGACAATTTTCTGTTTTATTTATTTTTAAAATGGGCAATACAGTTTCTTGATTCGGATCCTGATAAAAATAAAGACAATTTTCTGTTTTATTTATTTTTAAAATGGGCAATACAGTTTTCTTGATTCAGATCCTGATAAAAATAAAGACAATTTTCTGTTTTATTTATTTTTAAAATGGGCAATACAGTTTCTTGATTCAGATCCTGATAAAAATAAAGACAATTTTCTGTTTTATTTATTTTTAAAACAATAACATTTTCTTGATTCAGATCCTGATAAAAATAAAGACAATTTTCTGTTTTATTTATTTTTAAAATGGGCAATACAGTTTTCTTGATTCAGATCCTGATAAAAATAAAGACAATTTTCTGTTTTATTTATTTTTAAAACAATAACGTTTTCTTGATTCAGATCCTGATGAACCAGCGCGATGAGAAGCACCACAAGGTGTACAAGATCCGGCGCTGCTTCCTCTGGCACAACCGTTACTACCAGCTCGACATATACCGCGAGCCGTGCTCCTCAAAGTGAGTTAACCCTTACCAGTGTGTGATATAAATTTGACTAAAATAGCTCAAGGGTAGTGCCAGAATAGCTTGGCGCCTCTAGGCGCCAAACTATTCTGGCACTACCCTTGAACTAAAACCATTGGTCTATATCCTTATCTGTAAATGCTATAATGCAACTTGCATGTGGTATTGTACACATTTGAAGCTTTTAGCCTCAGGATGATAGGGGTTAATCAGTAGCAGTTGGTTGAATTGACACTTTAGAACTAATACTTCAGACCAGCAAAGTATTAACCCCTCCCCTGACAGGTTGTGGCTCAAGTGTGATAGCAAAAGTGAGATTATGTACCAGGTACTAGATCCGTAGTATTCCGTGGTAACTTGAACATTGGCATTTTCTCTTAGACTGTTCAAGCCGGTACCTGACGGTAGGACCTATCTATGCATACTAATTTGTCATGCTGGATCCGTCTCTGGATTTGTAATACAGTCCTTCAGAGGGCAACTTCAACATTTGGGGACTTTGGTCCTGAGGTCGAAAGGTGTTCAGACACTTGAGCACTTGTTCATTTCAGTCTGCCAAATGATGTGGATTGGTCACACACATACACATGAGCCATAAGGGCTTTGTCATTCTTGTTTTTATTTTATTATTTATTGATATTGAGATCTTTGTGAGTTGCACTGGAAAGAGCTCCAGCCATCCAGGGAACGTGGTGAACTCACAGCAAGTGGCATAGACCCTCATGAGCCCCCGCAATTGCGGGGGCTCATGAGGATCTATGCCGCTTGCTGAAGATGATCTAGGTCTCGTGCAGTTGCATTGTTTTCAGTTGTTCTCACTAGTGAAGGGGTTGAACTATAAAACAGCAACCATTCAAGACACAACCTTAACACTGCACAAACATGAACCGTGCACTTTACCGCTGTTGGTCTCGGCAAGAGGCATCAATTTTCATGAACCCCCGCAATTGCGGGGGCTCATTATGATCTATGCCCCTTGCTGAAGATGATCTAGGTCTCGTGCAGTTGCATTGTTTTCAGTTGTTCTCACTAGTGAAGGGGTTTGTAACGACGGTGTTTTTAGTGTACTACTGAACTAAATTGTTACATATAAACGTTTATGGAATGAGTGTGTGCGTGGGCTTTCTGCCAATCTGTATAAAGGTGGGTGTTCTATCTCTGTTTACTAGACTCTTTCATCCACCACACACGCGCTTACAAACAAGGACAAAGGCCACACGGTTATCTCTCTTTGCCCTCTGTTTAACTTATTCTCATACACTCATAGCATACATTAAACCACACAATTCACATCATATAAACCAATCTACACCAATAACAATTCACATCATATAAACCAATCTGCACAAATAACTAACAAGTGGCATGTAGGTTATTCACAACTTCAGCGCTCACACATTCACTCGCTACCGTAGAGGTCGTTGTCTCTCTCGAGAGACGTCACTCGACTCCTCTTTATACTAGTGTCGACACAGTCAATATCACATTGACGACTTGACGGAGATTCCCGAACTGAATATTACTATTCAATGACTCCTCACAGATTTAGAACATTCCTAGGCGTGAAATTAACGGCGCTAGGCGACAATAGCTACACTGACGGAACACTGCATGTGGTCCTGTAGCACAAATCTGTGGCTTACTTCGCTACCGTTGCTGCTCGTAGCACCAGTGATGGTAGGACGAAGGAGAGATGAAGGCTTGATGTCCGCACCTGGTCACGTACGTGATGCCTTCAGGACAGCTTCATCGGCCCTACACCAGGGGTGTCCGCTCCGTACCGGCCCCGCTGTACACAACATTTATACACTCATAAATGTTCGCTCTTATACCCAAAAGTCTAAATGTGTCTTCGACACATTATTATTCTTCAGAGCGCTCTAGATCATTTCCTCTGAAAAATGTCTTCTTTATGCCACCATACCACAGTCACTATTGTCATAATTCTTATGACAATTCCTATAGCCACTCTAACACAGTGCACACAATTCCTATAGCCACTTTAATACTTTACACACATTTTACGTACCTACACCCAATGGATTATGAGCCAAATATTACAATCACAGCTCACCTCCAATTCGTAACATATTACTGCACATTTCATCATTAGCACGTGAACATGGCTTATCTGTACATTACCGCTCGTGAACAATGCTTATCTCTACATTATTTGCATGTGTACATTCGGTCCAACTGCTAATAACGTCACACCATCGTCCGACCGAAACCTGCCCCATAGGCGTTCGTTACAGGGTTGAACTATAAAACAGCAACCATTCAAGACGCAACCTTAACACTCCAGACCAAAAAGGTGACTGCCAAGCGTGTGAAATGCAAAGAAGTACCCAACGGAGAAAGAAACACGCTTAGAAAAAACGGTACAACACAATTTATTAATATTTCGGGTAAATACCCTTTGTCAAAATAGACAAACAAACACAGACATTATTTGCTACTTATCTTCAGATGCAGAAGGAATGTGGCAACTGAAGGTGACGTAAAAAGAAAAAGAAAAGAAAAGGAAAGGAAGAACAAAAGTAAAAATGACGTCAAAGAAAAAAATCGTAAGAGAAAGACTCCGAGAGGAACTAAACACGAGAGACAAGAGTGTGTGTAAGCGCGCGCAGGAGCGAGCAAAAGTAAATGCGCGTGTGTGAGGCCGGGGAGAGAGGGAGAGAAGAGAGAGAGAGAGAGGGAGAGAGAAAGAGAGAGAGAGAGAGAGAAGACGAACGGGGAGTACCCTTGGGCACGAAGTAGGCTGAGTGTCTAATACACAAAGCCAGCTAAACACCAACCCGAAGGCAAACCTTAACACTGCACAAACGTTAACCGTGCACTTTACCGCTGTTGGTCTCGGCAAGAGGCATCAATTTTCATGATCCCCCGCAATTGCGGGGGCTCATTATGATCTATGCCCCTTGTTGAAGATGGTCTAGGTCTCGTGCAGTTGCATTGTTTTCAGTTGTTCTCACTAGTGAAGGGGTTGAACTATAAAACAGCAACCATTCAAGACGCAACCTTAACACTGCACAAACATGAACCCTGCACTTTACCGCTGTTGGTCTCGCCAAGAGGCATCGATTTTCATTGAGCCCAGCAACCGCAGGGGCTCATGAGGATCTATGTCTCTCGCAGTTGAATCCTGTTCACTCTTCTCATCATTAAAGGGGTTAATTAGCGTGACGACACTCTGTGTTTCTGTCTAATTCGGCCAGCAGTGTGGTGTTGAGTATTTTTTCCATCGTGTTGTGTTTCTCTTCCTGTGCGCAGTTGTCGCGGGCTGATGCTGCTGGAAACGTTCACCACGCGAGGCACGGAGCGTCTACAGCTGCCCGAGTTTCTCACCGTGGAGAAAGAGGTCACCAGTGACCCCTCGTACTCCATGTTCAACCTGTCCCTCAAGGACGAATTCGCCGACGCCCGCGAGCCATCGGAGAGCTCATAGGACGAATTCTATGATGCTCATCGGAGGATATCCAAGACAAATTCTCATATTCTCACGAGTTGTCCAGGGTATCTGATACCTAGTGAGGTTTTAGTTTTGCTGCATATCGGTGTTTGTGCTCAAACTAGTGACAGCTCTACAGTTGTATCCGCAGTGGTGATATGTTAACTCATTCAGACCGATGCACATGTTTCCCCAATTTTGGAGGCGTCATCTAGCGACTATGCATCTGTTGCAGGAGATGGATCGACCATGATAATTCAAGGGCAGTGCCAGATGAGCTTGGCGCCAACAGGCGCCAAGCTAATCTGGCACTACCCTTGAATTATCATGGTCAACCCATCTCCTGCTGTAGTGCGTCAGGGCTAAATGGGTTAACAACCAGCTGTTGTCAGAAGCACCCACAACATTCTGTACCTTATCATGGGTGACAGTCTTCAGTCCGGGAGACCAGTTCCTGCAGGGCACCCTAATTTTGTCTGAATTGAAGTGGCGTTGGAACGACCCCATCTTTGCAGGGTGACAATCAATCAGAAGTCAGACTATTGATCATTGACTTGGGGCCCACCACTTTTTGCAGTAGAGGCCCAGCCTACACCCCGCTTGTTTGAAAAGTGACTGAGCCCTGCAGTACGATGGTGTTTGCATTAACTATTTTGCCGTCTGGAGGTATCTTCAGATTCATGTTAACCCTTTGGTTGTCAGCAGCATTGTTTTGTCAAGGTGATTCCTGCAGGAATTGCCTCGACAAAAAGCGCCACAGAGATGAGTGGTCAAAAACTGACATGTAGGCAGATGGCACACCTTGTCCTGGCATTGACTGCACCACTGATTGCACGCTCTGCCTTTCTTTAGTCCCGCCTTGCCTGACAGCTCAGATTTAAGCTGTGTTTCCATATTGCGAGGCGACAGTGGCGCATTAAGCAGCATGACAAACAAGATGAGGATTTCATCCCAAAGTCTAACGTATTGTTTGACGCTCACATTTCTTTTATGAACATTCATAGTTGTTCATATTTTTAAGCTTATCCTTTTGATCCATTTCCCTCCTCTCTAAGCCAACCCTTATCAACACACGCCGGCGCACACAAAACACGCCGGCGCACACAAATAAAGACGGACACACGGCGCTGTGGGCTTGTGTAGCAACAGGAATTCTGAAGGACACAAATAGCACAAGCAGCAAAATGACGTCACAATAAGCTTCACGTCATGGTATCACTAGTCTCACGACACTGTGTACACAGTGACAAATTTGATGTTTTACATCATGCATCCGAAATGCACACGGCCTCTTCCAGGACTGACTGTTTTCTTCCACACAGCCTCTTTCAGGGCTGACTGTTTGATGGGAGTATATATTGCGGATCAAAAATTTGCAAAAATGAATTAATTATTATTGAAAACGTTGAAGATCTACAACGCTGATTACGAACTCATCCAATGTCTATTTCAAAGCTAGCTATCCAAAATTCCAAGTGAACAGAATGAAAATTATGGATTCAAATGTGGGTCAACCGACTTTCTGTAACTGTGTAAGCGGTCTTCCTAAATCAAACTGTCCGAGAGAGAGAGAGAGAGCTTTGTGTCAGTTCTTGGATAACAATGACGAGTCTGGTGATTTGCGTCAGTTCAGCAACAATGCATGACACTGATGTGTCTAGTGCTTTTACGTCACCGTTACTGTCTGAAGGCTGACGTCACCGTTACTGACAGCAGGCTGGCAAAAGCGAACAGCGCTTTCGGGCGACTTTTCAAGCGGGTGTGGCACAATCAACAACTGAAAACAGGCACCAAGATCAGCGTGTACAGAGCTGTGGTCCTCACCACCCTGCTGTATGGTTCCGAGTCCTGGGCCCTCTACCGCTGCCAACTACGACTCCTCGAACGCTTCCACCAGCGGTGCCTGCGTACCATCCTGGGCATTCACTGGAGTGACTATGTCACCAACGTCGAGGTCCTTGAACAGGCCGAAACTGTGAGCATCGAGGCTTTGCTGCTGCGGACACAGCTTCGCTGGGCGGGGCATGTCTCCAGGATGGAGGATCATCGCCTACCAAAGATCACCCTGTTCGGCGAGCTTGCTACTGGACACCGTGACAGAGGGGCACCAAAGAAGAGATACAAAGACTGTCTCAAGAAGTCACTTAGTGCCTGCCAAATCGACCACCACCAGTGGTCTTCGCTTGCTGCGGACCGTGACACCTGGCGCTCCACCATTTACAAGGCAGCTGTCTCCTTTGAGGACTCTCACAGAGCTAGCCTTAAGGACAAGCGGCTCAGGAGAAAAAACAGAGATGCCGCAACTCAGAACCCTGGCCATACCTTCCCCTGCAGCCACTGCGGTCGAACCTGCCTGTCTCGGATTGGCCTCCGCAGCCACGAACAAGCCTGCAGACGTCGTGGGCAACTCCTATAAAATCTTCGTCGCGAAGTCAAGCCAAGAGAGAGAGACTGTCTGAAGTGGAGAATTATTCGTTTAGACAATTTTTCTGCGAAACCGTTGAATAGGTACAAAGCAGGTTAACGAATTCAGCGTGTGTGTATGTGATGTAGACACGACTTTCTCCTGTTTGTGTACGTACAGGTCGACCGTTGAATAGGTACAAAGCAGGTTAACGAATTCACCGTGTCTGTGTGTGATGTGGACACGACTTTCTCCTATTTGTGTACGTACAAGTCGACCATTGAATAGGTACAAAGCAGGTTAACGAATTCACCGTGTGTGTATGTGATGTAGACACGACTTTCTCCTGTTTGTGTACGTACAGGTCTAAAACTTTAGGAAAGGCTTCCTTCAAGATTGATTGCGGAGTACTTTTCGGCATTTTTTAATTGGATTACTCATTAAAGAAAAAAATTGCCGTTTATAGAAAGTCGGTTGACCCGCATTTGAGTCCGTAATTTGTGTTATATTCATTTGAAATTTGGAATATAGCTAGCTTGGATAAAGATATTGGATGTTTCCCGCCAAATGTACTACGTTCAACAGTGCAGTTAGGGTATCTAGGCATGACGTAATTTTTATCGTGTTACTTTACTGTCAGAGTCTGAAGTGTGCTCGCCTATGTTTGTCATTTGCATGCTACAGAACGTGCTTTGACCAGCCCCAAATCAAAGTCTACCGTATTTTTAATACGGTAGACAAAAAGTATCAGGTGGAAATTTGCTTTTTGTGTCTATGTAGTGGCGTGATAGGCAGCATCGCATCCCTATTTAAGTTGTTTAGAATGGTTGTGATTTGTCGTCGCATGCTGAGAGCCAGGCTTTCTTCACAGCGGAATCACCTTTGCGTTTGAATCTCTTCATGGGAAGATAAAAGTTGCGCCTCTGTCGTCTGTTGCACCGCAATCACGCTGCTGTCATGTCATGCATAAGGAAACACTCTTTTATTTCTGTGTTCTTGATTCGTGTTGCTGTCGCCACCGCTTTCACGTCACTATTGCACCACTATATGGAAACGCTTTAGGGTTATTCTCTGATATGCAAATGTGTGTAGAATTTTGAGAAAGCCACCAAGTGTGAGTCTCAAGTGATCACTTTTTTCTTAGATTGTTTGGTGGCCGTCATGCACATCTTTGTTTTGGGTTTGGCACTGAAGCAGCCGACATGTTTGTGGTTTGATTTTGTTAGTTCTGTACGGCATACACCTCTACTGAGACAGCTGAATCGTTGGTGCGTTTTATGATTTGTTTTGTTACTTTGCCATCGTCTCCAGCCCAAGTTGACCCCTTGTTCTGGTACTGACGGTATCACTCGACAAGAACAGCTCGTAGTCAAGCAGTGTGCTTGTGCTACATATTTGCAGATCGCTTAACCCAGATACACTTTAACCCATTCAGCCTGACAGCCGTATTTCCCAAATTTTGCTGGCGTCATCTAACGACTATGCACCTGTTGCAGGAGATAGATTGACCATGATAATTCAAGGGCAGTGCCAGATTAGCTTGGCGCCGACAGGCGCCAAGCTAATCTGGCACTACCCTTGAATTATCATGGTCGACCCATCTCATGCGGTAGTGCGTCGGGGCTGAATGGGCTAACATGAAATAAATTTGACCATGATAGTTCAAGGGTGGTGCCAGGACAGCTTGACGCCCATAGGTGCCACGCTGTCCTCGCTCCACCCTTGAGCTTTAATGATTGATGAGCCTTTGCATGACAACTCACAGTTCTGGAAAAGAATGACCACAGGATTTAAAGGGTTGATAGGAAGGGTTATTTAGGATTTACTGGGTCTGTCTGAGTCCACTGTACAGTTGATCAGACGGACACAAGTTTTTTTTTGTGTGTTCACGTTACCATCTATATGCACTATATTTTTGGGGTATGTACATGTACGTTTTATAGCCTCCCTAGTCCTTTCGTCATACAGGGTATGCTATCACTGCCCAGTCAGAAGCTGTTCTCGAAGGTGTAGTCGCAAAACTTGAAGTCATCATGAGTGATCTGTTGAAATTTCAGAAAAACTGGCAGTCGCGGACTAGGTGAGGACGTTTATTTCATAACGGCTTCCTGGTAGACAAAATGGTTTTTGGCCGTTGGTGGTGTGACTGAAATGTTTTTGGGGCTGGCGTTGGCTGTCACTAGCTTGCACACTATCGTGTGCTGGCCAGTGACAGCCAGTGCCACGGCACTCACAGGCTTGAAGTGCTGATCAGCAAAGGTGTCGCTTTGTAGAAATCCTTGTGACCTCCATTTTGTATTTGACGTATTTTCATGTTGCTTATATTTATCACAACAGCACAGCGCATGTATACCATCTGATGTTTGAGTGCACTTTTCAGCAGGTTAACCCCTCTGTGTGTGCAGCCACTGGCACCGTGAAGGGTACTGGTGGTTGCCTGCAAAGGAGGGTTAATGTCGATATATTGTTGTTCACATACATATGACTTTATTTCTGTAGTCATAGGTTCGTGGGTACTTTCCAACAGAGTATTTATGACAACCATTATTCCCCTTGTTGTGTCTGGGTTGTTTTGACCAAATGTTTTGAGACACCAGGGCTTTCCACTTCGCACGCCGCTGGTGATTTTGAATCATTCTGTTCATGCATTAATTGAATGCTCCTTTGTGATCAGGTTTAGATAGTGACATCCATCTTGGTGCTGTGGAAAAGGCACACAGCAAAGCCTGTTTTGAATGGCCACCCATATGAAAATCATCTGTCGTTAAAGACCATCATTTAGGTGACTACAGCCGTCACAGCTACAGCCACAGTCACAGCTACAGCCAGTCACAGCTACAGCCACAGTCACAGCTACAACCACAGTCACAGCTACAGCCAGTCACAGCTACAGCCACAGTCACAGCTACAGCCAGTCACAGCTACAGTCACAGCTACAGCCAGTCACAGCTACAGCCACAGCTACAGTCACAGCTACAGCCAGTCACAGCTACAGCCAGTCACAGCTACAGCCACAGTCACAGCTACACCCAGTCACAGCTACAGCCAGTGACAGCTACAGCCAGTCACAGCTACAGGCCACACAGGGCAATTGCTTCCGGTGCATGTAGTAACTTTTCCGCCAGAAATAGTTCAAAAAATTTCCTCCCTTTTTGCCATTTTGTTAGGGTGTAAAACTTCAATTGTATGCCTTTTTTGGCGTTTTGAGCAACAAAAGGCATGACAGGTGGTGTGAAAAAGAGCAAAATCTGGGTAATTTTAGTCGACCTAGTGTGTTCATGGGAGCCTAATTGGGGCATGTGCACGGTTGTATGCAGGCTTGCAGACGACAGTTTTGTCATGGGGTACTTAATGCATTTGAGTGTTGTGAAAAACGCTAACTCTTAATTTTTTTAAGAATTGCTGAAATAGCTTCTCCTGTGATGTGCTCCACGTGGATTTTTTGTTTTGGCAGAAAAGTTTTTCGTTCATAGTTTTATGCTGCAAGAGGCTAACAGATAACAGTGTGTGAAAAGGGGGCGTAACCTAATTGCCCTGTGTGGCCTGTAAAGGCAGAGTGAATTTTTCTACTATTGGCGTTTGGAAGGAGATTGTGCCCAAAAATCGACATTTTTTGCTTTTTATGCTGATATCAGGTGTTTTTAGGCCATGTTGGCACTTTTGATGCCATACAAATAGCTTTATTTAGCTGTATAAGGATTATAGAGGCAAAATGGTGCATATTTGTGCGAAGGGGAAAGAAAAGACTAGAAAACACACAGGAACAATCCCAGGTCACATTTTCTGTCATAGTAGTCATTCAAAAACCCTTCTGACAAGGTAACAGTCATTACGGTGTCATCTAGATGAAATTTAGTTAAATTTGATTTTTGTCGGTTGTTCGATTTTTTTGCTTTTGTTTTGACTGCATTCAAAATACCCGTTTATCCTGCACAGTGTATTTTGGGCTTTGTGAGGGTCATCTTAGTGAAAACATGCTGTAAACTGCAAACCTCAGTGTGGTGACACCAAAACATGTTGTTTTGACTGGTTTCTGAAGTCGGTTCAGATGGTGTGGTGCGGTGAAAAGGCACGGTTGTCATAAATATTATCGAGAAATTAGTGTGTGAGAAATCTCTTCACCTTTTTCAAACACAAATCATCCTGCTGTATCCTGAGCATATCTATTATGCCTAAAAATCCATGCCACACATTTCCACCCACCCACCACCCACCCCAAACACCACCTTCTTGCCCCCATGCCCCCCCCCCCCCCCCCCCAAATATCCCTCACCCCCAACCCTCAGTCATGGTAAGCCTAACGTTACTATGCTAACTCAGATCCCAAAACTATGTTAACCCTAATCCTAACTCTACTATGCTTACCCTAATAATACTAACCCAAAGCATTAACACGCACACCTCCCCCCCCCCCTTCCACCCCCTCCCTCCCCCCCCCCACCCCCCCTCTCCCGAATGAACGCACGCGTTCACGTGAAATTTTTGCTACTTTTTCAAGCATTTTACACTATTTAAAGCATTCTGCTGCTTTGCCATGCAAAGTAGTCAAAGTCAGAGAAGCACCTTGGTCCCTTGAGTTGGCTGGTACAAGGATTTGTAGCTGTTTGCAAGAAAAAGCATGTTGGCTGGTGATTCATTTTCAGAAAAAGTGCGGAACATAGCTTCAGTTGCCTTCAGTATCTTAAGCCTTGTTTAAAGCTGGAAGGAGGGAATAAAAGAAATGACACCTCATGCAGACTAGTTGTGGTTAGGCAGTTTGCTGAATTTTTTTAAACAGTGCAAGGGCTTTTCTATGTTATCCAGTTGGGTTCAAAGTTGAAAAAACTGTCAAAATGGTTCTTGCTTGGGGGGGTAGTATAGCAAATAAATTGCCAAAAAATAACCAACTGTTGAAAATTGTACTTGCTGGTTGTTTTGAATGCGTAACATGTGTGTCTGCTTGTCTGCAAAATATAGGGTTGCTAGCTTGAACATAAGTCTTTCTTTTTGGATCTTTACATGTGTGGTACTGACAGTCAGCCGCAGGAGCGAATGGTACTCCGGGCACCAAGGGGTGCAGGTAGTAATTTTGGTGCAGCTTTAAAACCATCAGCCATTCATGTCTGAAACTTGGCAGTGTATCTTCTTATAGGGTACGGTTATCAGTGATAAAGTTTTGATTGCAGCTGAAAACTTTTTTTGTTTCATTACAGGCCACACAGGGCAATTGCTTCCGGTGCATGTAGTAACTTTTCCACCAGAAATAGTTCAAAAAATTTCCTCCCTTTTTGCCATTTTGTTAGGGTGTAAAACTTCAATTGTATGCCTTTTTTGGCGTTTTGAGCAACAAAAGGCATGACAGGTGGTGTGAAAAAGAGCAAAATCTGGGTAATTTTAGTCGACCTAGTGTGTTCATGGGAGCCTAATTGGGGCATGTGCACGGTTGTATGCAGGCTTGCAGACGACAGTTTTGTCATGGGGTACTTAATGCATTTGAGTGTTGTGAAAAACGCTAACTCTTAATTTTTTTAAGAATTGCTGAAATAGCTTCTCCTGTGATGTGCTCCACGTGGATTTTTTGTTTTGGCAGAAAAGTTTTTCGTTCATAGTTTTATGCTGCAAGAGGCTAACAGATAACAGTGTGTGAAAAGGGGGCGTAACCTAATTGCCCTGTGTGGCCACAGCCACAGTCACAGCTACAGCCCATGTCACAGCTACAGCCAGTCACAGCTACAGCCACAGTCACAGCTACAGCCAGTCACAGCCACAGCTACAGCCCATGTCACAGCTACAGCCAGTCACAGCTACAGTCACAGACACAGCTATAGCCAGTCACAGCTACAGTCACAGACACAGACACAGCCAGTCACAGCTACAGTCACAGACACAGCTACAGCCAGTCACAGCTACAGCCAGTCACAGCTACAGCCACAGTCACAGCTACACCCAGTCACAGCTACAGCCACAGTCACAGCTACAGCCAGTCACAGCTACAGCCACAGTCACAGCTACAGCCCATGTCACAGCTACAGCCAGTCACAGCTACAGCCACAGACACAGCTACAGCCAGTCACATCTACAGCCAGTCACAGCTACACCCACAGTCACAGCTACAGCCAGTCACAGCCACAGTCACAGCTACAGCCCATGTCACAGCTACAGCCAGTCACAGCTACAGTCACAGACACAGCTACAGCCAGTCACAGCTACAGCCAGTTACAGTCACAGCTACAGCCAGTCACAGTCACAGCCACAGTCACAGCTACAGCTACAGTCACAGCTACAGCCACAGTCACAGCTACAGCCAGTCACAGTCACAGCTACAGCCAGTCACAGCTACAGCCACAGTCACAGCTACAGCCAGTCACAGCCACAGAGATAGTCACAGCCACAGCTACAGCCACCTAAATGACGGTCTTTAATGACGGGTGACATATTTGCCCTTCAAGACTTTTCTTGTGAGACTGTGCGAAAAGGCAGAAGTTTAGGTCTGTCCACTACGCAGCAGGTCCTTTGAGGCTGATTTTAAATATGAAGGCTACATGGTAGTGTCTAATTATCTTGATAAAGTCTAATAGACCCGTCATGGCTGATTCTATATCCCGGTAACTTTCACTGCATTGGTCAACTCCTATTGCGTCTCGTCCGAAAGGTTGTGGTCTCGATCCCACCTGGGGTGAAAATTTCTTCAGAGACTGTTTGGAGCCCCGTCTTTTGAAATCGCCGTTGTGGTGGGCAAAAGACGTTGGACTCGAATTGTTTCATGTTTTTACTATTTTATCTTCCCCCCCCCCCCCCCCCCCCCCCCCCCGATTCGATGCAAGACCTGACGCTCCGGAGACCAGCCGCTAAGAGGTGTAAGGACAATTCAGACGTATAGACAATCTGTAGCGATTGACGCCAGTGATGCTCTTGTGTACACTGCAATCTAACCCCGTCCATGCGGGGGAGGGTGGGGGGTGGGGGGGAATGACACGATCCAGACGCAAATGACGTGGATCCTCATGCGCCCCCGCAATTGAGGTGGCTCATGAGGATCCACGTCTCTTGTGTACACTGCAGTCTAACCCCATCCATGCGGGAGGGGGGGGGGGGGAATGACATGATCCAGACGCAAGTGACGTGGATCCTCATGAGTCCCCGCAATTGCGGGGGCTCATGAGGATCCACGTCTCTTGTGTACACTGCAGTCTAACCCCGTCCGTGTGGGGGAAAAACTGACACCATCCAGACGCAAGAGACGTTGATCCTTATGAACCCCCCCACGATTGCGGGGGCTCATGAGGATCTATGCCTCTTGCTGACACCATTTTCATCTATGCTTCTTGGGCAGGGGGTTGTTTGGCATTTAGTTAACAGATATTTGGGGATCTTGGTCCTTGACCGTTGGCATTGCAGCGGGTAATGGTACTTTAACCCTTTGACTGTCGGGTAGCATTTTTTTTTTTTTTGTCACGATGATTGCTGCAGGATGTTGTTATTCCTGCAGGACGCCAGGATGTTGTTATTCCTGCAGGACGTCAGGCTGTTGTTATTCCTGCAGGATGTCAGGATGTTATTCCTGCAGGAATCGTCACGGACAAAAGCTGCTACCCACAGCCAAAGGGTTAGTTTCACTGGGCTTTCTTTTCTTTTCCTTTGTAGCAGTTCCTTTGTAACTGAATATCATGAGAGTGTGTTGATACTCCGAACAAGGAAAACGTGTCAAGTGGCAGTTCAAGGGTGGTGCCAGAATGGCTTGGCGCCTATAAGCACCACCCTTGCATTATCAGTGTATGGGACGGGTTGGACGTGTTTATCGCCATGCAGTATCCAGTCGTGTGCTGCTAGTGAAGTACGCATGTACCCAAAATCGATTGGCCGCCGTCAGATGGCCTTAGTCACCTGCTCGGCTTTAAACCCAAATAACTAACTAACCAACCAACCAAAATAGATTGAGGAAGTGAGCGGCGTAACCTAAATAAATTGAGGCAGTGGGCATGTCAAAACAAATTGAGAGTGAGCATGGCCTATAAAACAAATTGAGGTTGTGAGCATAGCCAAAACAACTCGAGATAGTGAGCTTAGCCAGAACAAGTTGAGAGAGTGGGTATAGCCAGAAATAAAGTCGGGGTTTGAGCATGGCCAGAATAAATGGAGAGAGTGTGCATAGCCAAAACAAATTGAGGCTTTGAGCTTAGTCGGAACAAATGCAGAGAGTGAGCATAGCTAGTGCAAGTTCAGGGAGCGAGCATAGCCAAAACAAGCTGAGGGTAGGGGAGGGGGGGGGGGATTATCAGGGGTTCCAGAACCCCCCCCCCCCTCCTCCCAACACAAAATTCTTTAAAATGCTATATCAAAGTCCCTTTGGACAAACAAACCCCCCCTCTCCCCCCGTTGTTTGATATTTTTGCGCTGGGTGGGAGTCTTAACACGCACGCGCCTTCTCTCTAACCACCACCACCCCATGTCTCATGCTTTAGTGTATGTTGTTTTAGGGATGTTACCCCAGTGTGTGCGTATACATGAGTGTGTGTGTGTACACGAGTGTTTGCTTGTGTGTGTTTCATATTTATCTCTTTTGCTGGCAGTGCCCTCGTGCGGGAAGTGTCACAGTCAATATAGTTAACCCATTTAGACCCGAGTCCCTACAGCAGGAGATGGATTACTTACTTACTTATGCCTGTCACCCCTACCCAGGTATAGGCCGTCGACGAGAGACCTCCAGCAACTCCTGTCCTGTGCTTTTCCTTCGATTCTACTCCAGGTGGTTCCCAGTCTCTTGATGTCTGCTTGGAGGTCTCGACGTCAGGAGTTTCTCGGCCTACCTCTTTTCCTCTTTCCCTGGGGGTTCCATGACAATGCCTGCCTAGTGATACTGGAAGCTGGCTTTCTCAGACTGTGACCGATCCATCCCCATCTTCTTCGCCCAATTTCATTCTCTGCTGTTATCTGCTCTGTTCTCTCCCAGAGTCTGACGTTGCTGATCTTCTCTGGCCAGTGGATTTTCAAAATTCTTCTAAGGCAACTGTTCATGAAGGTCTGTACTCTGTTGACTGTGGTTTTTGTCAATCTCCATGTCTCTGCTCCATATAGCAGAACTGCTTTTACATTGGAGTTGAAAATCCGGACTTTGGTGTGTTGTGACAGCTCTCTGGAACTCCACACTTTTTTCAACTGGAGAAAGGCTGCTCTGGCTTTACCGATTCGTGCTCTGACATCTGCATCAGTGCCGCCTTTTTTGTCTATGATGCTCCCGAGATAGGTGAAGGATTCCACCTCCTCCAACGGGGTGCCAGCAAGCAAGACTGGTTCTTCCCTGGTTGTGTTCAGCCTCATTGTCTTTGTTTTCTGTTTGTGAATGGTGAGGCCCACTTGGGACGAGATGTCAGCAAGCCTCGTGGTCTTGTCCTGCATTTGTTGATGAGTGTGGGACAGTAATGCCAAGTCGTCTGCAAAATCGAGGTCGTCAAGCTGTGTCCACAGTGTCCACTGTATTCCACTTCGTCTGTGCTCTGTGGTCATCTTCATGACCCAGTCTATGGACAGTAGGAAGAGGAACGGAGACAGCAGACACCCCTGCCTGACACCAGTTCTGACCTGGAGCTCTCTGGTGAACTGCCCTTCGTGGATCACGCGACATGTCATGCCATCATAGCTGCTCTTGATCAGGCGGACGAGCTTTGTGGGTACACCGTAGTGTCGTAGGAGTTTCCACAGAGTCTCTCGGTCCACGCTGTCAAATGCTTTCTCATAATCCACAAAGTTGACGTACAGCGGGGAGCTCCACTCCAGAGACTGTTCCACGATGATGCGGAGAGTGGCGATCTGGTCTGTACATGATCGGTTCTTCCTGAATCCTGCTTGCTGGTCTCTCAGCTGGGGGTCAACGGAGCTCTTCATTCTCTCTAGGATGATCCTGTTGAAGACCTTTCCTGGTACGGACAGCAAGGTGATTCCTCTGTAGTTGGAACACTTGCTGAGGTCGCCTTTCTTGGGAAGCTTGATTAGGTACCCCTCCTTCCAGTCAGCTGGCATCATCTCCTCTTCCCAGATCTTTCCAAACAGTGGGTACAGCATCTCCACTGTTGTCTCTAGGTCTGCTTTCAGAGACTCCGCTGGGATGCCATCTGGCCCTGCTGCTTTGCCATTCTTCAAAAATGCCACTGCTTTTCTGATCTCTTCCCGGCTGGGTCTGTCACAGCTGATGGGTAGGTCGGTCTCTGCCGGCTGGATGTCGGGGGGGGGGTCGGGTGGGCTAGGTCTGTTCAGTAACTCTTCAAAATACTCGGCCCATCTGTCGAGTTGGTCTGCTCTGTCTGCAATAGGCTTGCCTTCTTTGTCTTTTACTGGTCTTTCTGTATGGCCATACTTACCCGACAATCTTCTGGTAATGTCGTAGAGCTGTTTCATGTTGCCGCTGCCTGCTGCCTTTTCTGCCTCTGCTGCCAGGCTGTCTGTGTAGGCCCTCTTGTCTGCCCTGATACTCCTCTTCACCTCGCGGTTGGCTTCAGAGTATTCCCCCTGTGCCCTTACTTTGGCTGCTCTCGTGCGACTGTTGTTGACCGCTGCTTTCTTCTGCTTCCTCGCTTCTATCTTCTTCAAGGTCTGTGCCGACAGCCAGTCCTTGTGGTGGTGTTTCCTGAACCCTACAGTGTCTTTGCAGGTTGAGTTCAGCGCCTCTCTAACTGCCTTCCACTGCTGCTCTGTGGTGACCGCCTCCTCTTCATTTACTAGCTCCTGCAGCGCTTGAAACCGGTTGGACAGCACCAGTTTGAACTCTTCTCTAACTCCAGTTTCTCTCAGGAGGCCTACATTATAGTGCTGTCTTCTTGTTGTCTCTGTGCGGCTTTTCTTTAGCTTGAGCTTCATTCTTAAGGTAAGCAGATGGTGGTCTGAGGCGACATCTGCTCACTCGAACATCTTGAAGAGATCTTCTAAATTTCTTGCTAATGCAGATATGGTCTATTTGGTTCTCTGTTGTATGGTCAGGTGAGACCCAAGTTGCTTTGTGTATTCTTCTGTGTGGGAAGATGCTGCTTCCAATGACAAGTCGGTTTAGAGCACAAAAGTCTACAAACCTCTCCCCGTTCTCACTCATCTCCAAGCCTAGTCCCTGTCTCCCCATCACCTCTTCGTATCCGGTGTTGTCCTCCCCTATTTTGGCATTAAAATCGCCCATGACGATGGTGATGTCTCGCTCCGCACATTTGTCCACGGCACTCAGGAGTCGGTCGTAGAACTCTTGTTTCTCTTCCTCGTCACTGTCATTGGTGGGCGCATAACACTGGATGACGTTCAGCTTGAGCTTTTTCTTGGTTCTAAAGGCTGCTGTGATAATTCTTGGCCCAAGAGGTTCCCAGCCCATCAGCACTCTCTGTGCCACTGGTGACAGCATGAGTGCTACTCCTTCTGTATGGGGGGGCATTCTCCCCTTCATGACCTGAATACAGAATCATCTCCCCACTTAACAGCCTTTTCTGGCCAGACTGCGTCCATCTGGCTTCACTGATATCTAGCAGGGAAAGGTTGTACTTTTGCATTTCCGCTGCTATCTGGGCGGCCTTGCCGCTCTGGTACATGGTCTCGACATTCCATGTGCCCATGGTTGTGTCCCTGGATAGAGAGAGGCGGCTCGGTCCTGTGGCTTCCGAAGACTTCCGGCTTTCACCACAGGACGTCATAAGTCTTCTAGTAGAAGAACCTTCCTCCTCCAGGAAAGGAATTACTGTTAGTCTTTTCGTCGGCGTTTTTGTAGCTATTTCCTTTTTTGCAGGGTGGGGAAGCTACCCCCACGCCCAACCCCCTTACTAGGAGGACCAGGGGTTTTCTGTCGGGGTCACCTTCCCTTAGACCATGTTGGTTCACGGCACCTTATTTCATTCGGTGCACCCCTCTCACGAGGGACCCCCTATCCACCACCCAGGGGACGCGCCTCAACGCCGTATGGTCCCAGCGCGAGGAGGAGATGGATTGACCATGATAATTCAAGGGTAGTGCCAGATTAGCTTGGCGCCTGTTGGCGTCAAGCTAATCTGGCACTAGCCTTGAATTACGGTCAATCCATCGCCAGTTGTAGTTCATCAGGGCTAAAAGGGTGCCTGTACAGGCACTAAGCTCATAAGGCACTACTACTGAACTGCCTCATGGATGATTGCATAGTATAAGCTATTGGCACTGACGGTCGTCATGGCCACCAGACCGGTGTCTTGTATACCTGCAACATATTTACAGTCAATCCCCCTTGCGCCGACGTCATCCATAGTTTGCACATGCAAGCCTGTGTTCACGGGTCAACTGTGGCTAACATCAGCCCCAGGGAGTTTTTGCCTACTGGGGTGCATCAGTCATTCTGTTTGTTATTGGGGCCACTTATTTCCATTGTTCAGTGTTGATGTTTATGTGTTTGTCTTGCAGGCACTTTGGAGTCTCAGATATTTTTACAGCAGTTACTTTTGTGTTTCAAGATCACTTTTTCCTCATGTTGAAACCATCTTTGTGTGTATGTTTTGTCCTAGAGAATGATAAGTCAAGCTAGTATGTTTTAGAATTTTTATTGGCTCACATGCGAAGCCAAAGTGAGTATGTTCTGGGCCAGTGGTACGTCGTCCATGGTAAACTTTAACATTTGCATTTTTCCGGAGACTATTTAAGCCGCAGTCTTCAAACTTGTCCCAAGGATACTTTGTGGCAAGAACTTTTTAAACATACCATTTGAGTGACCTCCCTTGACGGTCAAGGTCACAGGGGATCAGGAAATAAATCAAAAATTGCCATATTTGGACATACTTGATTTTTCTCAAAGACTATTCACAACATCAAACCCAAACATGGTACAAAGATACCTGATGGTAAGACCTTCCTATGCAAACTAATTTGGATGACCCCTCGGAAAGAGTCACTTGAGATCAGCTAAAAAAATAGGTCACAAAAAGCCATATTTTGACGAAAAATGTTTTTTCTCAAATACTATTTACAACTTCCATCCCAAACCTGGTACAGAGATACCTGATGGCAGTACCTTCCAATGCATGCTAACTATGGTGAGGTCTTGGAAAGGTCAGAGCTTGCAAGCAAATGATGTGAAAAAAATGTCTATTTTTGGTAGAATTTTTGTTTTTGTCAGGATTTTTGCAAAACTTTTCAACCAAATTTGGCAGAAAGGTAGCTGATGATAAGATCTTTCTATGCATACTAATTTGGTTCACTACCAGTACTCAAAAAGGTCAAGGGTCATGAGAGGTTGACAAAAGTGAAAAATGCATAAATTTTTTTGGAAAAAACATGGATTTTGCGGGTACAATTGTCAGCCCTTTATTTTGTTAGAACACTTGAACATTTGCTTATTTCAGTGACCTGTGGAAGATCAAGGTGACAAAGGTCATTAATTATAAGGATCTGTCATGTACGTGAGCCTCGAGGTCTTTACCATTTTTTTTCATGTGATTTCTTTCTCTCACGTTATTTCTAGTGGCAGAATTGAATTTCCTAGGGGCCAAAGTTCTGTGTTCATAATATCATTTTCTGTTTTGAGCATTTCTTTTTATGGCCATGTTAGACTTGTTTAATCATGTTTTAAGATCTTTGTTGTGTGTGTGTGAATCGCACTTGCCGAATGCAGTGCAATAAACAAATATATTCCGTGTGTCTACTGGGTTACTTCATATTTCTCTCAGCGAGTCTATCAGCAGCTTTTCTACCTCAATAGGCAAATCTGCATTAGTTCCAGTCTACCTCCACAGTCGTACAGTAAAAGCGTGTAACCCCGTGGCCACAGCTCCCAAAGTCTGGAGGTATCCCAAATGACTGTGTAACAGTTGCAGGCGATGGATCGACCTTGATAATTCAAGGGTAGTGCTAGTTAGCTGATCTGGCACTACCCTTGAGTTATCATGGTCGTTCCATCTCTTGCTGTAGCGTGTCGGGGCAGAAAGGGTTAACCCATTTAAACCCCCCCCATGGCCGGGTTTCACAAAGTTTGGAATTGTCACCTGACGACTATGTAGGAGTTGCAGGAGATGGATTGGACATGATAATTCAAGGTGCAGCTGGGTAGCGTTCGCCTTGCCCCGGCAGTTAAAAGGGTCAATCTGTTACATCACGGTCAATCTGAAATTCTCTGCACTGCAACACCTCTGCGGAGTGGCACAGCGTTAAAATTCACTTTTATAGCGGAGGAGGAGGAGGTTCACGATGACCGTCTTGCGACCCGAGCTTGTCCAAATTCATACCTGCTGATGGAACCAACAGTAACTGTGTTGCCAGAGCAGTGTAACAAACAGCATGGTTCATTTGGTGACTGTGGGTAGATTTGTGCATCTGGAGATCTATTGAGCGTTGAAAAGTTGTGCGTTTGTTGACCCCTTCACCACCAGGAAAATGAAAACACCACCTTGCGGCAAGAGGCAAAGAACCGCTTGAGCCCCTGCAAAGCCCCGTCTTTCCCCTACCCTGTTGACCTTCAAAACAAATTTGAAGACCCATCTTTTCCAGGTAGCATATCAAGATTAGCTTAGTCTGGATGTGCTGCCTGGAAATGTTGGTTGTTTCCCCATGTTGATAGGCTGTGTGTGTGTTTCGTGTTAGGAATGCGCCTACATGGTGCGAGCAGATGTTTATTTAAAGAGTGAGTGCGTTCTAATTTTTCTCCTTTTTAATATTTTTTTTGGTGCTGTAAAGCGCTCCGAGCTTGCTGTTCGTGGGGAAGGGCGCTATATAAAAACTATGTATTATTATTATTATTAGATGCGGGGGCTCACGAGGTTCGTTGCCTCTTGTCTGGCCCCATTTATGTGTGTGTTCCGTAGCTGGATAGAACTGTTTGTGGCTAAGATCGTCATGGTTTCAGGTTCAGTTTGCATCCGCTGCGAGTGAAGGGGTTAATACTGACACAATGGAGATAGCTGCAAGTCTAGCTGCAATGGATGTGTGTGTGTGTTGTTTGCATGCTTCACAGAACGTCTGTATGCATTTCACCCCAAGCACTACAGGGACTGCATGTAGAATGATTTGTTTTACAACTTGTGTGACATATCTCCTGTAATAAAAAGTATAGTTGTGTTGTAATTATATATATACACTCCTGGCAGACTATGACATCATTGTGTGATGTTAAATTGTACAGTGATGTCATAGCCATGACATACTTTTTGATTCTTGATGACCTCAGTGGGAGAGTTGAAGTCTGTGCAGAAGTAAAGTTGTGTGGATACCTATCTGTCTTTTTGTTTAATGTATGTGTGTGTGTGTGTGGGGGGGGGGGGGGGGGGCACGCCTGTATGTTGCTCTTGTGTGTTGCACGTGTTTGAATGCTGTGCGAGTGCATGCATGTTTGATGAGGTCAGTCTGTCGTTCTAGACCTGCTGTAGCTATTGTCGTGGGCTACGGTGAAAAAATAACCGATAACGGTCCACTGACTACGCCCCATAATCCACGGCCACCAGGAGATGTAAATGGAAGAGATGTAAATGTGGATGCAGGGACTTATGAGAAGTTATTTCTCTTATCTAATCTAATCTGGCACTACCCTTGAATTATCATGGTCAAGCCATCTGCTGTAGTGATCTGGGGCTAAAAGGGTTAAACAGCCAAGCCTGAAGCCGGTCATCCATGCATCCGATACTGCTTAGTCGTTGCTCAGGCCACTATAATGTAGTCATATATTTATCTTTCAAGTCAAGTCACGAAGACAGGCTTTTAAATTACATTTTATTTGGTTTAGCTAGAGAGCAAAAAAATTCATTCTATAAGATGACGTGATTCATACAAGCACAAACTTCCTTCATACGCGGCAGTAAGGCAAGGTACAACACGGATGCACAACAAACAGGTCTGAACAGTGATTGCAGCGTAATTGTGAATGTCGATGAACTACACACATGGTATAAAAATGTATCAAAAGGAGGAGACGTATGCAAGATCAGTCCAGAAAACACAGACCACCATTCACACGCCAATGATAATTGTAGAACAAGTCCAGAAGTGCACAAACATGGTCAAGAAAGACGGCTACCAGTACGGTTTTCAAACATTGCCAACACAAAAACCATGGCCTACGTGGAAAAATTCAGCCACATGTAAACACAAGAAAAAATTTAGATTTTCAAAAATGGTGCCTATATATCCAAACCATCGCTCATAGGCCATGGTCTTGCATGTACAAAATGTTCATAACTAATCCCTGAAGCATGCTGACTGAACAAGTGCTGAACAGACTAAACATTAAACCCAATTAGCCAACGCATTAAAGCCAGAGATGGATCGACCACGATAATTCAAAGGTAGTGCCAGGTTAGCTTGGCGTCATCAGGCGCCAAGCTAATCTGGCACTACCCTTGAACAATCAGGGTCGATCCATCTTCTACAACTAGTACATAGTTAGGTGGCACCTCCAACATGGGGTTAAATGTGTCATACAAAAAAGGCTGGGTGCTGTTTACCTGCAGCCATGTTTGGACAGCGGTACGTCAGAATGAAAAATGTGCGTCACACAATCTGGCAGTTGAGTATTCACTTCTGTGTGCAATGTTCTCAGATGAAAATACTTCGGTCAACCCTCCTTCACTGTCAATGGCAAAACGCACTTAAACCCACATCACACCGAGGCCGAAAGCTTCACATTTGTACACTGCCATATGCAAGCTGCATTATAGTACTTACAGATACAGACCAATGGCTTTAGTTCAAGGGTGGTGCCAGAATAGCTTGGCGCCTAGAGGCGCCAAGCTATTCTGGCACTACCCTTGAACTATTTTAGTCCAACTTATTTCACACAACTGGTGTATCCCGAATGATGAGGGTTAAACAGTGAACCTTTTGGCTGTCGGTTGCGATTTTGGCCAAGGTGATTCCTGCAGGCGAGTCTGAAGTAACAGACCCCGGTTAAAAAAAGAATTTTTTTTTTTGCGACCTGAACAGTTGTTCGACCATAATGGGGTTTTGAAAAAAAAGCATTTGTGTTGTCGCTTCTACCATTCTGAACTATACTTCAGTATTGGGAATAGCAGAAACGACCTGTGAGGACTCATGCATCTTGCAGCTGCATGTTGTCGGTTGTGATCTGGCGGTGAAGGGGTTACAAGAAGAAGAAGACAGTCAAATTCTATGCGCATTCCAGTGATGCGACTCTGTGTACTGGTGTGCGAAAAACTGAACGACAAGCGACATGTACCGGGTATGTCGGAAAAACGGCACTATACCTGTTCACGCTCAATGAATGAAAAATGTGAGTAAAAAGTAAGTGTGTACTGTGCACTAAACACATCTATGCCAAATTTTAAATTAGAAATAAATTGTATGCATTTTATCAGTAAAAAGTAATGTACATGTATGGCAAATGGAGGAAACTAACTGGACTTCAACTGTAGGATACTGGAGGGTGGGGGGGTGGGGGTTCAGGCCTGCTCTAAGGCAGCCTAGATGTTTCCAAATCAGAAATAGGTCAAAGTTGCACAAGTTTTGATGAAAACAGTCTCCCATGAAAAAAGGGTGTAAAATGGCATCAGCAAGAGGCATAGATCCTCATGAGCCCCCGCAACTGCGGGGGCTCATGAGGATCTATGTCTCTTGCAACTGGATTTGTGCTCACTTTTTCCTAGCGGTCAAGGGGTTAATGATATGTGTCCTTGACGCATCGAGTCAAACAATTACACCACGCTTACATGCTGACGAGCAAAAGGAAATGCAACATTTTGGGAAAGCGTTTCTGATGGTTCTGAGAAAGTTGTCGCATTACTTTTGCTGCTCAGAGTATTATGACGTGCCAAAGAAATGTCACGGAAGAAACACAAATATTTTACCTAAGCTGCCTTGCATTTTAGATCAGACGTCGCACAGAAAAACCCTGCTGGTTACAATGTTAACAACCGGGTCTCAGCACATCGTTTTCTGCGATGGCCATGATCAATCACACAAGAAACTGTACAGGAAACAATTGAAACAAAAAGCATAACACGAACAACACCGGAATGGTTCATGCACATGAAATAATCCCTTTGACTGTTGAACATGCTTTTTGTTGACGAGATTCCTGCAGCGATGCCGACAGCCAAAGGATTAAATTGCTAACAAATTTCACACACAATGGACACATTCTCCTTCCAAATCCTCAGAATTAATGATTCATTACGATGAAAAAAGCATCCAACACCATACTGGGGAGTGCCTACGTCGGCCTTAGTAGCTTTCTGTAGCCAGTATTGCCAACAATGAATTTGAAAATAGCTGCAGCCTCCTAAATATTCCGCAAATTACAGGTATAAAATAAAGTGGCATGTTGAAAATAATGGGAAATGGAATTTATGAAATGAAATGGATTCAAAATAAAGCATGTATCTACTCATTGCTGTGTTAACGACAACAACAAACGACAGTACAGGTAGTATAAAGTATGTGACTAACATAATTATTGCCTAGTCCGCAAAATTCAACCCATTCTCACATTTTGCACATTTCCATCTAAATCACTTTACATTCAAATGCTAGTCTGTGATTTTGGACCGTACGGTCCAAAATCACAGACCGGCACACGTTTCTAAATGAAGCGCATTATTACATCCACATTCACACGAGAAAGTTTAGATTAGTTATGAAGAAAATACAGTTAAGGAATGGATGGGTGATTTATCACGCTAAGCAGCAGTGTAGAGAATTCACCAGTTGGCGTTGTGGCGTTTGGCTGTCTTCTGCAGAAAGTCGACGTGACTGGCATACAGCTGCAGACTACGACTGAGGTCCATCCACTGGACGCCTACTGCATCATCCCCTGCAACCACATGCCAATGAGCATAAAAAACAGTAAACAACTGCAAATGTGTCAGTCCACAGGCAAAAGACGGGCTTGTCCGAAAGCATGTCTGTTGACAGGTCCTGTTAAATCACAGCGGCACAGTCGGAGTGCGCCTGAACTGATCAGTGTTCAGGTTGTACTCCATAGACAATGGTTGTCTCTGTCCCCATTACTGTGTTAGTTAGGGATATTTATTATCACTTTGGTACTGTGGATGTTAAAACTTCAAACTAAATCAGTCAAATCAAATCTTTTGATCCTTTGGGTGTCGCCGTCAGTTCTTGTTGCAATGAAATCATCAGGACTAAAACCGCTTCTGACACCCATAGGGTTAAAGGATCTGTAAAGTCAAAAGGAGAGGTAAGAATGCAAGAGTCTTTCCACCATGGAACAGGTCAGCCAGTGTATCACGGCCCCAGGAGCCATAAAGCCAGACCGCATTATAGCT
Organism: Semisulcospira habei; assembly: GCA_036245525.1. Taxonomy (NCBI): domain Eukaryota; kingdom Metazoa; phylum Mollusca; class Gastropoda; family Semisulcospiridae; genus Semisulcospira; species Semisulcospira habei. The sequence goes on from BTPG01000007.1 coordinate 146,288,033, forward strand.
GTATCGTAGTGCTGAACTTAAACAGTGAGCAAAAGGTTCTTGGGCCGACAGCAGTGCGCAGGCCAGCGAAGGCTGACGTCGGCCTTAGGTCCTTTCGCTAACTTTGTGAGCCAAAGGCCTGCGCATATGATGAAGAATACCACGATATATTGGAGAGCGCAATACTGACGCTGAGCTGTGTGTAGAAACAGGTTTGGCCACATCTGACAAGAACCACACACTCTTATAAAACATGTACTATTACAACGAAGAAATAATTTCTAACATTTGCAGGGAAATGAAAAGAAAAGTGGAGATTGCCAGTGCTAATATTTTTAGGAAGATCACAAAGCAGGTAAAAGCACTGTTCATCATTGGTCGATGCTGCACAATGTTCTCCCCTGACAATGCTTTTACCTACTTTACTTGCAGAGAAAGTGTTAAAACCAACTGACCTGCGTTTAACTTGAAACGACCCACACTGCTGCCCGTCTCGTCGTGGAAGTTGATGGCAATGGTTTCCATCCAGGCGTTGTCCGTGTTGCGAGGGTCATCAACGTAGCCCCGGTAAATCTGACACCAACATCAACGTATGATTTCATCACAGATCATCTTAGACATGCACAACTGTGGCGATAGGCAAAGACATTTTTTTAAATACTGATTTAACCCATTCAGCCCTGATGCACGACAACAGGAGATGGGTCAACCATGATAATTCAGGCGCCAAGCTAATCTGGCACTACTCTTGAATTATTATGAATTATTATGGTCGATAAATCTCTTGCTAAATGGGCTAACAAAACTCCGCAATTGGCACATAGTTGTTAGGCGACACCTCCAAAATGTGGGAAATGTGGCTGGAGGGTTAAAATGTAAATGGGATAAGATGGAGTTCTGAAATAATCTCACCTCTACCATTTCTGACTTTACTTGCATGTACACTGAGCAGTTTAATTTAACCTTTGGGTGTCAGTGGCGGTTTTAGTCACGATTCTGGCAGGAGTCATCATGACTAAAACCGCTACCGACGCCCAAAGGGTTAAAAGATACATTAACATGCATTTTTCTTTAAAAGGTATTTTTTTGAAAAATACTTACTGATGACATGACCTTATGGAAGTGTCTACTACTTACTCAATTCTAGCCTAAGAGCTCGTTGTGTTACCACACAACCCGGGAAACACTTGGGGAACCGCGAGGGGGCCGAGAGTTGTCTCCCGATACTGCCCATCCGGAACCGAGTACCCATAATTCCTCAGTCAGGATACTTAGCTCACCAGCGGCAAGCGGGGCCGGTGGGAGGGTCGTCTGAGTCATGTCATCGGTAAGTATTTTTCGAAAAAATACCTTTTAAAGAAAAATGCATTTGTTTCTTCAAAAACATTACCGATGACATGACCTTATGGAAGAATTGCGAAGAGGAGGAGGGTGCCGCGCTCTAGCACACCTTAGGGCCCCAAGGGCCGTCCTCCCCACCGCAAAACTCCCGACGACCCTAGGTAGGTGTAATATACGGCGCTGATGCGCCAGGAGGGAGATGTGCCCCCCGAGAAGTCCCCCACCAGAGCGAGTAGCCTCGCTGGGCTGCCAGAACTCTGCGATCGAGGCGGGCGAAGTAACCTGCCCGCCAGCACCCAGCAGCCACGACGTGTAAGACAGCACAGTTCCTGACGACTGCGACGTTCGTGGCCATGCACGTACCTTGATTGGACGTACTTAGCCTCTAAGCTCCCTGAGAGGAGGGATCCTGGAATTCGGATCGTATGACTGAGCATAGCCAGGAAGATCGTCTGGCCTGTGGCATCAGTGCTGCCGGGCACGGCCAAGAGGCGAGTGCATCTGCTCCGGATGGCTATGTCGTCGTAGGTATATGTGAGGTTAGCTCAGGCTATTCTGCCTGGTCTCCTGGGAATAAGTCTGCCAGCTGGGGTCAGCAGGGTCGGTGGGGGAGAGGAAGAGCACAGTGCCTCGCCGACTTCATTCGTAGAGGCGTCAGGTTGAGGGATGCGGGCCATAGCGAAGCTTCAACTGCTGCCCACGCGAAGACTCTAGAGTTGAGGGTCTGCCGCAACCTCCAAGGCGAAGGAAAGGAACAGCGACCGTCGCGGCTGCACGAGCACCTTGTAGAATGCGGGAAGCAGTAGCGGGGGGTCCGTGGCGAGCTGCGGAGATCAGTGGTCCAGGAACAGTACCAAGGGAACGGGGTGACCCACAGGACGAGTGGTAAATCCTTCCCACGGATTGTCCGAGCATCGAGCGCCTCAGCCAGGGGGGCTGGAATCAGGTAGGCGATGGGTAAGCCGGTGATCCCACCTCGTGGTGAACAGGTCAACTAAGCCGTCTCGCCCGCGCGCTGATCCTCCAAAGGTGTCCTGGTGCACTCCGTGTGTAGCAACTGGTTCCATCGGGGGGAAGGTCGACCCAGACCTATAGTCGGCCAGGGCAGTGTGACGCACGGAAGGAAGTTGTGGTTCTCGCACCGACGCATCGGGGGTAGAGGAGCACACACCGGTCGGGAGATCGCAAGCCACCCTGATCCTGGATGTACGCCTCCGCTGACCCTTTGCCGGAGAGGACGAGCAGCTCCTGGTGACCGAGTCCTTCCTCCCACGAGATGTCCTCCTAGCTTGCGTCCGAACAAATCTGTAAACGCTCTTGTCCGCAAAGCCCGTAGGTCAGGGAGCCGGAGATCGAGAAGAACTGCGGAAGTAGGAAGCGTAGCTGAAGCAGCCGAGCCTAGAGACGATTGAAGGGGGGGGGGGGGGGGGGGGAAGGTAGATCCGACTTCTTTGTAGAGGCTAGACAAACCAACTGCGAGCACAGCCGAAAAAGGACAACCTGTCCGAAGCCCGGAGTTCCCCAGGTGCGCCGAAGGAGGTTGTCAAGTTAGTTAGACGTCAGGGAGATGGGGCTGCACCTTGGTTCCACAGTGTCCAGGTGGTGGTTGAGGACCCCAGGTGCGTCCAACGGCTGGAAGCTCCAGAAGCAGTGACGACTCCTTCGCATGTGAACCGAGGAACTCTGTGGAGGCCGAGCGCACGGGTACCTGGAGACAAGGGTTGGCAGATCCGGAAGAACTCGAACTCCTAGATCTGGAGGCGGGACCGAGGACCACCTGCTAGGACCGCATCCTAATGCTGGCCTGGGGTGAGAGAACGCGTCTTGCGAAGCCAAGGTCGTAGAAGCATCGTCCGGTCTGCTCCCCGCGCTGAAGTCCTGGTCCTCCGAAAAAAACCTGGTGCAGCAGAGTCGTCAGCACAGGGGGGTCTTCCGCGGTAGGTAGACCTGCAGGGGGCCAGAGGTCCTCGAAGCGGAGAACGAAGGCCAGGGTCAGGGGCTCCCCAATCCCACGTAGCGTAGGGCGTCACGGCCTGAGCGAGGTCACTAGTCCAACCGCAGTGCCAAGAGCGGATCCACAGCAGGCTGGGGCAGACGAACTTCTGTGAAATCCCGAGAGCCAATCCTGACGAGGGCAAGCAGAACGGCCAGAACTCCATGGGGGGTGAAGCAATGAAGACCCGAGAGAAGAAGCGCTGGGTAGACGTAACGCCGGTCACAAAGTCCGGAAGCCGCGGCCGAACTCCTAGCTGTCTCTCAGCGTCCACCCATGAAGATTCCTCTCCTGAGAGGGGAAGGGGGGGAGGGAGGCAGCCGTCCACCGCAGGAAGCGTAGAGTCGATGCGCAGGGCACTTCGATCAGGGCAAGGAAGGAGTCCAATGCGACTAGCGGTCGGCTTGCGTGTGGGTCCTGAACGCTCGAAATCCTAGGATGCGTGCTAAGGTCTCCGCGAGCCGAGCTCTGTATGGAGGTGGGTTCGCTGCCAGTGAGGTGACTCCGTGTAGGATCCAGCGGGCTTCTGTGAAGACGAGTGGGGATCGGAAGTGGACCAGGGACGACATGCAGCCCGTCTTACGAACCGAGCTCTGTAGGGCGGTGGGTTCTCTGCCTGAAACCAGGCTTTGTCCAGGCAAGTTCCCTCCTGGGAACGGACGCATCGATTAGCCCACTCCGCGCCATAGTCTGTTGCGTCCGGCGTGGCGATCTGTCCAAGGTCGTTGAAGACTTGAGCGGTCAGAGTACCGGGAAGACGGCAAGGGAGTCGGCGGGTCTGGAACTCACAGGAGCCGGGCGCTCGTGTCGGCGAAGTTCCAAGTTACGGCCAGAGCAGTGTAGGTGGAGCAGGCGCCGCAAGCGAGGTCGGAGGCACCTCCGGAGACAGAGCTTGTAGGTATGGACGGAGACCGGAAACTCTGCCTTGCTGGGCGGTCACCAACCAGCCCTGTAACCACTTGCCGCCAGCTCAGCGTCCTTCAGCTAGCAGCGTTGTCCTGGTGGGGTCCCTCCAGGAAGCCTGCGCGGTGCCAGCATACCTGCTCCGAGCGCAAGATCCTGCGCTACGTCGTCGGCCGCCTGGACGGCTTCCAATCCGACCTTGAGCGGTGTGTGGGTTCCGTACTGTGCGCCCAGCGGATTCCGTTTTGTGCCGAGACGATGCATGCGTGCGAGAATGTCTCCGCGAACCGGGCTCTGTATCGAGGTGGGTTTGTTGATTGTACATTACTTAACGTCCCGACAGCAACAAGGCTTTCTCAGGACGTGCCTGCACTGCTTGTGGGAAAAAAAAAAAAAAACTAAACAGAATATTGAATGTATGTCGCCAGCCGGTCAAATACATTAAATAAACCTAACACATGGGGCCTAAATAAAGCTAAGACCATTTAGCAACACACATCCAATATCAAGAGCTACAGGCAGTGCAGACAGTAGGGAGAGTTTTAAAAAGGCAAATACAGGTGAATGGACAAAGGGTAGACAGAAACACATGCCCCAGAATATAGAGATAAACCCACCCTGTGGGGCTGACCAGGGTGACCCTGGGAACTAAAAAATACCTAACCCCACCCAAGTCCCCCAGGGCAGACCCAGGTGGGGTTGTATCGAGGTGGGTTTGCTGCCAGCGAGGTGACTCCACGTAGGAGCCAGCGGGCTTCCATGGAGACGATGTATGCGTGCGAGAATGTCTCCGCGAAACGGGCTCTGTATCGAGGTGGGTTCGCTGCCAGCAAGGTGACTCCATGTAGGAGCCAGCGGGCTTCTGTGGAGACGAGCGGGGATCGGCAGTGGACGATGGACGGCGCGAAGCACGTCTCTCCGAACCGGGCTCTGTAGCGAGGTGGGTTCTCTGCCTGTCACAAGGCTTTGTCCAAGCGCATTCCCTCCTGGGAATGGTCACAACGATCTACCCACTCCGCACACTATACTGACGCGTCCGGCATGGTGATGTCTCAGTCATCTCCTTGGAAACTCGAGCGGTCGGAGTACCGGGAACAGCAGCCGGTATTTCAGCAGGTCTGGAACCAGTCACAGGTGCCGGGCGCTCTCGTCGATAGAAGCTCCAAAGTTGCAACCAGCGCCGTTCAGGTCATGTGGAGCAGACGTCACACGAACGTACGGAGGTACATCCGGCACATGGTAGACAGACCTTGTGCGAGTCCGACGGTCACTGGAATCCTCCACGTTGTGTGCAGGTCATCCAGAGGCCACTGCAACACACCAAAATCGAAGGCAAGCGGGCGTGGGCCTGAGGGACCCTGCCCTGGTAAGGCTAACCTTCGCAACACAAAGTCACAACCAGCGAGGAACAACCTGTCAGCAAGCGCCTGGGCCTGCAAAAAATCCCCGCAAGCTAGAGAGTGCAGGCATATGGGTCCCGGCTAAGCCAGGGTAAGCACCTTACCTTTGCGACCAACCATCTGTGAAGAAGAGGAGTCAAGGCTAATCTCTCTGTTTGTCCATCCTGCCAAGGCAACTCCCCAACCACCAAAGTGTTGTACATGTCTTCCCAGCGTATTCCTTCCTGCGCTGGGTACATCCCTGCTTACATACGCATGGCAGTCACCCTTGGTCTGGAAGGCCCGCCACGCTAAGGTGAGCATACAACACATCATGCACAACAAAACTCAAGCATGTCATGGCAAGTATAGGCCTGAAGCAAGCGGCAGGCACAGTAACCTTATCAATAAAGGCAGCAAGGCGTGGCCACAAGAGGCCCCGCCCTCAAAGTGAGCATATGCCCGATGCCCAAGAACTCAAACATGTGATGTCAAGAAAAGACCCAAAACAAACGTCTGGCACATCAACATTACCACATAATGGCGACAGGGGGTGAGCATGCTAAGGGGAGTACACGACGCCTAATCAGGCCTGTTTAGCCCCTTGGTGCAGTCAGTGTCCTTTCAACTGACTAACATAAACTTTGCACCTCACATGTGAATCCAATGTATAAAGTGCACATGTATGTTTACCCCCCAAGCCAAATTGTGTACCTAAATACGCCAACGTGTATGGTAAACAGGTCTGCATAATGCATAACAAAAATGAATTTTTTTTCTAAAATGTATTTTTTTGAAAAATACTTACCGATGGCATTACTATCTGGGAATACACTCTATTGCCTATAGATTTCAGCAAAATTGTGTGTAGCACACAACTGGGGAGGAGACACCGGGGATCCAAGCACTATGACCCCGGGTGGCCTCCCCTTACTACCCTATCCCGGCGAGCACAGGGCGACCTCGTCAGTTTCACACATAGCCACAAGAGGCAAGCGGGGCAGGCGGGAGGGCCATTCGAGTAATGCCATCGGTAAGTATTTTTTAAAAAAATACATTTTAGAAAAAAAATTCATTTGTTTTTTCAAAATACATTACCGATGGCATTACTATCTGGGAGAATGGCGAACAGGCGGAGGGTGCCGTATCTAACCATAACCCAACCACTCCGCCGGCCCCCTCGAGAGAGAACTCCCGACGATTTCAGCTATGATGTGCCTAAGACGCCAGCAGCGCTCGGAGGGAGTGCTGGGCCGCGGAGATGTCGCCCACCCGTGCCAGGGAGTCACGTCAGCCGGATAGGTCTCTTAAGGTAGAAGCGTGCGAAAGTGGAGTCTGAGCGCCAGCCACCCGCTGCCACAATATCTTTGACCGAGCAGTTGCGGTCCAGGGCTAGACTGGCGGCTACTGCTCTCACTTCATGCGCCCGGATTTGTAAAGGCTCAGCGCCGCGTGGGGAGAGGTCTAGGTAGTCTGACCTAATCACCCACCGCAGCCAGGATGACACGATCTGGGCCGAGATGTGGCGTCTGCCCGCGGACAAGTTAAGAAGAGGCGCGCGCGCCCCCGGCGCTGCGGCTGAGAGCGGCGCAGGTAAATCTTTAGCGCCCGCACTGGGTCCTGTTGCCCCGATCCAGGGGAGAGGTCCGCTCCATGGAGGGGCCGTATAGTCAGCATCTGAGGGGCCGCCGCGGGGCGGCGGTTCTTGGCCAGGAAGGACGGATCGGAGAGCCGCTGCGCAGAGCCGTCGGAACGAACCGCAAACAGGCTGGGAGCATCGAGAGCGCGTGAAGCTCGCTGACTCGGGATGCTGTAACGAGAGCCAGAAGGAAACAGGTTTTCCGGGTCAAGTCTGAGAACCGAGCCAAGAGGAGGGGCTCAACCGGTCCGTATTCAACCACGTCAGTACCCAGGCAAGATCCCACCGGGGTACTAGGGAACGTGAAACCGGACGTCGGAGTTCAAAGTGAGCCAGAAATTCGACAGATCCTTGCAGGCGCCTGGGTCCGGAAGACACCGGTGACGGTAGATGTCCGCGATCGTAGCGCGGTAGCCCTTGATGGCGACCGGGGCTAAGCCCCGGTCGTCGAAGAGCCACAGGAAGAACTCCGCCAGTTGGTGGGAGGCTAGGTTAGTGGGAGGGTGCCCATGGGAGGTGCACCAGGTCTGAAAGACCCTCCACGTGCCTTCGTACACCTTCCTTGTAGAGAGTCTGCGGGCTGCTGCAATTGCCGCCACTGCTGCATCCGAGAACCTCTAGCGGCGCGGGCGTGCCGGACAACCTCCAAGCGTGTAGGCGGAGGCGTACGGGGCACGGATGGAAAAGCCGCTGACGGGGCTGCTTGAGCATCGTGGAAGGGGTAGGAAGCTCCAGAGGAGGGTCCGTCGCAAGCGCGAGGAGGTCCGTGGTCCAGCTCTTGGTCCAGTTGAAGGGGGGCCACCAGCAGGAGGACCGCCGAGCATCCCAGAAGCTTCCGCAGTACCTTCGGAACGAGGACTGACGGGGGGTAGGCGTAAGCAATCAGGCCGACCCAAGGAATGGGGAGCGCGTCCACTGCCCAAGCGAGTGGATCCAGGACTGGCGAGACGTAGACCGGGAGCTGGCTGTTTCATCTGGTGGCAAACAGATCCACTAGCGGCGTTTCCCAGTGAGAGCAGAGCAGGCGAAAAATATCCGGGCGTAGGGACCGCTCCGTGTGGAGCAACTGTCCGCGACGAGACAGGGCGCCCGCCATCACGTTGAGGTGGCCAGGGATGTGGCGGGCTCGTAGGGCAATGCCTCGATCCCTGCACCAGAGGAGAAGGTGGTACCGAAGAATGCAAAGGGAGGGCGAGTGAGTGCCACCCTGATTCTGTATGTAAGCCACCACCGTCGAGTTGTCGGAGAGCACGAGGACTTCCTGATTGGCCAAGGTCTCCTGCCAAACGTCGAATGCCAACCCAACTGCCTTCAGCTCCAGCCAGTTGACGTGATTCCCTAACAGCTCCCGAAGCTAACGCCCGAGGCCGAGAGAAATCCGGTAACAGGTGCGCGCCCCAGCTGGCCTGGTTCGCCTCTGTACAGAGAGACCACCGAGGCGGCGGGGAGTGTAGGGCACCCCCGAAGCCAGCCAAGCGAGGTCCGCCCACCTCTCGAGGTGAGGACGAGCCAGAGGCGTGACAGGTACTAGATCCAACAGAGCGCCCGAGGGTCGCCAGTGAAGAAGGAGACGTAGCTGGAGAGGCCGAGCATAAAGTCTGCCCAAGGGAAGCAGGTCCGCAGCCGCACTGAGGAGGCCCAGGAGTTGAAGCCCGACCCTGGCGGTGAAGGAGGATCCCATCCCCATCGAAGTCGCTAAGTCGACGATCTTCTGTCGCCTGGCCAGAGGCAGGCGGACAAGGTTGAGGTCGGTCAGGAATTCCATCCCCCGATGTAGAAACCGTCGAGAGGGAGAAGATCGGATTTCCCCAATTGAGCAGGAAACCTAGACGACGCAGAAGGGAAAGCAGGGCATCCCTGTCCGTCTGGAGGGCTGCGGAACCAAGTTGCGCAGTAGAAGGTCGTCCAAGTAATTGGAGGCCGGGCTCAAGGAGCGCTGACGGAGATAGGCTATCACGGCGTCGAGCAGTCTTGTAAACACCCACGGACTGATGTTGAGGCCGAAAGGAAGGGCGCAGAACTGGTAGACGATCCCCCCAAGTCAAACCGAAGGTACCGGCGAAACGACGGATGAATCGGGACGTGCAGATAGGCGTCTGACAGATCGAGGCTGATCGCAAAGTCCATCAGCCGGAGGGCCGCACGGAGTGTCCTGGCCGTCTCCATCCTGAAGCGAGGGGCCAAGCTGACGGAGTGTCCTGGCCGTCTCCATCCTGAAGCGAGGGGCCAAGCTGATAAGTCGATAACTGGACGCCACTTGCCGCCTGGTTTGGGAACTAGAAGAGTCGGCTGTAGAACGCCGGAGAGTCCTGCCGCGAAACCACCTCTGTCGCCGCTTTGGTGAGGAGGGTCGCCACTTCCCCGCGCCGAGCGTCCGCCTGTGTACTGTCGAGCGGTTCCTGGGTCCACATGGGTGATCTGCGAAGAGGCGGAGGCGACAGGAACGAAGTTGCAGGCCTGCGGTAACGGTGGAAAGAATCCAGGGGTCGTCCGGGAACAGCGATCTCTAAGATCGCTGAAGAGCGACAGCCGCCCGCCGACGGGAGGCTCGATTACTGAGGCGGGGGCGGAGGCGGGGGCGAGTCAATGAGCCTGACCGCGGCCCGATCTACGGGCACCGCGGGGCCAAGCAGGGCGAGGGGTGGGGCCGGCCTGAGTAGCCTGGAATGGACGGGCCCGACCTCGTGAAGATCCGACTGTAGGAAGGAGGGCCTGCAAGACCGCTGGGCACGACCCCCGCCGTGCGGGGGGCGCGAAAGCGGGTCGAGGCTGGGTTAGATGCAGGCTTGGGCCACAATCCTTGGAAGATTCCTTAACGGTGTGCCAAGTGTCGCCGAACAGCTGAGGACCACCTAAGGGGGCTTGACGGAGCTGGGTCTTCACTGACAAGGGAAGGTCCGAGCAGAGGCGCAAAGGGTATCCCTCCTCCAGAGGTCGCATTTGGCCGCTGCTGCCCTGGCGGTGGCGGAAGAATGGTAGGCGGACCGGTTGGCCGCTATCAGGATGGACTGCACGTCACGAAGCGGGGACTGAGCCTCCAGGTCCCACGTATCCTGTAGGCACTGCAGGGCTGCCTGGGTAGCCAGATCCAAAACCGAGCACGCCAGCGAGTTCCGCGCTAAGGAGGTGATCCTGTCGAGAGGCCGAGGCCACGAGTTCTGGACGAGCCTGCGGCCGCCCGCCTGTAGTAAGGCCGCCACATCCACCGCTGGAAAAGGTATGGCGAAGGCTTGGGAGTGTCCAGCGTACCAGGCCTGGCGGAAGCTTAAGGTGATTCCCACCGGCGATCGAGCGGCGGTAAAGTATCCCGTGTCGCCGAAAGCGTCGGTACGCAACTGGGCGGAGAAGCATCGGTGAGGTCCCGGAAGCCGGCTTGCGGGAGGGACTTGCGGCGCTGGACTTGCCTCTGCGCGTCGACCATGGCCGAAGCCTGTCTCTTCGGAGGAGGCGAAGGCGGACAGACCTCGGGCGGTAGAGACTTGGCGATAAGCCTTGAAGCCTCACCCAGAGTGTGGACCGTCTGTGATCCGAGCGAAGGGCCGGCAACATCTGACGAGGCGGAGGCCGACGCGACAGCGGAAAAGGCGGGAAGGAGAACCAGCCGCCGAGTCCTGCAAGAAGATCGCCGAGGCCGAGTCCGACGGATGAAGTCTGAGGACGTCCGGTTCCAAAACTGATCTTCTCGCGGCAAAGACGAAAGGGGCGAGCGGCTACGAGAGCGCCGCACCGCCGCGCGCGAGGTAGACGCAGCCGCCCGCGACGCACGCAAAGAGGCGCGCCGCGGCGACGGAGGGACCGTGGCAAAGCGACGGTCAACCTCGAAGTCGGGATCCGCACGCGGCAGCCGACGTGAGCGACAAACCGCGATCGGAATACCGAGGAAGTGGCCTGGTCACCCCTGGCCCGCCCGGGAGAACCGGTGCGGGGGGGGGGGGGGGGGACCGCCAATAGTCTCCCCTAGCCCGCTCAGGAAAGGCGGAGCGGGGAGGGGACAAATACCGGGCACGCGGCCCCCCGTCCGATGTTTCGGACCGTGGAGGACGCGCGATGTCACACCGGGCCCGCCTGGTCGATACGAGGCGGGGGGGGGGCCAGTCTAGAGTCGCGCCAAGCCCGCTCAGGAAAGGCGGAGCGGGGAGGGGACGATTTATGAGCCCGCTGCCCCAGCTCCGAAGCCTCGGAGCGAGGGGGGGGGGGGGGGGGGGCGAGGGTCCAAGTCACACCGGGCCCGTCCGGTCGATACGAGACGGGGGGGGGGACAGTCTACGGTCACGCCAAGCCCGCTCAGGCGAAGCGAAGCGGGGAGGGGACAATTATGTGCACGCGACCCCCGCTCCGACTCCTCGGAGCATGGGGGGCGAGAGTCAACCACACCCCGGGCCCGCCCAGGCGAGACGGGGCGGGGGGGGGGGGGGGGGGGGGGGGGGGGGGGAAGAAGAAGCATGCCGTGCCCGTTCGGAAAATACAGAGCGGGGAGGCAGCATTACTAACGGTCTCGAGTCACGTTCCGAAGCCTCGGTGCGTGAGCGAGAGCATTTCTTATCACGTTTACTCTCTTTCTTATGCTTGCGTTCCGTCACCCGTCCCCGCTCCGGAGACCTAGAGCAGGGGGTGGCCGACGAACGCTCATCTCTCCCAGACCGCTCGCCCGAAGCAGAGCGGGGGGTGGGAACCAACATGGGCTCAAGCCACGCGCTAACGAAGCAGAGCGTGGGGAGCGTGACTCCGAAACTCGCCTACCCTGCTCCGAAGACTCGGAGAGGGGAGGGAGAACCTGCGAGTTAACGGTACAAGAAGGGGACTTACCTGTGGGCCGGAAAGCCCGATGCGCCGAGGGAAGTACGTCCACCCGTGGAGGATCCCGTGGAGACCGAAGCGGGCGAGGGGACCGGTCACGCCTGAAGAAGTCCCACCTGCGCGAACACCGGTCTTCCGTCCAAGCGGCGCCACCGTCACACGTTACGTCCGAAGCACAGCCCGAACACGGCAAGCCAGAGTCGTGTGCCTCATCCGGCCACTGGAAGTCCCCGCACGGCGGCAAGTCTTCGACACAGAAGAAGCCTTAAGGCCCTAAACCAACTACGCCGGCGAAGAAAGTCAACCTTGCGCAAACCAGCCGGGCACAAGTCACGTGCGTCGTCGAACCCCAAGGCCAAGCCAAGGGTGAACTCACAAAGTCAGAGCCGGTAAAACCGGTCGGCGCACAGGTCACAATGAGTCCAAATGTCAAAGGAAAAACCATGAATGTAGTGAGTCCAGGGCTGAATCGAAGACTCCAATTCAAGCCCACAGTCAAAAACCACTGAAACCCGTAGAACGGAGAAAGGCAAAAACTCGACCGTCCCCGGTCGAGCTATGAGTGAAACTGACGAGGTCGCCCTGCGCTCGCCGGGATAGGGTAGTAAGGGGAGGCCACCCGGGGTCATAGTGCTTGGATCCCCGGTGTCTCCTCCCCAGTTGTGTGCTACACACAATTTTGCTGAAATCTATAGGCAATAGAGTGTATTCCCAGATAGTAATGCCATCGGTAATGTATTTTGAAAAAACAAACAAGCATTACATGACCGACTCAGTACCGACGTAAGCGTCTGCTCTCGCCACATCCACCAACGTAATGCGTCAAGGAATGGGCTGGAGCATAACACAGAACCACACAAGGTACAAGTGAGTAGGTAAGGAACAAGTGAGTAGGTAAGCGCCAGAATTAGGGTTGGACTTAACTTTCACATCACTCCCATTCCATTAAAGGTTTAGCCGCGAGGAACAACGTGCCCTGCATCGCTAGACGCCATCTTGGAAAACGAATCTGACAACCTGTGGACCTGCGCCGTTTAAGAATGATCTTAACGTCTTATTTCTTTTCCTCACACGTAAATGCCTTCTTTTTAAACAGCGGATCTTTTAAAAATAACGCTGCTATCCATGGAAAAGAGGGAGATTTTGACCCTGTTTATAATAATGGCACACCAACAACCGAAGGAGAGTGGGGAACGGGCGCGAGGTCCGCCAAGGAAAAGTCAAGAATTTTGGCGCACAAGCAACAGCGCAGAAGAAGACTGCCTTCGTGCCCGCTCAACCAGTGCCCAGCCCGGGAACCGGCCGAGGGCCAACCCAGCTACCTTACCTTTCCGCCGGAGTGAGAACGGGGGGAGAAAAGTGCAAACACCCATGGAAGGACCGGGCAAGGTCCCTGCGACGCTCATCGCGTAACCCAGGCACCCAAGCAGCCGAAGGGGGCAGCCGCCAACGCCTAGGGGACGACAGGGCCACGCAGTGGCACAGGCAGGGCAGGCGAAGACGAAGCCCAGAGAAGAAACCAAGTCCGGAAAAACGACGAACCGGTCGAAATTCCAAAGTCCGTAGGCTAGAGCAACATGTCTGAACAGCATGAGCCTAAGTAGACTGACTGGGGAATTATGGGTACTCGGTTCCGGATGGGCAGTATCGGGAGACAACTCTCGGCCCCCTCGGGGTTCCCCGAGTGCCTCCCGGGTTGTGTGGTAGCACAACGAGCTCTTAGGCTAGAATTGAGTAAGTAGTAGACACTTCCATAAGGTCATGTCATCGGTAATGTTTTTGAAGAAACAATTCTCCTCTTTCACCGACACACTTCACAACTGAGATATAGCCCCACCCCTCCCCCAGCCCAACCCAACACACACACAAAGCGACCATCATGATGGCAGTTCTTGACTAACCTCTACTCCGTGAGCGAATAAGTCATTAATCTGCTCCTCAATTTTCTTCTTCTCAGCAGGTGAGGCGGTCAGAGCACCCATGGCCTCCTCCCCAAACTCACGTCGTATCGTCATGGTGATGACCTCGCCCGCATCCACCATGCCCTGCACGACAACATTATCTGTTACACACCATGTACATGTCTACAGTGCTGGTCTTATTTTAGTGAGTGAGGCCGTGAGCAGTAAGTGTGCTTGTCTGTGATGAAGGTCCTTGCGGCTGCTGGTGGAAAGGTCCAATTTAATAAACCAGCGGTATGTTAACCAGTTGGATGTTATAAACCAGCGGTATGTTAACCAGTTGGCTGTTATAAACCAGCGGTATGTTAACCAGTTGGCTGTTATAAACCAGCGGTATGTTAACCAGTTGGCTGTTATAAACCAGCGGTATGTTAACCAGTTGGCTGTTATAAACCAGCGGTATGTTAACCAGTTGGATGTTATAAACCAGCGGTATGTTAACCAGTTGGCTGTTATAAACCAGCGGCATGTTAACCAGTTGCAGAGGTGCCTACCCCTCTTAGACCATTTTGTGTACTGGGCTGCTTAAAAATGTGTATTTTGTGTAATTATTTTAGCGCAACACGCAACAAAAAAAATACACCACAGCAAACAAATAAAAAATAAAGACATTTATCCATACTATTACTTTATTAGCTATTTTATTCACACAATATCAGGTATCGCTGTAGCAAGTTTGGGTTTGAAGTTGTGAATAGTATTTGAGAATATGTCCCAAAATAGCTATTTTTGATATATTTCCTGATCCTCTGTGACCTTGACCTCTGTGAGAAACTGTCACTAAAACGGCATGTTTAGAAAGGTCTTGCCAAAAAGTATCCTTGGGCCAAGTTTGAAGAGTGTAGCTTCAATAGTCTCCGAGAAAATGCCAAAGTTAAAGTCTCAGAACATACTCACTTTTACTTCGCATGTGAGCCAAAAATGTCTTTCGTGCGTGACAGGTAGCTGTTACTTAACATGTATCAGTAAAAAGGGCATCTGTTACTGCGACACATTAGTGTCCATGCATTTCCAGTATGCCGATACACTATAAGTCTCCTACCTGGTCGCCAGATGTCAATGTTTACACCTGGCACTGTACGGTATATCCACAGTCTAGACAGCATGTAATAAGCGGCATTGAAGGATGTTGTGTCTCATACACGATCGGAAGGAAGTATCAGCTTGTTGTAAAGACAATGCACGTAATAGACGTGAGACCAATGTGTGTCGGTGTCCACAGAGTCACCTACAGGTGCACCAAGGTGTAGCATCATAGGAACGGAATATCAATTAGAACCTCCAAATTCAGCTTCAGAATCAAGCTGTACGTCATTGCCGTTGTCAGTGCCTCAACCGTCGATCGCTCCAGCTGAAGCTGCCAACACGTGGTTATGCTGCCACGCAGTAGGTGGGCACACGTGTCCCAATACATCAAAGCTATCTGCTTTTGAAACCATGTCTCCAAACTCAAAATATTATCACTCCGAATATCTACACATTCACTCGCCATTTCGACCGTAATGCGTATGCTAGCACCGCAAAGCTGACTGCATACCATGTACAAAAGTACACACGCACTGTGAGGACCCTGTAGTGTAAAAACATGATGTGTCAGTGCGACGGGCGAGGTCACCACACGTGCAGCGAGACTCGCGTATCACCGGGTGCGCGATATAAAACACCGGACACCGCTCTAGCGGTTTTCTGGGCTGCACGGTATCTATACAAGACCGCCAACCAGTACAGCAGTTTGCCGGGCTGAAAGGGTTAACAAAAAAGTGCTTTATGTCAGCTTTGGGATGTACTACTGCCTTGGCCTTGTGCCCAGCGGACTCCAAATGTCTTTGAATATCATACTTTTGTACGCACCACTGTGAGCAACACCAAAGTCATTTCTGCACATGTTGCATGCATTTGTAGCAGAGGAGCCCCCCTGCTATCGCTAGTTACTACCCACAAGTCGGAGTTCAGTGTACGCTTGGCGCGCTGTGTGCGAATATTCTTGCTGCCTTGGGCTAGTCAGTGTCTAGCGGACTACACGCCAAAGCTCAGTGACATAATCTCTGGTTCCAGAGGCTGGGGAGCCTATATAAAGCGGCCGATCTTCAGTCCACAATTAGGCCTCCCCCACGTAAATTGCGTATTTTGGAGGAGCTAGTCGTATTCGAGTAACTTGAGCCGAAAATGCGTAAAATTACGAGCCAGCGCGTAAGGTAGGCACCTCTGCAGTTGGCTGTTATAAACCAGCGGTATTTTAACCAGTTGGCTGTTGTAAGCGGATTCTGTTGCGATTGTAGACTATGACGAAATTTGTAAATAAAATTTGGATATTGTACGCCAGGGGACCCAAACATTTTTGTTGCCTTAACAGAAGTCTGCTATAAAGCCAAGTAATTACGACGGAACGTCCCTGATTGTGACATCTGAAAAAGTGTTGTTATCTGACTGTTGTTATATCTTGCCGTGTTATACGCAATGTCAAATGCATCATGGGCAACAGTTCCAAGAACTGAAATGACTGAAAATGGTCCACAGACTAACTATGCCCCATGACCAGCAAGAGACATGAATTCTCATGAGCCCCTGCATCTGCAGTACAGTACAGTACTGGTGCATCCGCAGGGGCTCATGAGAATTTATGTCTCTTGCAGATGGAATAAGCTGGCTGAAGGACTGTGTTATGTCGGAACGAAAGGCTGAAATTCTGCTGAAAAAGCTGAATCAGTCTCCAGGACTGAAGACTGTCATCCATGTACCTTTTTCATGTAAATTTACTCTCCTTCATCAACCAAAATGCACAGTCATCAGGCCCTCTAGGTACCAAGACATTCTGTCACCATCCTTGAACTATCACAGTTGATCTGTCTACTGAATTGCAATCCAGTGTTCAGAGAACTACATTTTGCAATTCAATGTGAAAAACATATCCAAGCTGTCACGCTAACCATCCAACACTCATCAAAATCAGCCTGCTGCTCAACAGAGCATGACAGTTATGCTTGACTTACCCCAGGTAGCGCCCATTCCCCGTTGTCGCGTCGTTGGATGACAACGACCTGTAACACTGGCTTGCCGTTCTCCATCACCTGCTGTCCTTTCGCATCACGTTTCCACCTGCACGGGAACAAAAATAGAATGGGAATATATTTGAACCATATTAACCCTGTGGCTGTCAGTAGCGGTTTTTGTTGCGATGATTCCTACAGGATGTCTGGGTGTTGTTGTTCCCGCAGGATGTCAGGGTGTTGTTATTCCTGCAGGATGTCAGGGTGTTGTTATTCCTACAGGATGCCAGTGTGTTGTTATTCCTGGAGAATGTCAGGGTGTTGTTATACCTACAGGTTGTCAGGGTGTTGTTATTCCTACTGGATGTCAGGGTGTTGTTATTCCTACTGGATGTCAGGGTGTTGTTATTCCTACAGGATGTCAGGGTGTTGTTATTCCTACAGGAATCATTGTGACAAAAACCGCTACCGACAGCCAAATGGTTAAAATCACAGCACATGATCTCTTTGAGTGTCACTGCTGATGTTTAATTTTCCCCACGGGCCAGGATGAAAAGTGTGAACACTAAATAGCCCTTCTTACACATTTCTGGTGCACACCAGACTCTTTGACAAACTTTCGACCATTCACATCATTTGCTCCACTTACCAATTTTGACAAGCCCACTACAAATTAAAAACACTTATTGGCTACAGAAGGCTAGTAAAGCCGACAAACTCCCAATATGGTATTGGATGTTGTTTTCATCATAGTGAAAAACACTTATAGGAAAATAGGGATGGAGTGTGGGTGGAGGGGGGTCGTGGGTCTGCTGGGCACAATTTATCACACTGAATGTGGTACATGTATTATATGTCATTTGTGTCTTCGGACAAGGTAGCAATGGCAAGAAACCTATAATTAAGGGAATGTAAATGTTTTATAAATGCTCATTATAAGAGACTGTGCATCACACAGAATACAATTTATAAAAAAAGACTGATGCCAAAACCTTCAGGTCACCTGCAGTGTGTACAGAGAGGCTGACAGTGACACCCACCTTGTTACAACAGGATCAGCAGCGTGGTTCGGTCCCCATCGTCCCAGCAACCCCCTGCCCACCAGCCCTGTGCGGCCTTTGGGATTCCTTACAGACACAAAACATGTCATGAACTTGATCACTGGACATGCTTTGAAAAGTAGTGTTTGACCCTTTGATTGCTGAGATAGAAGTAAACGCGATCCAACTGCAAGAGGCATAGATCCTCATGAGCCCCTGTGACTGTTGGGTCTGATGAGGATCTATGCCTCTTGCTGAGACCACTTTGTGTCCGTGATTTTTGGACAGTTTGTGGCTTTTGGTTGTTCAGTGAACACAGATTTTAGAAACAAAATGTACGTCCGTTGGCAGACAAAAGGGTTAACCCATTTAGCCCCGATGCACTATGGCAGGAGATGGGTCGACCATGATAATTCAAGGGTCGTGCCAGATGAGCTTGGCGCCTGAAGGTCCCAAGCTCACCTGGCAAGGCCCTTGAATTATCATGGTCGATCCATCTCCTGCAAAAGGTGCATAGTCGTTAAGTAGCACCTCTAAAATTTGGGAAATGAGGTCTTGGGGTTAAATGGGTTAATGCACCAGATCTAAAATATTTTGTGTAATTTGCCGGCAGCAGTGGTGGCAAGAGAGAGACCAATTTAAACATACCGGTAATCACTGCATAACGTTTAAATAAAAACATTCACAGTACATAATTATGTCAGTCTGATTGTTTGGGTCCATCTCTTACCATCCCCCCCCCCCCCCCCCCCCCCCCCCCCCCCAGGTTTCTCCACAACTGTACATAAAACTGTACGCTCAGATTGTATACAGAAAAAGACGGGAGAGAGAGGGAGGAACATTTGAACATAATGACTGCCAAGTATTAACCCCTTAGATGCCAGTGGATGCAGATAGTCTTTTAAAATCATAATAGATCCAACATAAATATCCCAAAGCTGTGAAAGGGGCATGGACACAAAGTGGAGTCAGCGAGAGGCACAGATCCTCTTGAGCCCCTGCAACTTCAGGGGCTCATGAGGATCTATGTCTCTTGCAGTTGGATCATGTTCCCTTTTCCTCGGCAGTGAAGGGGTTACAATTAAAGCAACCTCGATGAGAAAGACTGCACCACAATACTTTTCATCAAAGCAATTTTAATTGTAAAGCTGGGCAGTCTACACGCTCAGATGTGCCTCCCCATAAAGTAGGCATTACAGTGTAAAGTGTCTGTACTGAAATGCTGACAGATGTGCCTCCCGATAATGTAGGCATTAGAGTGTAAAGTGTCGGTACTGAAATGTGCCTCCCGATAATGTAGGCATTACAGTGTAAAGTGTCGGTACTGAACTCCTGACAGTGTAGTGTACTCACTTTGGGCAGGTTTTATCTATCTGATATTCACCCATATGGCTCTTTCGGTTGATATTCCCATCTAGTGCATTCCACTTGGGGATTCTGGCAGAAAGAACAACTGTCATTAGCAACAAAAGGTGCAGTTCGTATACGCTGTACGTAATTGTGGACCCTACAGCCTAGCGCTGCAATCCAGAGTTGCCACATTCCTTCTGCAATTGAAATGAAAATAAGTAGCGACTGATCTCTCTATTTGTTTGTTAGTCTATTTTGAAAAAGGGTATTTACCTGAAATATTAATAAATTGTGTTGTAACTGTCTTTTCGAAACATGTTTCTTTCTCCGTTGGGGACTTCCTAGCGCTGTAAGTTCTGGTACCGCAGACTGGTACACATATTAACAGGATTGAAACTGCGTTTCAGTAATAATCAACTATGCTAACCCTTTCTGCTCTCATACACTCAAGCATAAAGTAAATTTGGCCATGAAAGTTCAAGGGTGGTGCCAGGACAGCTTGGCGCCCAGGGGCTATCATGGTCAATCTACCCCCTGAACTGTAACACAGCCTTTAGGGCCAACTCAAATGTTGAAATTTTTCCCTCAGGATTTGATGGGTTAAAATGATCAATACAACCAACTATTTGAAACACTAATTAACCCTTTAAGCCCTGGGACCCTGCAGCAGGAGATGGATTGATCATGATAATCCAAGGGTAGTGCCAGATGAGCTTGGCGCCTGAAGGCGCCAAGCTCATCTGGCACTACCCTTGAATTATCATGATCAATCCATCTCCTACAACTGGCACATAGTCATTAATAGGCAACACCTTCAAAATTTGAGAAACGGGACCTTGGGGCTAAAAGGGTTAAATGGGGTTAGGGGCTGCGAATCCTACGGCGCTGCTTCCCTACCATCACACACACAAACCACACAAGTCCGACAATGAAAAACCCCACTCTGTGTTGGACAACAGGGACTTATGAAAATTTATATAAAATCTTCCACTTGCTAACTGAACAGGCTGCGGAAATCAGTGTCTGCTGTAATATTTTTGGGAGAGTTGGTCCGGTAAATCTATTCTAGGCTCAAGCATAAATGTTTTAAAATAATTGGAGGAAGCTGTTTTGAAGTGTCTTTTCTTTACAGATTCATTGTGATAGGTATTCCAAACAAACCAAAACTTTTGTCTGCCACTTTCATGCCTGCACTAAAATTTAAAGAAAAAAGTTGCGTAGGTGCTTGTGAAAGCGTGCCCAAAGAGATTTTCTACGGACCCCTTCAGGACATTAAAGAAACAATTCAGCAATAATAATGCCACACTAATGATATTAAGTGTAGTGGGGGAATCATACACAACACAAATCCTAGGTACTTCCTAACCCATTACATCTTGCGGACGAAATAATCAATTCTTTAAAGCGTCCTTTGATGTCTGCATCACAGTTCTAGAGACAGATTGGCCGTGATAGTTCAAGGGAGGTGCCAGAATAGCTTGGCGCCTGTAGGCGCCAAGCTATTCTGACACCTCCCTTGAACTATCATGGTTGATCCACGTCCTGTGGAAGCATGGTAGGGCTTTATGAGTTAATAATACTAATCAGGATGCCTGTGTATTCACCTTGCATTGCCATACATACCTTCAGGTATCCTCATGTAAATATAGCATACTTCTGGCACTACTATAAGTGAACTATCTGACAGCAGGAACCTTGACCCTAATGACAATTTGCTGGTTATTTCATGTATTTGGCCCATTTCAAGCTTTTTCATGCTTGTGAAAAAGTGTCATCTGGAACGTCACACAATGCGTTCTAGAAAAAGTCTTTGCTGGAGATATTGCTACAAGTACAACACATTCTACCCCAGGACCGAAATCCCCAAATTCTGAAGTTGCCCTCTGAAGGACTGTATAAAACAATTCTAGAGACAGATCGAGTATGATAGTCCAAGGGTGGTTCCAGAATAACTTGGCGTCTATAGGCAATATGCTATTCTGGCAACAACCGTGAACTATCACTTGCTGTGGTGTGTCGGAGATGAATGAGATAATGTATGATAATAAGATGAGATAATGTATGATAAAAAGATGAGATAATGTATGATAATAAGATGAGATAATGTATGATAATAAGTGGACACATGGATATGTGCTGATAATGGAGATTGGTTTCCGTGCTCTCATTTAAAATGCATTTAAAAAGAACTACAGTGTGAACTTGGGTACAGGTCTGAGGGGTGCTTATACCATGCGTCTTCTTTATAGTGTGTGAAATTCAGACTGCCCCTAATGTTTTAACCTATTATCCACAGTTTTAAGTCAGACGATTCGGCTGAGGCACGTGAGGGTCACAAACTAAGTGAAACAAAGTATTAGAATGGCCTGACATGATATGCTGGTGACACATTACTATGAATTCTAAAACTCTTCACACATTTCTCTACACACAAAACATAATTCAATGAGTAGCAAGAAACAATCCCAATGAGCCAAAGGACATCAGCGGCCAATGTTAGCCCGATGACCTTTGTGCACTGGCAATTCTACTGCCAAACACAAACTTAAGCCTTTGGCTGCAAGAATCACCTGGACCAAAACCACTACCCACAGCCAAAGGGTTAACCAAGTTTTGCGTGCAGAGACCAGAACTGTAAAGTCAACTCCGCTGTTGATGCAGTCGCATGGTATACGGCTTTGTCTGTTACTGTTAGTAATGGTGTTAGTCGCGATGATTTCCGCAGGAATCATGACTAAAACTGGCTACTGACAAAAGTTTGATTTTGTAAAATTTTGTTATTGTACAATGAAGGCTACATTTCAGATTAGGAGATAGATCAACAGTTTTAGTTCAAGGGTGATGCCAGTCCAGGATAGCTATTCTGGCACCGCCCTTGAACTATCAGTCAAATTCATTTCAAGCAGCGAATGTATCACGATGAAAAGGGTTAATGTGCCAGAGGCTGTGTGAATAAGGGGGTTAAGCCTGACTTACTTGTCTTTTGCTGGATCTAGGTTTCTGACCTCCGGGTCGGCCCACACTGGCCCACTGGATACTGATGGCGCCGTGTAGTCGGTGGGCTTGTACTCTGGAAAGACCTCATGCCATGGCACTTTGTCGTTCGGCACAACATAGCGAAGAACGTCTGTGGTGCGAGGGTATGGGTTGCTGCGTGCTTTTACATGCATGTCCACAGATGGAGTGAGAAAGTACGCAGCCTTGGACAAGTAGGCTCCCATGCAAGAATTTGGCTGCAAGCAGGCCAAAAGAAAACACTACAAATGTTTGTCAGGTACAGTAAACATGAACAGACAGATATACACTCACAAACAAGTGATAAAACACTAATGCCACCGCTAAATCTCTATAAACAGCAATGTGTTGGCGGGTATATTTAGAGTATTATTGATAACGCATACAGTGTGTTATGTATACACGATAGTTACTGCATGCGATAGAATAGTCTGGAAGTAACATTTATATTTGCCATGGTTTGGAACACATTCATCTTTGGTTTGTGATGCCATGCACGCCACAGGGCTTGCAGTAAAAGTTCAAGACAAGTAACAACACAAAACATGACTTGAGCCGACATGAATTGTCAAATGATGTCCACACCAACAGTCGATTCTCAGCATTCCACTTACTGCAGTAACATGCCACACCGATGTCCGGCTGTTTGACATGTCCGCATCACTCGTGCCTTGCTATGTCAGTCATTTCGCTTGTCTTTACGCCGGTGTGGTCATGTGCAATACACTCCCTGGTTTAGTACACTGACCCTAGTACTGAACCGGAAGACTCGAGGATCCGTAAAAAAATAAGTAGGTCTCGACCAAGCCTCGATTTAAAGCATGCA
Organism: Semisulcospira habei; assembly: GCA_036245525.1. NCBI lineage: Eukaryota > Metazoa > Mollusca > Gastropoda > Semisulcospiridae > Semisulcospira > Semisulcospira habei. The sequence goes on from BTPG01000007.1 coordinate 146,311,243, forward strand.
ATCACTCAGCAATGTCACGGAAATAAATGCATCTGGTTACTGAAGATGCTGCATACCTTGAAACACAACCGAAACTCCTGAGCTGCTAGCGATGTAGCTAGAAAGTTGCGAACCGATCGAAAGAAACAAACACGATAGACAAGAGCAGTCGTCATTTCCTGTTTAGAGGGGAGGTAACCGAGATAAAAAGCTGGATTGGGACGTAGACTTATTAATTTAACTTTAATTCATTATTAATTTGCGCGAGCTGCTTGTTTGATAAACGAAAAATAATCATTCCCGGCTACAAATTAAACTTCTGGATTAAACACAAAGCAATGTCTTGCCTTTATATTATTATTCCATTTATTTATTACTCTAAACAGAGCTTCAAATGATGGCAGGCAACCTCAATATAATATTTTTATTCGATGTGGCGAATTTTATGACGAATGACAATCAAATAACTTTTAATACATAAGATGCTAGTATATATTTTCATTAATGCAATGGTATTGTGTTTTGAAGATATCACTATAATATCATAATATTTTGTTTAAACCTAGGATACAACTAAACAGAAAACTGCACTCAACTCGAATCTGGCATCCCAGACCACAATATCAACCGATCGCGAGCTTCTGCAACGGGGATCGTTTCCCAACATTGTTTACGCCAGGTAGCCATAGCAACTACAAACAAGCAACACTTCAACGTACCGATTTTAGAGGCGCTGTACATAAATGTGACAAGCGCAGTTTAGTTTTATTAGACAGGCATGTCGCTAAATTTGATGGCACACAATTAGTGTGGGGCAAATGTTGCAGCATCTGAATTGGCAGGCTCTCCAAGAACGCAGAAACTGAGAGGGCTCGCTTGGCATTGTTATATAAAATCAAGAATGGGCTAGCTTTTGCACATTGCAAGCAGCTCATCCCCTTCAGTGTATGAGCTCGACGTGGTCACACACAACAGTTCCAGCGGATCCCATGCCGGACAGCCTACAGGAACGAATCCTTTTTTTCCCCCAAGGACCTTCAGAGACTGGAACGCCCTCACTGAAGAAGACAAACAGCAGGCTTCTTCGCTTGATGCCTTCGTAGCAAGGGCATCAAGCCTCAACTGTTGACCCCCCAATCATGGCCTGCCACCTGCCAAAGTAGGGTTGATGAAGACTAGGGTTATACTGGTCGGGGTTTAAACCCCGGAGACCGCTACGGTAGCCAGGCAGGCCTAGCCGGAGGTACCGAAACAGCAGCTGGCCCCCAACACCTGTCTCTCTCTCCCCCCAGCCCACTCACCCTTGACCCTTCCCCAGTTTAATAACCAGAAGTAAGGTTTTTTTTTTGTGTGCGCACCACCAGCAAACCCAGCAATAATGGTCAATCGATGAAACGAGAGTCGCCTCAAGCACCAGACGGCGCAGAGAGGACTGAATGAATGATGAAACGAGAAGAAGAAGAAGAATAATTATGTTATCTGACTCCAAGCATTATTTCGATGTTGCCAAGAACACGTTTAACGTCATCCCCCACCCCCACCCATCCCTCCCAAACATGTAAATCAAAAGTGGCAAAAACAAAATGATTTACTAAAACTTGCAATAAGATTACCTGACTGCCGAGATTAATCATGTAAATTGATGAAATGAAATTAATTTAAACGTTTTAATAATAATTATAATAATAACAACAACAATAATAATAATAATAACAATAATACCAATACCAATAATTCTTAGTATTATCATCATTATTATGCTTATTATTTAGTTCACCAGAAGACCCCTATTACGCAAACCCCCCATTACACACACACACGCGCGCGAGAGAGAGAAGAGAAGTACCCCTAAGCCATCGAGTCAGTTTTAGTGTCGTGTTGTTTCCCTTGGAAAGAAGGTGCTCGTGAAAACATTTTATGGCAAACAGTACTGTACGAGCGGCCACCAACATCGAAAGTCCACAGTCCATGTGTGAGTGCATTTACAATGCTTCCTCTAAAATAGAACCACTTGTACCATCGGCATGGCGAAATAACACTTACTGTTTACGCCAGAGCAGAGATCATTGTAGCTCTTCTCGCAGACCGCAAGGGTGAATCGTTCAGTTTAGAAACTTGTTCATTGTGATAATAGACTCTACGTTTACTTTAATTGTGACAGCCTTGGTGTCGATACTGATGAGATACATCAAGGTCAAGATTCAAAGATAACTGCATGATGATATCACTGACACACATATACCCAGTATTGTGCACCTTACTACTGAAACAGTACACTCTGGTGCACTATACACTATGAAACAACTCTCTGGTGCACTATAGAAACAGTACACTCTGGTGCACTATACACTACTGAAACAGCTCTCTGGTGCACTATAGAAACAGTACACTCTGGTGCACTATACACTACTGAAACAGCTCTCTGGTGCACTATAGAAACAGTACACTCTATAAAAAAAAAAAAAACACCAAAAAAACCCCAGTACATTCTGGTGTACTACACACTACTGAAACAGTACACTCAGGTGCACTCACGTTGGTCTTAATATGGTGAGCACATCTGAACCCTTTTCATGCTGATACACTATTGCTTGAAATAGATTTGACTATTATAGTTCAAGGATGGTGCCAGAATAGCTTGGCACCTCAGGTGCCGTGATCTTTTTTTGATTTCTGAAAAATGACGCGAGCTGCACTGTTTAATAATTATTAATATTCTCTGAAGTCGAGCCAGTTCTTCAGATGGCAGGCCAGCAAACAAACAGTTGCAATAGTCAATGCGGCTCAAAATCAGTGAAGACACAAGCTGAGTGGTGGCAGACTGAGGAAAGATCTTACAGAGCTGATTTTCTTCAGCTGGAAATAGGCTGCTCTACAGATGAAAGTGATATTGTCATGCATAGACAAAGTAGAGTCCAAAAGAACACCAAGGTCATGAACACAGCGTTTGAAAGGTATGCTAGCTTCACCAACAGTCAAGCTGCTGCAGGTGACCTGGAAAAGAGTGTGATATGACGCGAAGCACATAGACTAAAGTTTTGCCATCATTCAGCATGAGCTTGTTCATTAACATCCAGTTTTTAACAGATGATATACAGAGTTCGACTTCCTTAATTACAATTGGGACATCACGTGGCTTGGAGTCCCAGAGCAGCTGTGTGTCCTCAGTATATTTGTGGAAACCACAACTATGCCGACTCACAACAGATGACAGGGGTTGAGTATACATTAAAAACAGTACAGGCCCCAAGACAGAACCCTGGGGCACGCCGCAACGCCGGGGGAGTGGTTTGCACCTCCAACAAAGAGCTATTCTGACACCATCCTTTAGTAGTCTTGGTCAGTCCATAGTTTAGTGTTAGGGCTGAAAAGGTTAACGTTGGCACATAAAGCAGCCAGCTTTCAGGAGAGTGGCGCCTTGAGCATTTGAAAAAGATGGATGTGCACATGACAGGTGGTATGTGTATGTACATACGTACTATGTATACAGACACACATGTAAAACAAAAACAGACTTACCTGCCCTAGCAAAATAAAATGGACAATAGGTACTATGATCATGATAGCAGTATTCATCTGCATTAGACAGTGGTAGATGTGCATTGTATGTTCACCAGTACCTGGCTAAAGAGTGTGTGGAGACTTTATCCATGTGTGCCAGAGTACCTTTTTCAAACAGGTGTGCATTCAATTACTGTTAACCCATACCATGTTGAGGCTAAAAGCTTCAAATTTGTAGCCCCACCCGGGTCTGCCCTGGGGGACTTGGGTGGGGTTAGGTATTGTTTAGTTCCCAGGGTCACCCTGGTCAGCCCCACAGGGTGGGTTTATCTCCCTATTCTGGGGCATGTGTTTCTGTCTACCCTTTGTCCATTCACCTGTATTTGCCTTTTTAAAACTCTCCCTACTGTCTGCACTGCCTGTAGCTCTTGATATTGGATGTGTGTTGCTAAATGGTCTTAGCTTTATTTAGGCCCATGTGTTAGGTTTATTTAATGTATCTGACTGGCTGGCGACATACATTCAATGTTTTGTTTAGTTTTTTTCACAAGCAGTGCAGGCACGTCCTGAGAAAGCCTTGTTGCTGTCGGGACGTTAAGCAATGTACAATCAATCAATCAATTCAAATTTGTACACTGCCGGATGCAAGCTACATTATAGTACTTACAGATAAGGATTTAGACCAATGGCTTTAGTTCATGGGTGGTGCCAGAATAGCTTGGTGCCTAGAGGTGCCAAGCTATTCTGGCACTACCCTTGAACTATTTTAGTCAAACTTATTTGACACACTGGTGTATTTCGAATGATAAGGGTTAACCTTATGCGCAGAAGTGAAAATAACAGCCTGTCACCATAAAATGAGTTTCAGCATAAAACATTAACTCATTCAGCCCTGAAACACCTCAGCAAAACATGGAGTGAGCATGATAGTTCAACGGTGGTGCCAGAATAGCTTGGCGCCTATAGGCGCCAAGCTATTCTGGCACCTCCGTTGAACTATCATGCTCGATCTGTCACTAGAATTGTAATACAGTCCTTCAGAGGGCAACTTCAAAATTTGGGGGATTTCGGTCCTGGGGCAGAATGTGTTAACTGTGCTGCTTGGTAATAGCAGCTGACGCAGTGAAAATGTAACTGGTCCCCAATAGTAGCTTTGTCTCATATTTGTGTTACATGGGAGTCAGGTTTTAGCATTTTATAGGCTGTTTGGTATTGAATTAATAAAGATTTCAAAGATTTCAGAATCATGATCTGCAACAACTGGCAGTGAAAGGGGTACATGGTTTAACCCTTTCAGCCGCAAGCTCCCTTTTCTCAAATTTTGGAGGTGTTGCCTAACGACTGTGTACCAGTTGCAGATGGCTTGACTGTGATAATTCAAGGGTAGTGCCAGATTAGCTTGGCGCCTTCAGGCAGCCAAGCTAATCTGGCACTAACCTTGAATTATCACGGTCAAGCCATCTCCTGCTGTAGGGATCCGGGGGCTAAAACGGTTAAGAGTCCCGTGACAATGAATGCCTCTTGCAGTTGGATGTTCATGAACTCTGGCAGTGAAGGAGTTAAGCCCTGTATATGCATGCAGCCACCAGTATTGCAGACACATGGTTGGGACTTTTCCGGCTACAGTCGGATTTCTGGATTAAAAAAAAAAAAAAAAAAAAATGTTTTCATTTAAAAAGTGCCCCAAGACCCTCGCTTCAGGATTCAATTTTTTTTCTTTGGTTCCATCCATGAGACAGTTTCATTAGCTGCAGGCACAAGGGAAGGGTTAACCCGTTTGATCCAAAAGCCACAATTTCAACATTTTGGAGGAGTCACGTTATGACTGTGTTCCTGTTGCACAAAAAGGACCGACCATGATAATTCAAGGGTAGTGCAAGCGAATATGGCACTACCCTTGAATAAGCATGGTCGATACCATCTCCTGCTGTAGTCTGCATGGGCTAAATGCGTTAACGTGATTATTTCTGGTCCGCTGCAGGAGTCACATGATGTGATGATGTCACGCCTGTTAACGCGCGTCCCCAACATGCTGAGCAGCAGAGCGTGGGGAAGGTCCGCGGCACCGAGCGTAGCCGTCACCGCCAGTCGACAGGTCAGCGAGGGTGGCAAGAAGGAACCCAAATTCAAGGCCGTCATATTCGACATGGGTGGTGTCATTCTTCCAAGTCCTTTTGAGATGTTCAGAGGTACAATATTTAGGACAGCTTCTCTTTCCTTGTTCGTGTTGGCTTGTGATGCTTCCTGACGTCTTGTGTGTGCATGTCTGCAATGCTCAGTGTAGCGCTGTATGTAGTGAAGAGGGTGCACTGGTTGTCTCCTTCCATTTGCTATTGCTACAGTGATAGCAAATGGAAGGAGACAACCAGTGTGTGCACAGAATTTTCTCATGTATTTAGGAGTATGCCATTTTTCAATAATTATATTAGATAACAGAGGGAGGATCTAATCCACACAACCATCGCCAAATGCAAGTAGATTTCTTGTCGGGCAAGGCAAAAGTCATATTTCTGGGAACCCAAAAGGCCAATGCTAATTTCACAGTACAAATATACACAGACAGAACTGCTCGGAGTACGAACAGATTTTAGCTACCAGATTTAACATGGATGTTAGTTCAAATGGCTGCTGCGGTCTTGGAACTTATGGCTTTCCATAGTAACACTTTGTGTTAACTCATTCAGCCTGGTAGCCATATTTTCCAAATTTTGGAGGCGTCATCTAATGACTATGCACCAGTTGCAGGAGATGGGTCGACCATGATAATTCAAGGGCAGTGCCAGATTAGCTTGGCACCTGTCGGTGCCAGTATAATCTGGCACTGCCCTTGAATTATCATAGTCGACCCAACTCCTGCTGTAGGGCGTCGGGGCTGAATGGGCGTAACTATATCGTTGGTGTAGACTATGGAAAGCCATAGACGACCCCGCCCTCCACGAGTCGCCTGCTGCCTTGCAGGCCTGGCCGCTTGGCTGCGGAAAGGCTAAGGGAGGAAACCCCTGACATCAAAGCCCCCATGTCTCCGGGGAAGGCTTTTGAGCCAGAGACTAGGACAAGGACAGTCTGATATAAAACCTACGACCCGAGGACCTCGATGCCATCGTCCCAGCTTGCTAGGCCATGGCAGATGAACCAAGGGTTTAAAGGGTGGGGCCAGTACTGCGCACACTGCACTCCACCAAAAAGCTCCACCGCGCAGGCTTTAGGAAACGTCCACGGACCATGACACTGACCATTCCAAGTCCTGTAGCGACGGGCGAGGGGCGAAACGGCAGGTGAAAGATGTCACTGGAAGCCGCAGTCTCAAACCTGCATGCAGGCGGTTCAGGATATTGGTCGCCTGATGTTGACCTGGGGATGACAACATCACTCGGCACACCCTGAACGACCAAGCAGCCTTCTCTAGGGACAGCACTGCTTGCTCCAAACGGAGAGGGGCCTAGAAAAGGTGGCCTAACCAAAGCTCGTCCCCTCGCAACCCCAGTTGGCTAGCCGCAGTCAACGGGCATCTTCTCCTGCGGTCAAAAAACAAGAAAGAATAACGGATCCACTCTCATGACGACCACGACCGGACTCAACGTAGCATGCTGGAACGTCCGAACCATGCTCGACAAAGCAGACAGCGGACGCCCTGAACGTCGCTCCGCCCTCATTGCCCATGAATTGCGGAGGTTAAACATCGACATCGCCGCGCTCAGCGAAGTACGCCTTCCGGACGAAGGCAGCCTCCAAGAACTTGGTGCTGGGTACACCCTCTACTGGTCAGGCAGGCCTGGATCAGAAAGACGGCTCTCAGGCGTGGGTTTCATGGTCAAGACATCCATTGCGACTAAGCTGGAAAACCTACCAACGGGCCACTCAGACCGCATCATGTCCATGCGCCTCCCACTGAGACACCAGCAACACGTCACCCTTCTCAGTGTGTACTCCCCAACCCTCCTGGCAGAGCCTGCTGAAAAGGACAAATTTTACACTGACCTGCGCAGCCTCCTACAGAGTACCCCTGCAGACGACAAAGTCATCATCCTTGGCGACTTCAACGCCAGAGTGGGCCAGGACTCTGAAGCCTGGAAAGGAGTCCTCGGCAAGCATGGCGTGGGGAACTGCAATGACAATGGCCGCCTACTGTTGGAGTTCTGTGCGGAGCAGCAACTGGTCATCACCAACACTACTTTTCAGCAAAAGGACAGTCGAAAGACCACCTGGATGCATCCTCGCTCCAAACACTGGCACCTTATCGACTATGTCCTAGTGCGTCAGAGAGACCGCAGTGACGTCCTCCTCACCAGAGTGATGCCCAGCGCAGAGTGCCACACTGACCACCGCCTTGTCCGCTGCAAACTCAGGCTCCACTTCAGGCCAAAACCCAAGAAATGGGGGCCCCCCAAGAAAAAGCTTGATGTTGCCAGCCTTCAGCGTGACGATGTGAAAGCTGCCTTTCAGACAGATTTACAGCGCAGGCTCAAAGACACAGCGGACCCAGTAGACTCATCCCCTGAAACACTTTGGGAACAACTGAAAACTGCTATTACAAAATCCTCTGCAGAAGTCTTGGGTTTCGCCAGAAAGAAGAACAAAGACTGGTTTGACGAAAACGATGTAGAGATCCAGGAACACCTAGCAAAAAAAAGAGCCGCCCATCAGGCCCACCTAGCCCAGCCTTCCTGCCCTGTGAAGAAGTCTGCCTTCCGCCTCGTCTGCAGCAGTCTCCAGCGCAAGCTCAGAGATCTCCAGAATGAGTGGTGGACCAGACTTGCACAGAGGACCCAGCTTTGTGCTGACAATGGTGACTACAGGGGCTTCTACGAAGCACTGAAAGCAGTGTATGGCCCCAGGCACCTGGTACAAAGTCCCCTGCGAAGCGCGAATGGCCAGGCACTCCTCACAGATAATACCTCCATCTTGAACCGCTGGTCGGAATACTTTCAGAGCCTCTTCAGCGCTGAGCGCACTGTTCAAGAAGCAGTCGTCCTACAAATCCCACACCTCCCAGTAAAGGTTGAATTGGACGAACCGCCCACCGCTGAAGAGACCCTCACAGCCATCCACCAGCTCAAGAGTGGCAAAGCAGCAGGCATTGATGGAATACCGCCAGAGATCTGGAAACATGGAGGCACAGCACTGCACAACAAGCTCCATGACCTCTTTCTCTGCTGCTTGGAGGAAGGAACACTACCAAAAGATCTCCGTGATGCAGTCGTTATCACCCTGTACAAGAACAAAGGCGAGAAGTCTGACTGTTCCAACTATCGGGGAATTACCCTGCTGTCCATTGCTGGGAAAATCCTTGCAAGGCTGCTCCTGAATCGGCTGGTACCTGCCATCGCTGAAGACCAACTCCCAGAGGGCCAGTGTGGCTTCAGAGCAAACAGGAGCACCACCGATATGGTCTTTGTGCTGAGACAGCTACAGGAGAAGTGCCGCGAGCAGAACAAAGGGCTGTACGTAACATTTGTCGACCTAACAAAAGCGTTCGACACTGTGAGCAGGCAAGGCATGTGGCAGATCCTGGAGCGACTTGGCTGTCCCCCAAAGTTCCTCAACATGATTGTCCAGCTACATGAGGACCAGCAAGGCCAGGTCAGACTCAACAATGACCTCTCAGAACCATTCCCTATTCTCAACGGCGTAAAGCAGGGCTGCGTGCTGGCACCGACCCTCTTCACCATCTTTTTTAGCATGATGTTGAAGCAGGCCACAGTGGACCTTGATGATGACGATGCAGTGTACATCAGGTATCGTCTCGATGGCAGCCTGTTCAACCTCAGACGACTGCAGGCCCACACGAAAACCCTAGACCAACTGATTCGTGAGCTGCTTTTTGCTGATGATGCTGCCCTCGTTGCACACACAGAGAGAGCCCTGCAGCGCATCACGTCTTGCTTCGCAGATGCTGCCCAGCTCTTTGGACTCGAGGTCAGTCTGAAAAAGACAGAGGTCCTCCATCAGCCGGCACCCAAGACAGTGTATCGCCCTCCTCACATCACCATTGGCGAGTCTGATCTAAAGTCAGTGCACCAGTTTACTTACCTTGGCTGCATTATCACGTCGGACGCCAAGCTGGACAAGGAGCTTGACAGCAGGCTGGCAAAAGCGAACAGCGCTTTCGGGCGACTTTTCAAGCGGGTGTGGCACAATCAACAGCTAAAAACAGGCACCAAGATCAGCGTGTACAGAGCTGTGGTCCTCACCACCCTGCTGTATGGTTCCGAGTCCTGGGCCCTCTACCGCAGCCAACTACGACTCCTCGAACGCTTCCACCAGCGCTGCCTGCGTACCATCCTGGGCATTCACTGGAGTGACTATGTCACCAACGTCGAGGTCCTTGAACAGGCTGAAACTGTGAGCATCGAGGCTTTGCTGCTGCGGACACAGCTCCGCTGGGCGGGGCATGTCTCCAGGATGGAGGATCATCGCCTACCAAAGATCACCCTGTTCGGCGAGCTTGCTACTGGACACCGTGACAGAGGGGCACCAAAGAAGAGATACAAAGACTGTCTCAAGAAGTCACTTAGTGCCTGCCAAATCGACCACCACCAGTGGTCTTCGCTTGCTGCGGACCGTGACACCTGGCGCTCCACCATTTACAAGGCAGCTGTCTCCTTTGAGGACTCTCACAGAGCTAGCCTTAAGGACAAGCGGCTCAGGAGAAAAAACAGAGATGCCGCAGCTCAGAACCCCGGCCATACCTTCCCCCTGCAGCCACTGCGGTCGAACCTGCCTGTCTCGGATTGGCCTCCGCAGCCACGAACAAGCTTGCAGACGTCGTGGGCAACTCCTATAAAATCTTCGTTCGCGAAGTCAAGCCAAGAGAGAGATCAAAGGGAAGTAATCTAGTAGCTTTGGGAGGTTCCTGTGTACAGTTTGCTTCTCTTGCTTGACAGGCAGTTGCAGACTCAGCTGCATAAAGCCACGTAAAACTTAACCCCTTGACTGCTGCCCACATTACCGTTCTGCAAAAAAGACACATCACTATAACACGTCTTCTAGCACTATAACATCACCACACTCCCCACCCCAAGCTGACTGTCGTAATGTATTTGTGGTACGTGAGTCATTGTCAAAAGCGTGTGAGTTGCGAGTGCGTGCTTAGAGTTTTAATTATTATTATAAATACCGTAATTATTATTATTTGTCTTTCCTACAGAGCGGTGTCATCAGTTGCATTCAGAATTGAGGTTAACCCTTGTGGCTGTTGGTAGCGGTGTTTGTCATCACATCCTGACAGAAACTGCTACCAGCAGCCACAGTGTTAATAAATCAGATATTTTTTGTAGTATTGCGAGTCTGGCATTCAGACAACTTGGAGGGTTGGGGTAGTCTCTTTTGTCTGCGTGGCTAGAACATCCCCTGTGTACAGTGGAGCCTGTCTTCTGCGACCACCTTTTTATACAAGGGAAAAGTGGGTTTTAGAAGACAGGTACTGGCTAAAGAAATCTTGAACTTTGAAGGGCAAAAAAATGGAACCTGTCATTAAAACACTTCATTTTGGTGGCTACGGTCTTTTTATGACAGGTGACCTCTCATAAGGTTGGTCTCTCAAAACAAATTCTACTGTTTATTTACGTTTATTATCTATAATTCGTCACCACTGTCACGTATGTTTGTGTGTGTGTTAGATTTTATTTTTTTCATTGTATCAGCGCTTAGAGCTACTTTTAGAATATGCGCTTAACAAATCTCCTTTATTATTATTATTATTATTACTGTGCTATAATGACAATTTTGCATCCAGATGTTTTTTGTAATTTTTATCATCATGCATACAGTTTGACGAGTGCAGTATAGGTTGAGCTGAAAACAGAAGTGCACAATTTGTTTTGTGGGCTTGCGCATGCACACACACACACACACACACACACACACACACACACACACACACACACACACACACACACACACACGCACACACACACACACACACACACACACACTCCCTCTCTCTCTCTCTTACATGCATGCACACCAACCCTTTATATTAGTGAGTGAAGCTTTGTTTGCAACTAATGACTACCAACCACAAACAAGTGAAGTCAAAACAGATAACCAGCTTGTTCCATAAGAGACAGCACTCCAAACATCTCCAAGAGGCATAGATCCTCATGAGCCCTCTGGGCTCATGAGGATCTATGCCTCTTGGAGATGGCTCATGAGGATCTATCCCTCTTGGAGATGTTTGGAGTGTTGTCGATGCTTCTGGTGCACACTGTTGACTTTGCTCTCATTCGTTTGTTGGGAGTCGTTTGACGTAAACGTAACCTCACAAGTATTGCATTTCATAGTCGAAGAAATAACAGCAGAACTTTATTACATGTACGCACACGTCATGTAACAGTAAAGTTTTCGGATCACAAACATAGATAATTGCAAACAAACAAAAATGTCACAGGACGAAGGCAGCTGAGCACGGTCACTCGGAACGAGTAAGGCAGGTATAATCAGTTGTTTCAACTTTTTCTGGAGTGAAAACATGTTATCTGATGATACAGAGCCATTCATGGCTTCATCTATTACACGTATGCTGCTATCTGTATTCAGGCAAATTATGAAATGACCGATCTCCAAACCATGCGTGGAGGTTGTTAAAAAGAAAAACTGCAATGAGCTTCTGTACAATGGAACACGCGCATTTTTTCATGTGGACCCCATGATTATGACTAATTATATATTACACGTATACAGTTTGACCAGTCTTATGGAATATTGCACTTTTCCAATACTTTTTCGAATGTTGTGTAAATGTTATTTACAACACTTGAGCAGAGTCATATTTCAACACAATAGAACCTATGAGGCGCGGCCCACCGTGAGATGGCCTTGGTTGCCTGCTCCGCGTTAAACTCAAAGAGCTAACTAACTGTGAGGCGCGGCCACACGTCTCTGGCGAGAAAAAGTGGTCGTAAAGAACAGGTACTCTCTCCAGAGAAGTCTTGAAGGGGCGGAGAGTGTCGCCTGTCATTAAGGACCATCAATCAGATGGTTATGGCCACTTGAATGGGTCTTTAACCCATTTAGCCCCAACACCTTACATCAGGAGATAGATTGACCATGATAACTCAAGGGTAGTGCCAGATGAGCTTGGCGCCTGAAGGCGCCAAGCTCATCTGGCACTACCCTTGAATTATCATGGTCGATCCATCTCCTGCAGCTGGGTGGAGTTAAATGGGTTAACGACAGGTGATCTCTCCTGAGGAGTGGCCACTCAACTCAGGTTCTGACGTACACTAGTACACTTTCATTTGACACATTACACTCAGAGGCCAGAACCCCAAATTTGGGAATTGTCCTCTGAAAACTGCAGTCTTGTTCAGAAGATAGGTCGACCGTGATAGTTTCAGGGTGGTGCCAGAAGAGCGTGATACCATAGGCACCAAGCTGTTGTGCCACCACCCTTGAATTATCACTGTGTGTCAAAATGGTTGTTGTGATGCGTCTAGTGTGGTAGCGCAGTGGTAGTGCTTGTCCCTTTGCGCTTTCAGCTTCCACCGCTGGCTAGCAGTATTGTGAAAAGGAGGGCAGAATGTGTCAGTCTCTCTCTGCCAGTACACAGCCTCTCCAACAACAAGCCTCATGTAGTGCCTCCTCGCGGTGACACACGGTAACTGAGCACCTCATGGACTCATGCTGAACTACAGGGGACTCGGAGGAGGTCTGACCCCAAGACACGCGGCATGCAGGCCCACCAGTATGTGGATAGGCCCTGATGCCTGTGAACCTGACTCCCAACTATGGGTAAATAGCCCCACTGCCTTGTGGGTGCCTCAGGAGAGGCAAAGGCTAGGGGAGAAAACCCCGACAGAAAACCAACCAATAACCAGTGAAGTCAGGAGTGTCGCTGACTATGCCATCTGGTGTAGTGTGGCAACCCGTCAGGGAAATGAGCACACATGCAACCCTCATGAATGATGCCTCAGGTAGATATTAATCTTGACATCTGAGGCATAACCTTGGGAACGCTGAAGAAGAAGAAGAAGAAGAATTATCACAAAGGATCAGTGTCCTTTCGCAGCGTGTCAAGCTGAACGTGTTTAACCCTTTGGATGTCGGTAGCGACTTTTGTCCCAAAGGGTCAGTTTAGAATAACAACAACTATGTTTGACGATGGAGGTGGAATACCGGTAAGACAGAAAATTATGCGACACAACAGTATAGTGGATAATTTTGTTGCCAAAAGATAAAACAGAAATTGGCAAGAATCACAACACTTTTGACATCACACCGATTTTTATGAGCCAGTCAACATAACACGCAAAAGATCGTTACAACTTAACCCCCTTGCCCGCGCAGCCACCGGTACTGTAAGCGGAACCGTTGACTGCACGCACAAAGATGTTAACCCCTTCACTGCCAGAAAAATGCAAACACCACCCAGCTGCAAGAGGCAAAGAACCGCATGAGCCCCCACAGTTGCATCAGTACAGTACTGCAGTTGCACCAGTACAGTACCACAGTTGCGGGGGCTCAATAGGTTCTTTGCCTCTTGCCGGGCCAATTCTAGGACCGATGGGATTATTCTGTGTTGAACTTATCCCGCTTTCGAAGACATAATTTGACGTTCACGGGTAGTGAAGGGGATAAGCAAAGATAGAAATGTAATGTTTAGATGGCAGGAGAAGCCATATCAATGCTTGGAAAATGCAAAAACTGTTGCTCACGAGTGCGCTTTAAATTTTATTAATCCATTCAACCCCACGGCCACATTTTCCAAATGGTGGAGGCGCCACCTAACAACCATGCACCAGTTGCAGAAGATGGAGTGACCCTGATAATGCAGCAATAGTGCTGATCTGGCACTACCCTTGAATTATCACGGTCAATTCATCACCTGCTGTAGTGCAACGGGGATAAATGGATTAAACTGTTTGTATGTGTGTGTGTGTGTGTTTATAACCAGCCTGTGTGTGTGTGTCTCTGTTTATAACCAGCCTGTGTGTGTGTGTGACACACATCTACCGTTTTGCTTGGTCGATACAGTAGCTTCCCCAGGTGAATGAGACAGGTGTCTTTATCACAGTTAATCTGGACGAGTAACTCTCAAACTGAGAACATCATTCAGGCCACTCCCAGTTAGCAAGAGGTATAAATTTTTATGAGCCCCTGCGGACGCAGGATGTACTTGTGACTGTGGATGCAGGGGCTCATGAGAATATTTGCCTCTTGCAGACGGAATACATACACCCTGTCTGAACCTTAATCTCCGCGCGTTAGTCTGGCCTACTTCCGATTTCAAAATAATGTCTATACCGCAAGCATGACAACAACATCCTGATATGACCAACTGGTCAGCCCATGTTGGACCACATGCAGACGGGGAAAACAAGCATAAATTATGCAAAGAGGACAATGGCTTCACACGCACACGTCACATGCCAGACAATCGGCAATCCAAGATAGAAATAAATGACATAATGCCTCGTTCGGATGGGATGAATACATGAGCAGTACACTCTACCACATCCACAGTAGCCCGTCACTGCCAACAGACGCACAAGTATGTCTTTGAAATGCGGCATCGAATGATCCCATCAATACAAGAAACGTGAATGTGACTAGGGTCAGCAAGAGGTGAAGAACCTCGCGAGCCCCTGTGAGGGAGCCCCTGTGAGGGAGCCCCTGTGAGCGAACCCCTGTGAGCGAGCCCCTGTGAGGGAGCCCCTGTGAGCGAGCCCCTGTGAGGGAACCCCTGTGAGGTTCTTCACCTCTTGCAGCTGGGTGGTGCTCATGTTGTTTTTTTCTTTCTTACAGCAGTGAAGGGGTTAACCGCCTCGTGCATGTGACCATCCACACTGTTCACAGTACCGGCAGATGCCTAAACAAAGGGTTTAACTGGTTAGAGTTAAAAACCACGTGAGCATCATCATTTTAAACACTTTCACTTTTTATCATTTTAACCACTTGTGAGAAAAATGTAACACCACCCAGCTGCGAGAGGTATAGATCCTCATGAGCCCCCGCAGTTGAGGATCTATGCCTCTTGCTGAGACCAGTTTGTATTCGTGTTTCTTGGATGGCGGCAGCCTTTGGTCGCTGACCGAGCACAGATTTTACAAACATAATATGCGTCCATTGGCAAAGAAGGCGTTTTACTTCATAAATGTTGGAAACATTTTAACAATGTTAAAAGAATCTTTTTAAGAATCTTCTGAAAAGCCGCATGATACTGATCAACTGTGACAGCTCATATGTATTGCCTGCTTTTGCCTGCTTACCGATAGTGTTAAGCCGCAGGATGTTGATCGACTGTGGTAGCTTAAAGGGTAGTGCCTGATTAGCCTGGCGCCTCATCAGGTTCCGAGCTGATCATGCGGCACCCTGGAGCTAGCATGGCTGACTGGTCTCACACAGCAAATGCAGGTGTTGGAAGAGATCGCGAAATGACAGACCTCTGGAAAGTTGGGCGCCATCACCTAGTGAATGCCCAGTAATGCTGAGAAATCTCATGAAAACAGGTTCACAGTGCACCCTGCCCATAGTTCAGTATCACAAGGCATTGATGTATTTGTGAGGCATGAAGCCCTTATCCCCTTCCCTGCTGAGAAAAAGTGGACACGATCCAACTGCAAGAGACGTAGATCCTCACGAGCCCCCGCAGTGGCGGGGGCTCGTGAGGATCTAAGCCTCTTGCCGACATCATTTTGTATCCATTTGTTAGCAGACACTTGGGGTTCTTGGACGTTGAGTTAACTGTACTAGCTCTTTGCCGACAGGTGTCTGCTTCAGCTGCCACAAGATTACTTGCCTTGGAACACTGTTGGCGGTGAGATCCGCCCCAGCCAAGGTTCATTGGCATTTGCAGTGCATGTGCTTGGCTTATTTTTAGCACTGATTGTAGTGTTACAAGCCGTTAGCTGGCATGCGCACTGGGACCAGAAATGAAGTGTTAACAAATTTACTTATTGGCAGAATACATAATACAGACAAGTGTACTTGGAAGGCAAATAGTTAACCCTTTACCACCCAAGGCCCATTTCTCAGATTTTGGAGGTGTTGCTTGACGACTATGTACCAGTTGCAGGAGATGGCCTGACCATGATAATTCAAGGGTAGTGCCAGATTAGCTTGGCGCCTTCAGGCGCCAAGCTAATCAGGCACTACCCTTGATTTGTCACGGTCAAGCCATCTCCTGCTGTAGGGATCCCGGGGCTAAAAGGGTTAACAAAGAGTTTAGAAGCACGCTCTGCATCCACCAGCAGGGAAAGGGTTAAGATTTGCAGGGCACATGAGATTTAACCCCTTACTAGCAAGACTTCGCTCGGTCTAAATCGTATGTGCTTCTTCGATTGAGAGTGCCTTTCATGTCTCGGCAGACAGGGGCTGTTCACAGTCCTCAAACCACCATCATCGGTCTGCACGAGGCATAGATCTAAATGGGCCTCTGCGAATACAGGGGCACATACACATGTGTGCCTATATATGCAAGTGAATCAGCTGCAGATTTTTTTCAGGGGAAGGTGTCATTATGGTTAACCGTTTTGCGCTTGCAGCCAACAAGCACAGTGGGGTTAACCCCTCGACTGTCGACAGTTGCAAGTGACATGGATCCTCATGAGGATCCAGGTCGCTTGCTGATACCGCTTTGGTGCTATGTTCTTTTGACAGCTGGACATCTTTGACGTTAAATTGACAATGACTATAAAAACGCAATCGGCGTCCACTGGCAAGGGCGGGGTGAAGTGTGTGAGTGTTCAGGCCACCTTGGGGCAGGAGAGGTTGTACTCTGTGTTGAATGTTTGTCTGTACACGTCCTCCGACACGTACTCCTTGCTCTCCTCCTGACACTCCAACATGTACTCCTGGTGCATGTGCGTCACATTCACATCAGGCCCCACCCCACCCCTCTCCCCATCCTGGCTGCCGTTGCTGCAGATGTGAGCGAGGAGGAAGTCCTCGATGTGTGTGCGGATGCGGTCCTTGTTCTCCGGCTTGGTCTTGTTGTGGGGTGGGTGGATGCCACGCTTGTCGTTCAGACTCACCCCCTTCTTCCTCTTCTCCATGGCGATGCGCACGGCCTTGTCGGACACGTCGAGCGTGGCCAGGTAAAAGCCCTTACACACACGGATACGCTCGGTACCCACCAGAAAAGTGTACTCGCGGGAGCACTCCCTGGTGTGCGTCATGGTCTTGGCGGGCTTCTCCGTGATGCTCTGGCAGTAGTAGTACAGGCGCTTGACGTAGGAGTTGAGGCCCCAGAAGTGATGGAAGATGGCTTGCTGCTGCTCACGACTGATGCTCTGGGAACAACTGTAGCGACATTTGGAGCAGTCCTTCTCTCGCACCTTCCTCTCTGGGTACGTCTTCCCAGATGGCGTGGTGTACTCCTTGCCAAACAACCTCTGCTGACGTCGATGTTCTCGCTTGAGAAGCATGACAGACGTTGAGCCCCCACCACCACCTTTCTTGGCCGACTTGCTTTTTGCAGACTGTGTTTGTCCGTGATCAGAAGAATTCTCAGACACATCCAGGCCAAACCCGGAGTCTTCATTCGTGTCATAGGCATCATCCAAAACTGTCGGGAGGCTGAGCTTGTTGGCCTCTGTTTGGAAAGAGCTGTCATCAAATTCTGACACTGTGTCGTGGGTATTGGCAGGTTTGTAGCTGAACAGCTGAGTGTTGAAAGACAGGGGGGTCAGACTGACGTCTTCTTCAGGATCGTGGGAAAATATAGTGCGGTAGATTTCTGTAAATGATGTGTTAGAATCAGAGTCCTCACCGGAACAGTCCACTTCTTGCTTCACCACGCGTCGGGGGTGGGCCTGCTTGCGTTGTCTGCGTCTGGCCGACACGATCTCAGGACAAGGTGGTGAGGGATTGCTCTTCCTTTCTGCACTCAAGCCTTTGTTGGGAAGTTTGCCAGACAGCTTTGTCAGCTTGTCATTGCGTTGGACCTCTTTTGGCTTTGAAAGTTTTGATGCTACCTGTTGTTGTATTGAGCTGTTACTGGGTGTCCTGGGCACTTGCAGAATTTTGTATGTCTTGTCTTTGGTAGTGCACTTTGCTGCTTTCTGTGACAAAATGTCCTTGACAGAGATGGAAGGGTGCTTGGGTTTCACGGAGCTTTCTTTAAGGGGGCTCGATGTGCGTGCACATTTTGTTGCACTCTCTTTGACAGGGCTCGACTCATGTGCACGTTTTGCTGGACTTTCTTTGAGAGAGATAGGTTGCACAGGTTGCGCACTTGTGTGTTTGGCGGCGACTTCAGGGGCGGAGATAGGCACTCGTATGTGTTTTGTTGAACTTTCTTGGAGAGGGCTTGGTGAATATGGATTTTTTGTCAAACTTTCTTTTATGGTGCTGGCCGCTAGGTAGGCGTAAAAATCAAACTCGCTGATGCCTATGACGTTTCTTTGTGGACAGAGTTTGCTTTTATCAGCTTCGTTTTGCTCATGGTCAGTCGTGCGTTTTTTCATGGACAGGTCTTGGGGTATGTCGAGGGGAATCGCCATGTCCAGCTCTTTTCGCGGTTTCTTAATGGACAGATCCATGGTCCGCAGGATGTGGGACAGTCCCTGTTATGACAAAACAGCCAGTTAGTGTGCAGTCTCAGGTGCTGTAGTGTGTTAATGCGGAGCCAGGTGTATTTGTTGATGTGTGTCACACAGTTAAAGCTGTGGTAGATCAGTGCTGAAGACACCTGGAACAAACGGAAAGTACAGTTAGAAAGACGACACTCCACGTCCAGATATCGTGACAGGGCAGCCTCAGTACATCCGGATGCATAGAGTGTTAACCCCTTGAGACAGTGAGGCCATCCAGCTGCAAGAGGGATAGATCCTAATGAGTTCCCCCCCCCCTCCCCGCAGTTGCAGGAGCTCATGAGGATCTATGCTTCCTGTTACAACCCTTTATACCCATGTTCGTATGATGCCTTGGGATCTTCCACATTGAATTTATACACATTTTAGAACGCAGCCCACGTCGACTGGCAATGAAGGGGTTAACTTCTTGTACCAGAGGTGACTGTTGTTTTGCGCACGTTGGACCTGTTGTCTGGAACTCACTACCTATAGACATTAGACATTCTCCTTCATTCACTGCCTTTAAATCTGCCCTAAAGACCCACCTGTTCGATACCCCAATGTAGCTCAGTTCTTTGTCATTATGTACCTGTATGTGTGTGTGTGCGCGTGCGTGTGTATTGCAGAATCCATTGTTTCTCTGGTTTTATGACCCCCTCCACTCCCACTATTTATGTGTAAAGCGCTTAGAGCTTATTTTAGGATAAGCGCCATATAAGTAGCCATTATTATTATTATTATTATTATTATTGTTACCCCAAGACCGAAATCCCCAAATGTTGCCGTTGCCCTTTGAAGACTGCTGGTTTGCAGTGCAGGACACAGATCGTCCACGATAGGTCAAGGGTGATGCCAGAATAGCTAGGCGCCCATAGGCGCCAAGCTGTTCTGGCATCACCCATGAACTATCATGGTCGATCCTTATCTTGCTGTGGTGTGTCTGGGGGAGAATGGGTTGAGTGAGATCACGTTATTTGCAGTTCAGTAGAACAGTCAGGGTGTCCCCAGCACTCTCTTTTGAGGCGTTTCCTGCGGTAGTCACGTGCGCTGCAGGCAGCGTATGGGTTAAGTCAGATCACGTTATTTGCAGTTCAATAGAACAGTCAGGGTGTCCCCAGCACTCTCTTGTGAGGCGTTTCCTGCGGTAGTCACGTCGACAAGAATCGCTGCAGGCAGCGTATGGGTTAACCCTGTCATTCGGAATACACCAGTGTGTGAAATAAGTTTGACTAAAATGGTTCAAAGGGTGGTGCCAGAATAGCTTGGCGCCTAGAGGCTAAAAGCTTCAAATGTGTACACTGCCATATGCAAGCTACATTATAGTACTTACAGATACGGATATAGACCAATGGCTTTAGTTTAAGGGTGGTGCCAGAATAGCTTGGCGCCTAGAGGCTAAAAGCTTCAAATGTGTGCACTGCCATATGCAAGCTACATTATAGTACTTACAGATACGGATATAGACCAATGGCTTTAGTTTAAGGGTGGTGCCAGAATAGCTTGGCGCCTAGAGGCTAAAAGCTTCAAATGTGTGCACTGCCATATGCAAGCTACATTATAGTACTTACAGATATGGATATAGACCAATGGCTTTAGTTCAAGGGTGGTGCCAGAATAGCTTGGTGCCTAGAGGTTCCAAACTATTCTGGCACTACCCATGAACTATTTTAGTCAAACTTACTTCACACACTGGTGCATTCTGAATGATGAGGGTTAAGTGTAACAGAAGGAACTCTCCTGCATACAAAGGAGAAGAAGAGCAGGAGAGTGTTTCATTTTACGATGCTCAAATTTCATAGAAGTACCCAACGGAGAAAGAAACACGCTTAGAAAAGACGGGCACAACACAATTTATTAATATTTCGGGTAAATACCCTTTGTCAAAATAGAGAAACAAACAGATTAGCCGCTACTTATCTTTATTGGCAGAAGGAATGTGGCAACTCTAGTAGTTGCCACATTCCTTCTGCCAATGAAGATAAGTAGCAGCTAATCTCTCTGTTTGTTTGTCTATTTTGACAAAGGGTATTTACCCGAAATATTAATAAATTGTGTTGTGCCCATCTTTTCTAAGCGTGTTTCTTTCTCCGTTGGGTACTTCTTTGCATATTACACGCTTGGCAGTCACCTTTTTGGTCTGGATTTCAAATTTCATAATTTAAGTTATCCTTTTGTCCAGCATTTCTGTAAGACATACCAAGAACAAAGGAGATATTGACATCAATTAACCCTTTACTGCCAGGGGTAGGTTGCTTTAAAGGGGCACAACTGAACTTTTTGAAGTCTTCAGTATACATACCCACTAGACAGTGACCACCACCCTATTGTCCCACCAAATGCTTTCTTTCGTCCGTTCAAAGCAAAAAAAGAGGCCCACCAGAATATTGTGACGGGACAGTGTGAAAAGATTGCTTCTGATAGGCGATGGTAGCTGATGTCATAACTATTCTATACGACCTTAGGTCATCTGCCTAATAATAACCAATCAGAGACAAGATGGGCGGATGAACCAGTGAAGAAAAAAAGAAAGTATCAGTCGACTTGCGTCGACATTGACAGACTCGGAATTGAAGCGAAGAAATAAGAGAGACATGATACCCCTAAGTAAAATTGACATTGGACAAGGGAATATGGAGCTTGGCTTGACTGCCCATCTGGAATTTGTCGCTTTCCTGCTCTGTGAATCCGTAAGTAGTCTACGGTTTTTGTTGATCTTCCTATAGTTCTGCGAGCTGGCTCAGTCGCTTTGCGTGGAGAGTCAAACAAGTCACGCCCGGCCCCGGCCATGCACTGACGATGCAGCATGATCGTTACTAGTAAATACTAGCAGGTCAAGAGGAACCCGCATTGTGATTTTAACAGCATAGCGAGTATGGAAGGTTTATTCTACATTCTCATGGAAAATTTCGTCAAAGGGATGCTGGAGAACATCAGTACACGTGTACACTGACCAGTGTGTACACTGCACCAATGACCTCATGACCTGCAGTATTGCGATACACTGATAGTCGGCCGGGTTGTGTGTCCTTGCGACGTAGGCTCATAAATATGCATATTAATTCAAAACTTGAACTGAAATAGTTGATCTAGCTTCTTTACTGTAATGTTACACAATTTTTTTTTAAAAAATCCTCTTCGGGATTTAATGGGTTTTAAATTCAGAATAGTTGGGGTGGGGTTGGGGGGTTGGAAGTTGGGAGGTGGATTCACTGGGACCACAATGAAACATGTTGTATTGATCACTGGGATAATTAGTTATCAGTCACTCAGCCCCTTTTGTCTACAAAATGCACAGAACCGCATGAGCCTTAGGACGCAGGGGCTCATGCGAATTTATGCCTGTCACTGAGGCTGATCAGGCCCAGCTGTGTGTCTCTTGGATAACGGATAGACCTCATATGTTTAAACTCATTCAGCCTGACGGAGGTATTTCCCAAATTTTGGAGGCGTCATCTATACACCAGTTGCAGGAGATGGATCGACCGTGATAATTCAAGGGGCAGTGCCAGATTAGCCTGTCGGCGCCAAACTAATCTGGCACTGCCCCTTGAATTATCACGGTCGACCCATCTGCTGCTGTAGTGCGTCGGGGCTGAATGGGTCAACAATATTTAACCCCTCCACTGCTACAACACAGCAAACAATACCTTGAGCTCACGAGCCCCTGCGTCGTATAATGTCTGGCAGTGTATCGGACATGGTTCAACCCCACAACCGCCGGGGAGAGCCGAACGCCACCCACCTGCAAGAGAGACATAAACCCTCACAAGCCCCCGCAGTCGCACTAACTTGCTGCAGTCGCGGGCCGGGGCTCGTGAGGATTTATGTCTCTCTCGGTAGACCTGTGTCCTTCATGCCTAGATTTCTGGTCCCCGGTTGCGTTTCGTTGTTTTGCGAAAAAATGTCGGCCGAGCGTGCAGCGGTTTCAGACGTGCGTCCTCAGATCCAGAGAAGAGCCCGAGGGAGAAAGAAACACGCTTAGAAAAGGACAGTTGCAACGCAATTTCTTAATATTTCTTAATATTCAATTTCTTAATATTCATTAACGTCTACCCCGAAATATTAATAAATTGTGTCGTAACTGTGGGTTTGTTTTTTTTTCTCTCCAAGCGTGCGTCTTTCTCCGTTAGCTTCTGCATTTTACACGCTTTTTTTTTGTGGTCTGGATTGCGTTCTCTGATCACTGGCACGAAGGGGTTAACCCGTTTAACCCCATGGCCGCATTCCCGAAATTTCGAACGACTATGTACCAGTTACAGGAGATGGATTGACCGTGATAATTCAAGGGTAGTGCCAGATGAGCTTGGCGCCTTCATCTCCTGCTGTTGGACGTTGGGGCTGAACGGGTTGAGACTCGCAGTGAAGTGTGTGAGTGGCTCACCGATGCACTCTGCCGTGAGTGTGTGTATGTGTTTGTGCCCGCGCGTCTGTGTGCGCGCGCGGTGCACGCGCCTCGGTGGAGAGTCACCAGGAGTGTGACGAGTACAGAAGGGGGTGGGGTGTGGGGAGGGGGGGGGGGGGGCGCGGTATGCTGCGTGTTTATGACAGTGCGGCGGTCAGTCAGTGACACCTGTGACGTGCGATATCGATCGCCGCCAGCTAGGCGGGATTTGGGCTGTGACCGCTCAAGACACGTATGTGTATTTATAGCCACCGGCTCGGCGCAGCAACAGGAGCTGACGAAGATTACGAGGCACAAAGCCGGCTTGGCATCACAGAGAGAGAGAGACAGAGATCAGTGTTTTATGTGTCACACACTGAGAGAGAATGAACATGAATAAAACTTTCTTTCCAATGACTCATACCAATATTTACGTCTAAAGACTTTTCTTACATCTTTTCCTTGTTAAACTACTACTATCACACACAATCTCTCTCGCTCTCTCTCTCTGTAGTCACGTGAGAGAGAGAGAGAGAGAGAGAGAGGAGAGAGAGAGAGAGAGAGAGAGAGAGAGAGAGACTCAATGAAACTTATTTTACAACGGTTAAGGCATTGCCATCGTCATCGATACAGCCATTAGTAGACAGAGAGAGAGAGGTTGAGACCTGTCGGAAGGCAGGTCCGTGGAGAGAAGACGGAGAGGACTTGCCTGTATAAAAGATCATAATAAATTAGGGCAGTCCAAGGTTCGAGTTCACTTGATGTTCTTATTGCTGCCAGCCTCAGTAGAAATATGCACAGTACAAACGCTATTTAGTTGGGGGGGGGGGGGGGGGGAAACCTTGGCTTTACGTGTGTAGCATGCGATTCACTGACCAGCGGTCACCACGCCACCCCCACCACATCCTCCCACCCCCTAGTAAGCGCCATGAGCATTCTACCACAGCATGACTAGAAATTATAGGCGCTGTACAAATTATCCTCATCATACCCAAACATAGGCGCAGTACAAATTAACCTCATCATACCCAAGGAGAGAAAGCGTCTCCAGAGAAAAGGACGAGCGGCAAGCACCTCCAATGCTGCACCATCTCCACTTGTGTCCCACCTGTGGGAGGCACCTCCGTGCCCGGATTGGTCTTACCAGCCATCTCCGGACACACCATTTTTAGACACAACGTAATGTATGTTTTTGTAATCCCCTTCCCCCAACTCCCCCTTGTGTAGGGGCTGAAAGCCTTGAGCACAATCAGAATCTGAATCTGACACAAGGTAGTTAGGGATGTCACGGTGTTCCTCATCGCACTCGATGGACACACATCACCCAAACACCCAGCCCTATCCTTTGTTCCCCCACCCGGGTCTGCCCTGGGGGACTTGTGTGGGATTAACTACTTTTTTAGTTTCCAGGGTCACCCTGGTCAGCCCCACAGGGTGGGTTTTCCCCTCGTATTCTAGGGCATGTGTTTCTTTCTACCCTTGTTCCATTCACCTGTTTAGTTTTTTTTTCATAAGCAGTGCAGGCACGTCCTGAGAAAGTCTTGTTGCTGTCGGGACGTTAAGCAATGTACAATCAACCATTCACCTGTATTTTCTTTATAAAACTCTCCCTACTGTCTGCGCTTCCTGTAGCTCTTGATATTTGGATGTGTGTTGCTAAATGGTCTTAGTAGCGTATTAGACCGGCTGGCGACATGCCATTCAATGTTCTGTTGGTTTTTTTTCTACAAGCAGTGCAGGCACGTCCTGAGAAAGTCTTCTTGCTGTCGGGACGTTAAGCAATGTACAACCAACCAGCCTACCTATCCTTTGTTGGATCCCGGTGTATCCCTGTTTAACTCAATCTACCCCATCACCGAAATCCTTAAATTTTGCCGTTGTCCTCTGAAGACTGCATTACAGTGCAGGACCGTCACAGATCGACCATGATAGTTCAAGGGTGATGCCAGAATAGCTTGGCGCCGATAGGCGCCAAGCTATTCTGGCATCACCCTTGAACTATCATGGTCGATCCTTAACTTCCTTTGGTGTGTCTGGGGTAGAATGAGTTAAGCGGCTATGTCCCAGTGCGCGAAAGGCCATCGGGCCGACATTGGCCGTCCCCGTGTATACCGACTACCCAAAATTGGCCACGCTTTTCAGTACGGTTCAATAGACCACGCTAGAGTGAGTCCGAAATAGCGCAGGCGGTTAAGCGTCGGAGCAAGAGAGCGAAGGGAATCGCCGGGTCGTGGGTTCGAGTCCCCGTCCCGGCCCCGGTAGCTGGACTCGCAATCCAGGGAAAAAAGACGGGGCTTGTTCCATAGCATGTCTGTTGAAAGGTCCTGGTAAATCAAAGTGGCACAGTTGCAGTGCGCCTGAATTGATCAGTATTCAGGTCGTACTCCACAGGCAATAGATTTCCCTGACCCCCATAACCCGCCCGTCAGGGCCGTCCATTATCACTTCGTGCCGTGGACGTTAAACCCCGAACCAACCAACCAACCACGCTAGACGGGTGGTGGCGGTATGTGTAAAGGGGGGGGGGGGGGGGGGGGCCGCGCCTTTGTCTGACCACAGCACTACCAGGCAGATCCTAAGATGTCACAGCCGGCTCGCTACAGTGACCAGGGTCAGACACGCCCTGTCTCGGCGCCAGGTCTATCAATCGACCCGCAGTGGTCTATCTGCTAAATTGGCGGCAGAGGAATTGACAAAGTTCTTCCCCCAGCCAGCTGCGAGAGTTCTGCACTGATGAGCGAAAGAAATGCGACAGTTTTGGGATCATCGGGAACACTGTAGCGTCAGTGTTACGGTTTCCGATGACCGATTCCGAAAATGTCGCATTACTTTTGCTCGTCGCCGGTGTAGGCTCTTGCTTGTGAACAGCGCATGTTTCCAACAATAGCTCGAGGCGGAAGGGAATGCTAGAGGTTGGCATATCGATGATTATCGGCCAAATCACGGACGGCGTTGGCCGCTCAGTGAAGTCTGCCGGCAATGATAACAGTTCCCGAGATAAAGTGGCCATGGTGGTTCCAGAGTGGTCGCCAGAACAGCTAGGCGCCAATAGGCGCCTAGCTGTTCTAGCACCACTCTGGAACTATCTTTACCGTGACAGATCAGTATGTCAGTTGTGCGGTGCAGTGTCGGGACCTGGATAGCTTTTCAGTCAGCGACTGAGTTAACCATTTGGTTGTCGGTAGCGCTTTTTGTCGCGATGATTCCTGCTAGAATCCTCGCGACAAAAATCGCTACCGACACCCAAAGGGTTAATATTGTTGTTGGGCACAGCAGTTTCACCTGCCGCCAGTCTCGCGGCGTCGCAGTAGTTTCAGTCCAGTGAGTGGGCCCTACATTCTGAGAACACGTGACGTAATCTGCGTGTCGTGCCATGCCATGCATTTACAGTACATTTTGATTACCCCCCCGCCCCTCCCACCCCACCCCCCCCCCCGCCCACCCCACCATCAGCAGAATCAATCGGGCGCTGGGCGGTATTTAGTGCCTGTCGGTGCAACACACTGGCACTGTCCTCTGGTCACAGCTGACTTGAAGTGTAGCGTAGCAAGTCTGAGGTGAATTTGTCAGTAGCAATGGATTCTGTTGGTAGTAGTAGTTAGTACGCCTGTCGTGCACTGGCGACTTACTCATTATACATAGGTTAGTCCCTATTTAGTCAAAATGAAAGAAGCCGCGAGGAAACACACACAAACTGACGCATAGAGAGACTGAGAGAGAGAGAGAGAGGGAGAGAGAGGTGATGATGATGATGATGACACGTTTTTTAATCAGGGTAAAAGTTTCTTTAGGCCGCACAGCAATGCCTGTCTTCCAAACTGTCCTGCTACTCTACACATATAATTGTACATCAGACGATACAGCAAAAGATAAAACGAGAGAGAAAGAGTTAAATACATCCATTTCAGTTTCCGTGACTGAGTGAGACCTCTCTCTCTCTCTCTCTCTGTCTCACACACACACACACACACACTACACACACGATGCCGCGCGAATTATCAGCAGAATAAATCTCTCTTTCTCCTCCCCCCCCCCCCCCCCCCTTTCTCTGTCTCGCCAAAGGGGCGCTTACCACTGAGGCGGCAGCTGTGGCTGTCTCCGGCAGAGCTTACCTGTCTGTCGTAAGCCAAACCGGCCAACAGCCGTGCATTCATTCAGCGTGGTACGATGTCAGTACTACTCAACGTTTGTCTGTAACTGCAAGGCTGAAATACTCCCTTAGTCACGGGCATTCCATCTGCAAGAGATCCACATTCTCATGAGGGGCTCATGAGAATGTTGGTCTCTTGTTAGGGAGATAGGCCCCGTTTGCTCACATACAACCCCCGGGTCTCACACAGCCACGAGGTTGTCGAACAGCGCGTGTGAGTTTCCGAAACAGATCTTGTCGTTTGATTTCACCACTCACCTTTGCTGACGAGCGAACGGTCACCACGTCACCGACACAGCGGCCACCCGTAAACAGCCACGACCACAACCACAACCATCCACGCCGTGAGAAGCACACCAACAATGCCGACAACCTGCTAGCCAGGTCCGCGAGTGACTACTGTACACTAGACTATGGCGAGCTAGCCGCTAGCTGGCAGGGATAAAGCATGGAGGGGAGGAGGGAGAGGGAGCTGAGGGCGAGACAAGGCAGCAGGCATTAGCCAGCCGCTGCTAATTTTCTGCAAGGGCTCAACTCGGCGAGAGCTGGGACGCGTCTGGGGGTCGAAAAGTTGGCAAACGTTTTCACTGTGGCGGTGTGTCAAAATGGTTGTTGTGATGCGTTTAGTGTGGTAGCGCAGTGGTAGTGCTTGTCACTTCTCGCTTTTAGCTTCCACCGCTGGCTAGCAGTATTGCGAAAAGTAGGGCAGAATGCGTCAGCCCCTCTCTGCCAGTACACAGCCTCTCCAACAACAAGCCTCATGTAGTGCCGTCTCTCTCTGCCAGTACATAGCCTCTCCAACAACAAGCCTCATGTAGTGCCGTCTCTCTCTGCCAGTACACAGCCTCTCCAACAACAAGCCTCATGTAGTGCCGTCTCTCTCTGCCAGTACACAGCCTCTCCAACAACAAGCCTCATGTAGTGCCGTCTCTCTCTGCCAGTACATAGCCTCTCCAACAACAAGGCTCATGTAGTGCCGTCTCTCTCTGCCAGTACACAGCCTCTCCAACAACAAGCCTCATGTAGTGCCGTCTCTCTCTGCCAGTACACAGCCTCTCCAACAACAAGCCTCATAGTGCCTCCTCGCAGCGACACATGGTAACTGAGCACCTCACGGACTCAGGCGGAACTACTCTGAGGTCTGGCCCAACACGCGGCATGCAGGCCCACCGGCGTGTAGATAGGCCCTGATGCCCGCGAACCTGACTCCCAACTATGGGTAAATAGCGGCCCCACTGCCTTGTGGGTGCCTCAGGAGAGGCAGAGGCTAGGGGGGAAAACCCCGACAGAAACCAACCAATAACCAAGGAAGTCGGGAGTGTCGCTGACTATGCCATCTGGTGTAGTATGGCAACCCGTCAGGGAAATGAGCACACACGCAACCCTCATGAATGATGCCTCAGGTAGATATTAATCTTGACATCTGAGGCAGAACCTCGGGAAGGCAGAAGAAGAACTGTGGCGGAGCCGGCATGTGTCAACTTCTTCCTCAGTGTGGTTTATTTGTAGAGCGTTGTCACACTGTGTGCGTGCTTGTTTGTAGAGCGTTGTCACACTGTGTGTGTGCGTGCTTGTTTGTAGAGCGTTGTCACACTGTGTGCGTGCTTGTTTGTAGAGCGTTGTCACACTGTGTGCCTGCTTGTTTGTAGAGCGTTGTCACACTGTGTGCCTGCTTGTTTGTAGAGCGTTGTCACACTGTGTGCATGCTTGTTTGTAGAGCGTTGTCACACTGTGTGCGTGTGCTTGTTTGTAGAGCGTTGTCACACTGTGTGCGTGCTTGTTTGTAGAGCGTTGTCACACTGTGTGCGTGCTTGTTTGTAGAGCGTTGTCACACTGTGTGCGTGCTTGTTTGTAGAGCGTTGTCACACTGTGTGCGTGCTTGTTTGTAGAGCGTTGTCACACTGTGTGCGTGCTTGTTTGTAGAGCGTTGTCACACTGTGTGCGTGCTTGTTTGTAGAGCGTTGTCACACTGTGTGCGTGCTTGTTTGTAGAGCGTTGTCACACTGTGTGCGTGCTTGTTTGTAGAGCGTTGTCACACTGTGTGCGTGCTTGTTTGTAGAGCGTTGTCACACTGTGTGCGTGCTTGTTTGTAGAGCGTTGTCACACTGTGTGCGTGCTTGTTTGTAGAGCGTTGTCACACTGTGTGCGTGCTTGTTTGTAGAGCGTTGTCACACTGTGTGCGTGCTTGTTTGTAGAGCGTTGTCACACTGTGTGCGTGCTTGTTTGTAGAGCGTTGTCACACTTTGTGTGCATGCTTGTTTGTAGAGCTTTGTCACACTGTGTGCGTGCTTGTTTGTAGAGCGTTGTCACACTGTGTGCGTGCTTGTTTGTAGAGCGTTGTCACACTGTGTGCGTGCTTGCTCAGGTTAGGGTTAATAGCAGTTCACGAGAGACAGGACGCAAACAGTCGGTCCGTGGCGCAGCGGTAAATGCCTGCCACCAATGCAAGAGGTGCGAGGTTCGATACCCGGTTCTGGTGTCAGACTTTTCTCCTCTAGTGTCACCATTAATTCGGGCGGACCATCAGGTTTTTTTTCTCCGGGTTCTCTGGCTCTTTTCTCCCCCACGAATTTGGTATTAATTTCAGTCCACTTAATCAAATTTAAAAAATATAAACAAAACGATTTAAATTACAAAAAGGGTTCAAATATAATTCTGACAGGTTTTGGGTCCGCTGACAACTTGAACCCTTTAGCGTTGATGCACTACACCAGGAGACGTACTCCCTATGATAACTCAAGGCTAGTGACCGATTGGCTTGGTGCCATCAGGCACCAAGCTAATCTGGCAGTACTCTTGAATTATCAAGACCGATCCACATC
This sequence comes from Semisulcospira habei, assembly GCA_036245525.1. NCBI lineage: Eukaryota > Metazoa > Mollusca > Gastropoda > Semisulcospiridae > Semisulcospira > Semisulcospira habei. The sequence continues at coordinate 146,341,591 of BTPG01000007.1, forward strand.
CTGCTGTAGTGCGTCAGGATCGATCTTGATAATTCAAGAGTAGCGCTAGATTCGCTTGGTGACTGATGGCGCCAAGCTAATCTGGCGCTATCCTTGAATTATCATGATCGATCCATCCCCAGAAAAACGCCATGTGGTTGTTAGGCAACAGTTGGGAAATGTGGCTGTGGGGTTACGCAGGTTAACCCATTTGGCCCCGAGTCCCTACAGCAGGAGATGGATTGACCATGATAATTCAAGGGTAGTGCCAGATTAGCTTGGCGCCTTCAGGCGCCAAGCTAATCTGGCACTACCCTTGAATTATCATGGTCAATCCATCTCCTGCAACTGGTACATAGTCATTGGGCAACACCCCCAAGATTTGAGGGTAAATGGGTTAAGACTGTGAGTGAAGGTGTTAAGCGCTGGTTGTTTCCTGGAGTAGGCGATTCCCCTTCTGTGTTTTTTAAACAGTTGTCCGGCCTGAGAAAGGTGCGCAGTCCTGATGAATCATTTTCAATCCTAACTATCGGCGCGAAAAGCATAATGCTGCCTGCTCTGGCGGCGGGCTAAACCAACGGTGCACGTTGGTGACCTGTGACCCTTTAAGCCATTTGATCCTTCACAGCCCCTACAAAGATTTGGTGTCACAATTTTCACAGCTCAAAGTTGGTGCCAGAATGTCTTTGAGCCTCTCAGCACCAAGCTGTTCTGGCACTACCCTTGAACTATGATTAGGTGATGTCTCCTGACCCGGCGCTCAGAGGATGTTGTCCTGAAGTTGGGAGGTTCAACCCTGGTTGTGGTTAATACATTCATCACCAAGGCTGAATGTTCCAAATGAAAAGAAAAGGGGAGACTGCCAGTGCTACTATTTTTAGAAGATTACAAAGTAAAATAGGTAAAAGCACTGTCAGGGGAGAGAAGTGTGTATGATCGACCAGTGATCATAGACCTACTGTGGTCAAAGCACACAAAAAAGATAGGAAAGGGGGGGTGCGCTAAGAAAGTGACTGGTCGATCATGCACACTTCTCTCCCCTGACAGTGCTTTTACCTACTTTACTTTGTAATCTTCCCAAATTTTCCAAATTTTGGAGGTGTCAGTTATGTACCAGTGGCAGGGGATGGACCTTGATAATTCAAGGGTAGTGCCAGATTAGCTTGGCGCCGTCAGGCGCCAAGCTAATCTGGCACTACCCTTGAATTGTCATGGTCGTTCTATCTCCTGCTGTATTGCAACAGGGCTAAATGGATTAGTGTGCTGCAAGTTTAATGTGTTCATCCGCCTACTGCCAAGGGACAGGTTAGCTTCCACGTGCCCACCACCATTCAGTATAGAGATGGCTCAGCAGAGTCCTGAATGATTGCCAGCTGACCGATAGGAACAGAACCACATGGCAGTGTTCTTTGTGATTTGTTCATGCGCATTATTAGCATGTGTTCAATGTGAACATATTGGGGAAAAGATGTGAAATAATTTATTGAAAGGATGGGTTGTTAGGGAAAGTACTTTTGCAGAGGTAATGATGACAAATATTTCGGCCATTTTATGCTTGTCGTTTAATGGAAATATTCAATTCAAGTAAAGTCCCATCGAATGAATTGTTTACAGGAAATACCGTGCTGACAATCATTTAATCTCGCACGATTTAGCGAATAATTTGGACAGTAGGTTTTAAACCATCAAAATGACGAAGAACAACAAAATGACGCCGACGTCATGTGGTGCTGCACGTGCGCCGAGTGTCCTCACATTTTCCGAACCTGCACGCGCCCTAGTCACGTGACGGCAGTATCAGCTGCGCCCCTCTGGCAAGGCTGACAGCACAGAGAGACAGCGCGCACCACACGGAGAACTGCAGCGCCATGCCCCGATAACCACCTCTCAGTGAGGAAGCTAGACGTAATTGGATACACCATTTGTGCAGCAAGTCGCTTTCGTGATCTTTTGCCCGCGGTGTCGACTGAAGAATGCTAGATACGTATTGTAGATGGTGTGAATTCGCTTTGACGAGAAAGTGGTAAGTATTCCAGCCGTAACCTTACATACCTACAGGAGGTATAGATCCTCCGTAGTCCCTGCTATCGCTCTTGAGGATCTATCGTACCTCTTGCGATCTTCAGGTCTGAATGAAATACACGCCTGTTCCAGCAGCGTGGATTCGTTTTGCCTACATCTCCGCACCTCCGACGTAGCAGACGTCAGGGGGTGTTGCGCGCGCACGCGACTTGATCTCCAGAAGGGCGCGCGCCAGTTCCATGACCCTGGTGGGGTCAGTAGCCGGGTGAAGGCTGGAAATACCACAGCACACGGGCCTCCCGGGTACAGTGTCACTGGCCGCTACAACTATGTACAGTTGTACTGTTGGGCTTACAATACAGTACGGTAGTACATCTGCCGACACGGCCGGCAGGCTTACGCTCATCACAAAGTCGCTGGCTACAGGAGGAGGGGAAGGCGATGGTGCTGGATGACCAACCAGCTGTAAGAGGCATAGATCCTCATGAGCCCCCGCATATGCGGGGGCTCATGAGGATCTATTCCTCTTGCTCACGATAGATTATGAAGATCTATGTCTTGTTGCCATTGAAAGCAGCAGTTTCGCGGGCAGGGGTGGTAGTGGCGTGTTTAGCCTTGGAATGGAGACTCACCGACCGGAGAGGGGCCGGGGAGGATGAAGGCCCCAATGGTTGGGGATTGACGGATGAAGGGTCGGAGTTCAGGGCGGAGGGGGGGGGGGGGGGGGGGTTGGTTGTTTGGTCTGTACTGCTTGTGAAATTAAAAAAACTAAACAGAATATTAAATGTATGTCGCCAGCCGGTCTATTACGTTAAATAAACCTACGACATAGGGCCTAAATAAAGCTAGGACCATTTAGCAACACACATCCAATATCAAGAGCTGCAGGCAGCGCAGACAGTAGGGAGAGTTTAAAAAAGGAAAATACAGGTGAATGGACCAAGGGTAGACAGAAACACATGCTCCAGAATAGAGGGAAAAACCCACCCTTTGGGAACTAAAAAGTAGTTGATCCCACCAAGTCTCCCAGGGCTGACTTGGGTGGGTGGGGGGGGGGGGGTGGTGGGATAGGCCGGAATAGGTGTGAACAGTGATAAAGGTGGGAGTCCTCAGTAAGCTGAGACTGACCTTGAACGGGTTGTCGGCTGTCCGTTTAGCGGGGCAGGGCACTTAAGTATGATATAAGCAAGGCAAGCCGTTTATTTCTGGCTCCCTGGAGGCATAAGAAAGAGAATAAAAAACACCAAACAAAACAAAACCCAAAAAACTCATTAAACATGTGAGACTAGAACTCAATACAACCAAAGGTTGCATAGAAAATTAACTTGCAGGTATAATCAAGAAAGCACAAGATAAAAGGGTTTACAGGTACCCCACTTCCAAGGCCAACTCACAATAAAAAATTAACCCTTTGGCTGTCCATAGCGTTTTTTTGTCGCGATAATTCCGACAGGACTCGATCGACAAAAACCGCTATGGACAGCCAAAGGGTTAATAGAATTTGTACTGGCAACTATCATTTTGACACTTACACTATAGTGACCAACTTACAAGATAGTGACTGACCATGAAACTAAGCTTGCAAGATAGTGACCAACCATGAAATTAAGCTATTTATAGTAATTATAATATTTATACAAACCTACATCTTAAATTCATTTATTGTTATTTAGCCCTACCTCAAGTCTCTCTCTCTCTCTCTCTCTCTCACTGCTCGGCGTTAAACCAAATAACTAACTCTCTCTCTCTCTCTCTCTCTCTCTTCACACATCATGTCACATATAAACTACGCATCGACGGTGTGGGATTGTTGCAGTGATGTCCACTTAAAAAGACTAAATTCTTTACATAGGAGAATGGCAAAATTAATTCTTCCCGACCCGCACTTGACGACCGAGGAAAAACTCAGTAAAGCTGGATTCCTGTCCCTTCAAAATCATTTTAAATAATATAACAAAGGGGTACTGATGTTTAAAGTGTGGAACCATAGCGCTCCAGAATATCTAACAGAGTTGTTTAAAAAATCAGATTCCTGCTATGGGAATATGAGGGGTCTTTATATTGTTCCAAAACCCCGAATAGATATATTTAAATCTACTTTGTCATTTGCGGGTTCCACACTGTGGAACTCACTCCCACATCACGTTATAGCCACTCCGACATTATCTCGTTTCAAGGCAAGTCTTTATAGGTATTTGACATTACTCAAATAATAATATCTAGTTATTTGTAGACACACAAATGTACGTGTATATTCTAACAATCATGTGTATGTGTGTGTGCATGTGTGTGTGTGCGTGTGTGCGTGTGTGTGTGTGTGTGTGTGTGTGTGTGTGTGTGTGTGTGTGTGTGTGTGTGTGGACGCGTGAGTGCGTTTGTGTGCAGCATATGCGCGTGTTTGTGTTTAGTGGACTATATATTTTGTATTACTGTGCTTTGATGTCTCTGTTTTATATATATCTTGTACTTAGTTAGTCGTAGTTGTAGCTCTCTCAGTTTTTATTTATCTGATTTATTTTTGTTTATTTTATTTTGTTTTGCTTTGCTTTGCTGTGTTTGTTTTCTTTTTTTTTCTGTGAGGTACATCAATTTCAACACTAGGATGTTTGGCTCTCTCTCTCTCTCTCTCTCTCTCTCTCTCTCTCTAGCACTGCTATATGACCTGACTATATATTTTGTATCACTGTGCTTTGATGTCCCTGTTTTATGTATATTTTGTACTTAGTCATAGTTGTAGCAACGGCAGGTACGAAAAATGACATTGTCACTGACTGTGTTAATATCTTCACCATTGTAAAATAAAGATTCATTGATTCATTGATTCTCTCTCTCTGACATGGGGATGTACCTTAGTGGATAAGACACTGCACTGACAGTCGTAAGATCCCGGGTTCGAATCCCCTGGTGGGCAGGAATGGGATGTGGACTTTTCCTCATTCCCATCGATTCACATTTACGTACAGACTCAGCTTATGGTTGCCGGTCCCGCCTTCGTGTGCACAGCATGCATAATCATCAAGTGCGCACGTTAAAAATTCCATTATCACTAATCAAAAAGAGAAGGCCCGGTAGGGCCGGTGAAATGAAAACAGAAAATATTTCACATGCACCGAAGTTAATAGCCGGGTGGAGGTTTGCACATAAAGTAGCAGCAGGCTTCTCCAAGGCGCACATATCCAGCTTCCATCCCTATGGCGGCGCCTTGAGCATCTTTAATTAGATGGATATGTGCGCCTTGGACCATACCATACCATACTGTACCATCTCTCTCTCTCTCTTTACCCCCACACGGGTCTGCCCTGGGGGACTTGGGTGGAGTTAACTACTTTTTAGTTCCCAGGGTCACCCTGGTCAGCCCCACAGGGTGGGTTTTCCCCTCTATTGTGGGGCATGTGTTTCTGTCTACCCTTGGTCCATTCACCTGTATTTTCCTTTTGTAAACTCTCCCTACTGTCTGCGCTGCTGTCGCTCTTGATATTGGATGTGTGTTGCTAATGGTATTGGCTTTATTTAGCCCCCCCCCCCCCACCCCACCCAGGTCTGCCCTGGGGGACTTGGGTGGGGTTAACTACTTTTTAGTTCCCAGGGTCACCCTGGTCAGCCCCACATGGTGGGTTTTCTCCTCTATTCTGGGGCATGTGTATCTGTCTACCCTTGGTCCATTCACCTGTATTTGCCTTTTTAAAACTCTCCCTACTGTCTGCACTGCCTGTAGCTCTTGATATTGGATGTGTGTTGCTAAATGGTCTTAGCTTTATTTAGGCCCCATGTGTTAGGTTATTTAACTCATTCTACCCCAACACCGAAATCCCCAAATGTTGCCGTTGTCCTCTGAAGACTGCATTGCAGTGCAGGACACAGATCGACCATGACAGTTCAAGGGTGATGCCAGAATAGCTTGGCGCCCATAGGCGCCAAGCTATTCTGGCATCACCCTTGAACTATCATGGTCGATCCTTATCTTGCTGTGGTGGGTCTGGGGTAGAATGAGTTAACGTATTGGACCGGCGGGCGACATACATTCAATATTCTGTTTAATATTTTTTCACAAGCAGTGCAGGCACGTCCTGAGAAAGTCTTGTTGCTGTCGGGACGTTAAGCAATGTACAATCAATCAATCAATTATTTAGGCCCCATGTCGTAGGTTTATTTAACGTATTGGACCGGCTAGCGACATACATTCAATATTATGTTTAGTTGTTTTTTTCACAAGTAGTGCAGGCACGTCCTGAGGAAGTCTTTTTGCTGTCGGGACGTTAAGCAATGTACACTCAATCTCTCCCCCCCCCCCCCCCCCACCCGGGTCTGCCCTGGGGGACTTGGGTGGGGTTAACTACTTTTTAGTTCCCAGGGTCACCCTGGTCAGCCCCACAGGGTGGGTTTTCCCCTCTATTCTGGGGCATGTGTTTCTGTCTACCCTTGGTCCATTCACCTGTATTTGCCTTTTTAAAACTCTCCCTACCTGTAGCTCTTGATATTGTATGTGTATTGCTAAATAGTCTTGGCTTTATTTAGGCCCCATGTCGTAGGTTTATTTAATGTATTGGACCGGCTGGCGACATACATTCAATGTTCTGTTTAGTTGTTTTTTTCACAAGCAGTGCAGGCACGTCCTGAGAAAGTCTTGTTGCTGTCGGGACGTTAAGCAATGTACAATCAATCAATCAATCTCTCTCTCTCTCTTCCGTGTGTGCACATCTGTGCGTGTATGTGTGTGCAAGCGCGTGTGTGTGCTGGCATGCATGTGTGTGTATGTGTTAATGTAGTTTGTAGCAAAGACAAGAATGAAAAAGGTCTGCACACCTATATTTTTATCCTTGGAAAATAAAGTTTCATTTCATTTCACTTCATTTCTCTCATTAATACCAGTTTTGTCAAAGCCTTTAGAGAGGCATAGTCATAAACATCTATCTAAATATTTAGAAAACCAAAATCTTATTCATTCATTGCGCCCCCACCCTGGTCTGCCCTGGGGGACTTGGGTGGGATTAACTACTTTTTAGTTCCCAGGGTCACCCTGGTCAGCCCCACAGGGTGGGTTTTCCCCTCTATTCTGGGGCATGTGTTTCTGTCTACCCTTGGTCCATTCACCTGTATTTTCCTTTTTAAAACTCTTCCTACTGTCTGCGCTTCCTGTAGTTCTTGATATTGGATGCATGTTGCTAAATGGTCTTAGGTTTATTTAGCATATTAGACCGGCTGGCGACATACATTCAATGTTCTGTTTAGTTGTTGTTTTTTTCGCAAGCAGTGCAGGCACGTCCTGAGAAAGTCTTGTTGCTGTCGGGACGTTAAGCAATGCACAACCAACCAACCTTATTCATTCATTGCAGTCAGGCTTCAAACCAAACCATTCCTGCCACACCAATACCATGCTGATTAGGACGACAGATACCTGGTTAGCATCTATCAATGAATCCAAACTAACAGGTGTAGTCTTTTTAGACTTCCGTAAAGCTTCTGACTTAGTAAATAAAGCATGCTATACTGATAAAGAAAATCTCATTATACACCAACAGTGCTGCCACATTCTTCAAATCCTACTTCGATGACAGAAGACAAAAAGTCCTTCTTAATGGTACATATTCTAATCACCGCTTAGTCAAGCATTGTGTGCCCCAGGGCTCTATTTTAGGTCCTCTTCTATTTTGTTTGTTTATTAACGACCTTCTGCTCACAATTAGCGATCATAATGTTCCATGCGATATGTTCGCGGATGATGCTGCAATACACACGCCAGACGAGGATTTATCTCAAAACACACTACAAGACATCGACAACTGGTGGTGTAACAATTCCATGATCCTAAACCCAGCGAAGACTGAATGTATGGTATTAAGTACCCGTCAAAAGCACCAGCTCGGCTCTCTCTCACTCAGCTTGTCTCTTCAAGGAAAACCCATCAGTCAAGTAACAGAACATCGTCTTCTCGGTGCTACTGTAGATAACCAGTTTAAATGGCAGTGTCATATTACTAACATATGCAACATAATATCAAAGAAACTTTACATTTTAGCCAAATTAAAATATATCACTGATGGTGAAACACGTAAACTGTTCTTTAACGCCCACACCAGATCACATATCGACTTTGCTTCTACAGTGTGTGGGATGGCACAAGCGAGGTCCAGTTAAAGACTGAACTCTCTTTAAAAAAAAGCCGCAAAACTTATCCTTCTAGACCCTAACTCAACTACCAATAATAAATTAAAAACCTTGGAGATTCTGCCCCTGAAAAATCATTTGATGTACAATAAGGGAATAATTATGTTCAAAACATTAAATAGCAAAATGCCTGATTATATTAAGAACTATTTTCCTTTCCATCACCAATGTACTCAAGATCAAGGCAATCCATTATTGTGCCACGACCTAGAATCGATCTGTACAAGACAAATTTAGCATTCTCAAGCCATAGCCTGTGGAACCCTTTGCCTAGGAAGGTTACAACATCACAACATTTCGTATTTTAGAGCCAATATCTTCAATTACCTCACGTCATTATCATAAAACGTTCACTGCGACCCTATTTTATGCAGTGTGTGCGTTCACGCGCATTTGTGTGTGTGTATGTGTGTGTGTTTGTGTGTGTGTGTGCGTGCTTTTTTATTTTTAAAATTAATTCATTATTTTTATTTTCAATATAATATTTTTACACTTTGTTCATTATTTGTAGATTAGATTCGGCAAGTTCGAAAAATGGTTGTGCCAGGCAAAACTTACACCATTGTAAAATAAAGAATCGTTGTCACTCTCTCTCTCTCTGTGAATAAGTAAACACACAAGAAAACAACACACCTAATGTACAAATTAACCCTTTTAGCCCCAAGGTCCCATTTCTCAAATTTTGGAAGTTTGCCTAATGGCTATGTACCAGTTGCAGGAGATGGATTGACCATGATAATTCAAGGGTAGTGCCAGATGAGCTTGGCGCCTTCAGGCGCCAAGCTCATCTGGCACTACCCTTGAATTATCATGGTCAGTCCATCTCATGCTGTAGGGACTCAAGGCTAAATGGGTTAAGAGTCCTTATTTCTTCTGACCAGCTCCCAGCCATCCCCATCACAAACAACAAACACACATTAACACTGTGACAGTGTTTAAGTAGCTTACAGTTGATGGGTTTAATTCGGGCAGATGGCAAATTACGGGTATTGCACACTTTATGTCAGAATGACATCAAAATGACAACAACAAAAAGCAGGTCTTTATGAGCCCCCCCACAGCTGCAGGGGTTCATGAGGATCTATGCCTATTGCAGGTGGGTGGATAACACTGATACGCGCAAGAAATAATTTAAAATAAATAACTGGGAAAAAGTTTCGCCACTTTAACCTTTATCATCCGGAGGCTAAACGCTTCACATTTGTACACTGCCATATGCAAGCTACATCACAGTACTTACAGATAAGGATATAAACCAATGGCTTTAGTTCAAGGGTGGTGCCAGAATTGCTTGGCGCCAAGCTATTCTGGCACTACCCTTAAACTATTTTAGTCAAACTTATTTCATACGCTGGTGTATTCCGGATGATGAGGGTTAACCTCACGGCTCAAAATCTGTGGAGGTGCAGCCCAATGACTTTTGTACCAGTTACAGGAGATGGATCAACCATGCTAATTCAAGGCATAGTGCCAGATTAGCTTGGCACTGTCAGGCACCAAGCTCATGGTTGATCCATCACCTGTTACGTGTCGGGGCTAAATAGGTGAGTAGATTTATTAGTTGACATTACATCTAAAACAGGATCAACTCTCTTGTTGCTATGTTTTCAGCATTTGAGAAGCACGCAGAGTTGCCGACTGGCATGTTGTCACAGATCATTCTGAAGAGCGGTACAGATGGGGCGTGGCATCTCCTGGAGCAGGGGGACCTCACTCTCTCGCAGTTCGCTGTCGCCTTCAGCAAAGAGTGCTCGGAAAAGGTGTGCGTGCATTCATGTCCCTTGCGCACAGATACTGCCGGCATCGGATGAGAATTTCATTAGCAGAAACAAAGCCTGAAAAGTTAACACATTAAATCCTGAGCCTGATGATTTTTTTCAAATTTGCGTATTGTCCTGTGAAGTCTACATTTCAGATTAGGAGAGAGATCAACCAGTTCAGTTCAAGGGCTGTGCCAGAATATCTTGGCGCCAGAGGTGCCAAGCTATTCTGGCACTAACCTTGAACTGTCAGTCAAATTTATTTCATGCAGTAGTGGATCAGGATGCACGTACATATTTGTTTCTGAAATTTTTGTTCGTTCAACAATCAAAAGCCATAAATGTCCAAGAAACCTGGATACAAATTGGTCTCAGCAAGAGGCATAGATCCTCATGAGCCCCCGCAGTCGCGGGGGCTCATGAGGATCTATGTCTCTTGCAGATGGTATTCACTTTTCTCCTTGGCAGTGAAGGGGTTAAGGCAGATGACGCATTATTTGTGGACCTGACAACATGGACCTGGAAGGGCCAACATCAGAAGCCAGAGCACGTACATTTTCTCTGGTGTGATTTCTGTTTCTACTCTTACCTGTCCCCAGTTGGGTAAAAAGGTGGACGCCGCCCCCTTGGTCCACTACCTGCAAGGGATGATGCGTGTGGAGCCGTTTCCAGAGATGATCGACGCGGTGAAGTGCGTAAGAGCGGAGGGTCTCAAGACGGCACTGCTCACAAACAACTGGTTCACGGACGAGGTGAAAATACAATCACTGGTGCCTCTGGACACTTCTTTGTTTGATGTGGTGAGTTATGTAGTAATTTATAGACAGCACGTGTCCTTTTGTGGCAAAAGCTAGGTCAAACAGGGGCTACGGATGGGCAGAACAGACATGGTAAGAAACCTGAGAAAGCATTTCCAGGAACAGAACCAAGGGCACCACACAGCCGGTCACCTCCAGAGCAGAGGTGTGGAGAAAGCCAGCGGGCATTGGGCAGACTTGAATGGACGTGAGAAATCCACAGTAAACCAAACCAATATTGGTACGATATCAAAAGGAACTCTGGGAAGACTTCTGATGGGTGAAGTAGAGCGCGTATGGGCCATTCCGAGCGCAGAGATCCCATCTTGACTGAAATGAACATTAGAAAAGCGAGATTTTCATTGTATAACAATACAAATCTTGCTTTTTGGGGGTATACTGGCTTTTGATAAATAAAGGCAGATCTGTTCATATTCAAGTGCAGTGTATCTCCATCGGTTCTAGTGCAATCTGTAGTATATCAGTCAGAAAGAATAGTTTTAGGGGCCGTGGCTGTGGCTGATGGGAGTTGTGTTTTTTCTAGGGTCCGGGCTAATCCAGCACTTTCCTTGACCTGTCATAGCCCATGTACATGCATGTGGACAAAGTTCCATCTGGTCTGTGAGTTCGTTACAGTTTGGCTCTAGGCCCTGAGGTGGAAAAATCTCGCTTCAACAGGGATGTCATGAAGCTGAGGCTATAGGAATGGAATCTGTTAACCCTTTGGCTGTTGGCAGCATGTTTGGTCGAGGTGATTCCAACAGGAATCACCTCGACCAAACACACTACCGACAGCCAAAAGGTGAAAGTAATTTCATTTATGACATTTTTATACAGTATTTATCTTCACATACACACGCACACCCTCCCCCCCCCCCCCCCTCCCCAAACAAAGCCAAACAAAAAAAAAAAGATTGAAAGTGATACTGTCAAATTATTTTTGTCGCTTACCACCAGGTGACTGAGTCGTGTCGTATCGGTCGGAGAAAGCCGCATGCGGACATTTATCGGCACTGTCTGGACAGCCTGCAGGTGGCGCCACAAGAGGCCGTCTTTCTGGACGACCTGGGCATGAACTGCAAGGCGGCCAAACAACTTGGCATTGAAACTATCAAGGTAAGTCTGCTGGGAAATACTCAGACATGTAGGTTGTTTATGAAGTCTGCGCCGCTGTGAATGGTAGATTTTGCGTTATTCATTCTTAAAGTAGGGACATTCAAACCGGGAGCTTTTAACTCATTTAATCCAGTGACCCAGATTAACTCAGTGACCCACATTAACTCAGTGACCCACATTAACTCTGTGACCCACATTAACTCAGTGACCCACATTAACTCAGATCTTGGAGGTGTCATCTAGGGACTATGCACCAGCTGCAGGAGATGGATTGACCATGATAATTCAAGGGTAGTGCCAGATTAGCTTGGCGTCGACAGGCGCCAAGCTAATCTGGCACTACCCTTGAATTATCATGGCTGATCTGTCTGCTGCTTGGTTTAATGGGTTAGTCAAGAAACAGATCAAAGCAGTGCTGGAATTAAGGAGCCGTTATTTTAGATGACTTCATGCAAGGTCAATTCCCCACCCATTTCATTTTTTGTTCACTAAACATAGATATGCGGAACGCATCATAGATATCGGCGCACAGGAACTCGGCTGTCAGCCGCAATCTTAGTAGTTAATGGATAGTGCCAGATTAGGTCTTCATAGGCGTTGGGCTTTTCGTGCACTACCTTTGATTTAAATTTGTGTTGGCTGTGCGATCTTGCGCCGATGACCATCAAAACACTGGTAGTCATCTCCGATACAATTTCTTCCCCGCAGGTTGCGAGTCCTGGTCAGGCTGTGAAGGAACTGGAAGAGAAGCTAGGCGTGGCATTACAGGGGTATGTCGAAGGGACGACGGCCGTACCCAAACACCTCTCTCTGCCTCTCCCCAACCTGGCCTCGTACCTGCGCTCACAACTCGGTCTACAGGACTCAGGTGGGGCTTTGAGACAATGATCGTGCGTGCAGTTTTGATGATTTCTTTAACCCCTACACTGCCGAGGAAAAAAAAATGAACACCATCCGACTGCAAGAGGCATAGATCCTCATGAGCCCCTGCAGTTGTGGGGGCTCATGAGGATCTATGCCTCATGCTGACACCAAAATGAAGTAAAAATGTTGCCACAAGGGTTTCATGTGCAAGGAAAACAGAAAATAGAGGTTGAAAACGTTTTGAGTATGAAGCATAAAAACACACCCACCCACATCTGTGATCCAAAATGTCATGTTTCATGCTAAAAGGGTTTTCAACCTCTATTTTCTGATTCCCTGGCTGAGGCCACTTTGTGTCTGTGCCCTTTGGACAGCTGGGGCCGTTTGCTGTCGAATTAAAAAATATTTTTAGAAACAGAATTTGCGATCACTGGCAGTAAAGGTGTCACGAACATGCTGATACATCCGAAATCATCTTTCTTCATTTGGTTTCTGGCTGGCAGTTGGAAATTATTTGATTTTCTGGAAGCGGTTGGAATTTGCATGATGCATTTGAATTGTTTGCCTCACGGAGATTGTTGTGCATTTTATTACTTTCCCTGTTCATCTTGTGTGTGCCTCAGTGCAAAAAGGTTAACCCGTTTAACACCACAGCTGCATTTGGAGGTGTCATCTAACGACTGTACCAGTTGCAGGAGATGGCTCGACCATGATAATTCAAGGGTAGTGCCAGATTAGCTTGGCGCCTGATGGCGCCAAGCTAATCTGGCACTACCCTTGAATCATCATGGTCAGTGCATCTCTAGCTGTTAAATGGGTTAACGTACTGTTGTACATTGAGTTGTTTCACTCGCAGGCGATCCCATTCTGCGTAACTTTGAACACGGCCAGTCGAACCCCACATACTACCTCAAGTACGCAAACCAGGAGATGGTGTTACGCAAAAAACCTGTAAGTTCAGCATCAGCATGGGAGCTTTCTTGCAGGATACCTTCTAAACTTTCCATGGTCTAGTCATGACAAACGAGCACAGAAAAGGATGCCGATATAAATGCACACCACAAAGTCTGCTCAGTGACATTTATACCATTTCTGTTCACAGAAAAGCCTTTTCCATCACATCAGACAGTTCTCACCCGCTGTACTGCCAGTTTGAGAAACTGTCTTCTGGTGGGCATTATAGAATGCCCCTGGCTCGCAGGAATCTTTTCAAAAAGTCATTTGTGCCTAATGCAATAACCTTGCTGAACTCCATCATGTAACTGTTGGGCCATATGATCAGTAATGTTTTAAGCATAGTAACTCCGCGCAGTAACTTTTCATCGCAGTGAAGTATGCGACATAATATATGCGTTGGAGCGTGTGTGCGTGTGAGCATGTGCAAGGTTTATCATATTTGCACATATGTTTATTATTTTCTTATGTTCTTCTGTGTGTGGACAATAAAGTGAATTGAAATTGCATAGTGATAGGGTATGAGGAAAATGTAATGGCAGGTGATTTGGCATAAAGTTGGTCATTCACAACAGGTTCTGTTGTAACAAACGTGGTAGATGTCCTTCAGAAAATGGACAGAAAAGTTGTCAGTTTTCTCTTTTGTCCTGAAATTTCAGAAGACATTTCTTTCTTTTTGTGTGTGTCATTTCTTAACATTTTACAGAGAAGAAACCAACGGAGTAAGAAACACGCTTAGAAAAGACAGTAGTGTTGTAACCGTCTTTTCTAAGCATGTTTCTTTCTCCATTGGGTTCTTCTCTGCATTTTACACGCTTGGGAGTCGCCTTTTTGGTCTGGATTTAGAGATGATAAATTGTAAAAGCAAGCGTTCACGTTTTCATCTTCCCTTTTCTTCTTATAGCAGCGGCCCTTCAGTAGAGAACTGCTGTGTGTGCGCCTGTCCAATTCTGTAACACATTTGTTTCTCAGCCTGGCAAGTTGTTACCATCAGCCCATGCGGTGGATCGTGAGTTTCGTGTCATGTCGGCAGTAGGGCATCAGGGTGTGCCTGTACCACCCATGCTGGCCTTATGTGATGACAACAGGTGGGTAGATCGATCATGCCTTCTCTTTACTTGGCTGTTGTACTCCGTTGGAAAGCGTAGATGTTGATTTGACCCAAAATATGGAAAGGGAAACAGTCAGTAGTGTGTAAACTATGTGGTGAGCAACTTGTATGTTTTGTTCGTTTCAGTCTTCACCCCTTCACTGTGAGTGGATGCAGAATTATGTGTTTAGCTCATTTAGCCCTGATAAACTACAGCAGGAGACGGATCGACCATGATAATTCAAGGGTAGTGCCAGATTAGCTTGGCGCCATCAGGCGCCAAGCTAATCTGGCACAATTCTTAAATTATCATGGTTGATCCATCTCCTGCAACTGGTACATGATCATTAGGTGACACCTCCAAAATTTAAGAAATGTGCTTGTGTAGTTGAATGGGTTAAAATAATGGCAAATTCAACACCGAATAATCCCATCAGTCCAAGGAACACTAAATAATCCCATCAGTCCAAGGAACACCGAATAATCCCATCAGTCCAAGGAACACCGAATAATCCCATCAGTCCAAGGAACACCGAATAATCCCATCAAATAATCCCATCAGTCCAATGAACACCGAATAATCCCATCAGTCCAAGGAACACCAATTAATCCCATCAGTCCTTGGATCACTGAATAATCCCATCAGTCCAAGGAACGCCAATTAATCCCATCAGTCTTAGGAACACTGAATAATCCCATCAGTTCTTGGAACACCAAATAATCCCATCAGTCCTTAGAACACCGAATAATCCCATCAGTCCAAGGAACACCAAATAATCCCAGCAGTCTAAGGAACACCGAATAATCCCAGCAGTCCAAGGAACACCGAATATTCCCATCAGTCCAAGAAACACCGAATAATCCCATCAGTCCAATGAACGTGAATAATCCCATCAGTCCAAGGAACATGAATAATCCCATCAGTCCAAGGAACATGAATAATCCCATCAGTCCAAGGAACATGAATAATCCCATCAGTCCAAGGAACATGAATAATCCCATCAGTCCAAGGAACATGGATATAAACAGGGTCAGCAAGGGGCACAGAACCTCATGAGCCCCCGCATCAGCGGTAAGTTAGTGCATCAGTGTGGGCTCAGGAGGTTCTTTGCCTCTTGCAGATTGATCGTGTTCACAACTCTGAACGGGTTAATGGGTAGGGGGGGGGGGGGAGGGACTTTCTAAAATGTTTAAATTATCGTCTACTTAAGGTTTCATTTTACCCAATATACCCAAAGAGAATAATCTCTTTGATTGTGATATATTACTTACTTACGCCCGTCACCCCTACCCGGGTATAGGCCGTCGACGAGAGACCTCCAGCAACTCCTGTCCTGCGCTTCTCCTTCGATTCTACTCCAGGTGGTTCCCAGTCTCTTGATGTCTGCTTGGAGGTCTCGACGCCAGGAGTTTCTCGGCCTACCTCTTTTCCTCTTTCCCTGGGGGTTCCATGACAATGCCTGCCTAGTGATACTGGAAGCTGGCTTTCTCAGACTGTGACCGATCCATCCCCATCTTCTTCGCCCAATTTCATTCTCTGCTGTTATCTGCTCTGTTCTCTCCCAGAGTCTGACGTTGCTGATCTTCTCTGGCCAGTGGATTTTCAAAATTCTTCTAAGGCAACTGTTTATGAAGGTCTGTACTCTGTTGACTGTGGTTTTTGTCAATCTCCATGTCTCTGCTCCATATAGGAGAACTGCTTTTACATTGGAGTTGAAAATCCGGATTTTGGTGTGTTGTGACAGCTCTGATTGTGATATATGTCTGTGTATTTTCTTACCAGTGTGGTGGGGGCTTGACAGAGTCTATGCGATGGACTGTGTCAAAGGTCGCATGTTTTTACCTTTGACCTTTGTTGCCAGTGTGGTGGGGACTCCATTCTACCTGATGGGCTACGTGAAGGGTCGCGTGTTTAAGGACCCCACTGCTCCCAACATGAAGGTTGAAGACCGTTGGGCGGTGTTTGAAGCCATGTGCGACGTCCTGTGCAAGATTCACTCTGTCGACATCCAAAAGGCGCAGCTGTTGGACTATGGGCGGCAAGGTGGGTTTCACCCTGTTGCACACGCAGCCAACGTTCTGTGCGTGGCACCTGTGGATGTGTGCAAAGGGGTGTTAAGTTTGGTACATTGATCGCCATTAAAACTTTGCTCCCTGAGTTTGATGTTTGCGTCATTAACCCCTTCCAGGCCGCTGGACGCAGATTGTGTTGCTGCTAACTCAATGCTGAATAACTTCATTCGTCCAAGCAACATAGATATAAAGTGGGATCAGCAAGAGGCATGGATCCTCATGAGCCCCCGCAACTGCGGGGGCTCATGAGGATCTATGCCTCTTGCATTTGGGCGTGGCTTGCATTCCAGCAGCGAAGGGTTTAATGGACATTTGTCTTTGACTGGATTCGTCGTTTCTTGGGTTGATAGGTCAGTTTGTGGAGCGTAACTTTAACCGCTGGGTGAAACAGTACGAAGCGAGCAAAACGCGCGAGATACCGTCCATGGATCGGCTGATCGAGTGGATCCCACAGCACCTTCCTCAGAATGAAAAGGTCACGATCGTTCACGGAGATTTCAGGTGATCTTTTACAGCTCTTCATTTAACTCGTTCAGCCCGACGCACGTATTTCCCAATCTGGCACTGCCGTTGAATTATCATGGTCGACCCATCTCCTGCTGTAGATCATCAGGGCTGAATGGGTCTACAACTTTGACAAACTTGTGAAATATGCATACATTTTGAGAAACCTCGGATTTCGCTGGTACAAAAGCCAAACCTTTACTTATGTTTAGACACTTGAAAGCTAGCTGATTTCACCGACATATTGGAAAGGTCAAGGTCACAGAGGTCACACTTATAATGTGGATTGGTCAAGCACACGAGCCGTAAGGGCCTTGCCTTGCTTGTTGTCACGGTGATTCCTGAGGCCAAAGGGCTCATTACTATTTGCGCTTCAGGCTGGACAACCTGATCTACCATCCTGACCGTGTGGAGGTGCTGGCCGTGTTGGATTGGGAGTTGTCTACGCTTGGTGACCCTCTCACGGACCTGGCGACGTGCTGTCTTGGCTACTACATGCCGAAGGAATACCCACTCCATCCAGGTACCGCGTCTTCTTTTTACCTTGTTTGTTTGTCACTGCTGCTAATACGGACTGCAAACTTTGGGGGCTGAGTATGTGAGGGTATGAATGTGGTCTGCTAGATGCATAGATCCTCATGAGCCCCTGCAGGTTGGTGGGACTGATTAGGATCTGTGCCTGTTGTGTTGATCTCTAGGTTTAATATAAGATAGTTTTCACATCCAGTGCCAACTGCAGCAGAAGGATTTTTATGTTGGTTCGTTAAAGACCCAAAGCACTACGCAGCGCGCTTAGAGTTATTATTATTATAAGATAAGCGCATTATAAGTACCGTAATTATTATTATTATTACTACAGCAGGAGATGGACCGACCATGATAATTCAAGAGCAGTGCCAGATTAGCTTGGCGCCTGACAGCGCCAAGCTAATCTGGCACTACCCTTGAATTATCATGGTCGATTTGTTCCCTGTATCTGGTACATATTCGTTAGGTGACACCTCCAAAATTTGTAAAATGAGGCTGTTGGATTATATGGGTGCAGTGTCCCATCAGCATTGAGCTTGAAAAGGTGTCAGGCTGATCAGTCACTGCCACCCCAGAGCTGTCATGGTCAGTCAGTCGGCTGGACTGAGCACATGCTGTTTTGAAAATTGTTGTCAGAGTGGTTGATGCCCGAAGTGAATGGAACAATTAAGACTGGGCTAGAGGGACTGGACTGGTCCCATAGTCAACCCCTTCAGAGACGGTCTCGCAAGCCTCACCAGGGCTCGAAATTAGTGGGGGCCCGGGGCCAAAAACCCGCAAAGTTGATTTCGGGCTCGGAAAGTTGAAAAACGAAGGGCCCGCTTGGCCCGCAAAATAATTCGGCTGCTACAGCTAGCTCTACTCGGCAGTTTCGTATTTGGGCCAAGGGAAGCAACCCACACCGGTGCCCTCACTCAAGTAATAGTATTGTGTTCTTTTTTTTGTTTGTTTGTTATTGTATTTTTAGTTTACTTCTGTTAACTCAAGTGCACATAAGTGTAATATGAATAGATGATTGAAAAAAAAAAAGAAAAGGCAAAATCTGTTTGTTTCACTTTAGTTTATCAGGAAGAGTACTGTTAAGTTTAGTTCCCTTTCATGGTTTTGTTTTGAACTTTTGTGCATTGAGGTCAGATTTTTTGTTAGGTTACTCATATTAAAAATTTAATGATGTGTATTGTGCAATACTCAGTCACAAAACTGAAAAGTATTATACAAGAGACTCACTTGATTTTTTTCTATTTTGTTTAATGGCCATTTCAGGCTCACTAGTCACTGGAATATGTGTGTCACTGAATGTGTGTGTGTGTGTTTTTCCCCCCTTTTGGTTGGTAATGTTTGAAAGTGAAAGAAAAGGCAAATAAAAATGACATCACTCAGCAAAATTGGAAATTCAATTGTTTTTATTTTAGATTATCAGACAAATTGTACTTTCTACTTATTATATTGTCAATAATTTTTTTGTTTTTTGTTTGCATTATTTTTCAAAGTTGGGCCCCGAAAGTTGCTTGTGGGCCCTCAAATTTTTCAATCAAGGGGCCCGGTGGCCCCCAAAGAAAAAAGTTAATTTCTAGCCCTGCTCACAAACAACATGCCAGTAGAGACTCTCTAGTATGCCTTCCTGCCAACTCATCTCCTCCTCTCCGCGCCCCCAAACTTTCACCAGCTAGCCAACCTCCATTAGTAACAAGAACGCATAAATCGCAGTCGCCTTTATGGGGACCTCAGCATCTGTGATATACATATATGGCGTTTGGCCTGTACATTGTACCCTGCAGGTTTTAAGGATGCAGACCTGAAGGCTCTGAAGATCCCGGACTTGAAGGAGTTTGTGGCCATGTACTGTCGCAAGATGGACATCCCGCCCATCCACAACTGGGATTTCTACATCGCCTTTGTCATCTTCCGCATGGCCGCGATCATGCAGGGCGTCTACAAGCGCGCCATTTCAGGTGAGTGTAAATTTTGAGCCTAGAGCATTTTGGGGTCATCCTCTGAAGTCTACAAAGCAGTTTAGGGAACAGATCGACCATGACAGTTCAAGGGTGGTGCCAGAATAGTTTGGCCCCTCTAGGCGCCAAGCTATTCTGGCACCACCCTTGAACCGACCTGGTCGATCTATCTCCTTTTGTATTGTTGCATTTTAACCCCCCTTGTGCATGCATTCACCAGTACTATTAACAGTATTGGTGGCTGAGAAAAAAACGAACCAGTGGACAAAGAAACACGCTTAGAAGAGACAGCTACAACACAATTTATCAATACTTCAATTAATTTTTCAAAATTGATAAACAAGCAAGTATACAATTCAGTTGCTACTTAACTCATTCTACCCCAGACACACCACAGCAAGATATGAATCGACCATGATAGTTCAAGGGTGATGCCAGAATAGCTTGGCGCGCCTATGGGCGCCAAGCTATTCTGGCACCACCCTTGAACTATCATGGTCGATCTGTGTCCTGCACTGCACTGCAGTCTTCAGAGGACAACGGCAACATTTGGGGATTTCGGTCTTGGGGTACAAGAAGTTAATACCTTGTCATCGAAGAAACAGAGTGTTAATATGAATGAATTGTGTTGTAACTGTCTTTTCTAAGCGCATTTCTTTCTCCGTTGGGTTGTTCGCTGCATTTTACACGCTTGGCAGTCATTTTCGTAGTCTGGATTTAGTATTGGTGGCTGCATGCACACGGGCGGTTGGTTAATCGATGACATTTTGCAGGTCAGGGCAGCTCCCCTCGAAGCGAGTTGGTGGGCACGTTCACGGAGGTGATGGCGGACATGGGCTGGGAAATCGCCTCGCAGAGCAACCTCCCTCCAAACAGACAGGCGGCGTCAGGCAACCCCTCTTCAGCTGGGGGTCAAAGACGGAGCTTTTCCACGCAGGCCGGGCCCACGCAGACCATTTTGACATCGGTGGCGCGGCCTTTGTCCACACAGTCGCATTCGCACGCTGCTGGTAGGAGCTGACCCACTTGACCCTGATGCACTTCAGCAGGAGATGGATCGACCATGATAATTCAAGGGTGGTGCCAGATTAGCTTGGAGCCAGATGGCGCCAAGCTAATCTGGCACTACCCTTGAATTATCATGGTCAGTCCAGCTCCAGCAACTGGCGCGTAGTCGTTAGGTGAACCCTCCAACTTCTGGGGTTGTGGCCTTGGGGTTAAAGGAGTGAGTGAATTTTTTTTTAACTTTGAACTGTGAAACTTTGAACAAAATGACAGGGGCCAACTCCCATTTTTAGTTTTGTCTCCAATGTTGTAATAAGTATAAGTAAAGAAATTTACATCAGAAAGTGTTGTTGGGATCTCGGAACAAGCAGTGCTGTATCGACTTTTGTTCTATCCAAAGTTTTTACTACACTGCGGTGTGCTTGCTTTTGGGAAAGCAGTGCAGATAATTATGTACGCGAGGGAAGTCAAGGGGTGGGGGAGAGGGTGGGGGGGGGGGGGGCGTGAGGGGGGGGGGGGGGGGGTGAGCGGGGTGGAGAGGAGGCAAAGCGTGAAAAATAAAGCAAGAAATTGGAATGCAGAAGCGAAAGCTAGAAGAAAGCTGCACATCATGAGAAAACTGGCTGGAACACAATGGGGAGCCAATGAAAAGATCCTCAAAAATGTATATCAAGGCACAGTGAGACCACACCTTGAGTACGGATCTAATGCATGGTTGACGGCAGCCCAGTCACACCAGCAGACCATTGACAGAGTTCAGAACCAGGCACTGCGTATCATCACCGGCGCAATGAGATCCACACCAATTGAAAAGATGGAAGAGACAACAGGCATCCCACCCCTGCGCATGAGAAGAGATTGCAAAGCCTTGATACAGTCCACAAAGATCAAGTCTTCCAAAGACCACCCTATGAACGCTAGGATGAAACAACCAACCTCAGGGAGACTGAAAAGATAAAGCTTTGTGAAGGAGACGAGAGCAATGCAGAGAAAACACCAGGCAAAGCTGCCTGCGCAGGTAGAGGCTCTGAATCCTGCTAGCGACCTTCCACCTTGGGAAAGTAAGCCAGAAAACATCACCATCTCTTCCACGGTACCTTACATCACCACCAGAGATGAGCACAGCACTGTGAGCAAGAAAGCCCTGACACTGGCCATGCTCGAAGAAAAGTATCCCCAGGAAGCATGGATACGGGCATACACTGATGGATCAGCCACAGATGCAGTTCAGGATGGAGGGGCTGGGGTGTACATTCAGTACCCAAACGGAAAATGGCAGGCAGAGGCAGTACCAACAGGCCTTCACTGCACAAATTACAGAGCTGAGGTGGAAGCCCTGGTCCACGCAGCTAACACCCTTAGTGGCACTGCAGACCCTGATGCCCAGATTGTCTTCCTTACTGATGCCATGTCTGTCCTTGAGGCAGCAACAGCAAGCAAACTGCCACGTCTACAAGAGGCACTGCAAAACATTAAGTGCACCAGACTGGTGCTGCAGTGGATCCCTTCACACTGTGGCATCTACGGCAATGAAGAAGCTGACAGAATGGCAAAAGCGGGCGCAGAGAAAGAACAAGATGAAAATGGAGTCAGCTTCACAGAGATGAAGACCATCATTAAGTCTGTGTACAGACCACCACAACGGCCCATAGACAGTTACCATCAGCTGTCCAGACAAGAGCAGGTGACCATCTTTCGTCTGAGGACCGGGCACAACCGACTCAATTTCCACCTGCACAGATGCTTCCACCTCGTGCCATCTCCCCTGTGCCCTTGTGGAGAAGCAGAGCAGACCACAGAGCACATCCTCCAGGACTGTGGGAACCACCAGCCGCTGAGGGAGGAGATATGGCCGAAGCCCGCCACTCTACAAGAGAAACTGTACGGGCCTGTGGAGGCACTGCAGAAGACCACAGATTTCATTTTGAGAGCCAAACTCCAAGTGTGACGGCGTTCGAGAAGAAGAAGAAGAAGCAAGAAAAACAAGACAAAAATTACAGGACTGTATTTATTTTGTCTCAAGGTAAGCTAGCGGTGACTGTGGAGGCTTTGTCACCGCGTGTGCAGCAGATTCACCGTCGCGTGAGAGAGATCGTTGATCAGTATGTCCTGCCTCTGGAGGCGGAGTTGCTGCAGAAAGCGCAGGATGCTGAGAGTCGCTGGGCCGTGCATCCTCGTGTTGAGGAACTGAAGGTGAGAACTACCCGTCATTCAGTCCACTAAGCAAGAGGCCATTTGGCTGACGATGACTGTTGTCGGCCCACGCACAGCTGTGCACAGGTCGATGGCAGTCATCGTCGGCCTGAGTGAATGTTTTCTGATGAAGTCTGCCAAACTTTGATGTCTCACATTATGTAAGAACTCCTGCAGACAGCGAGGCTGAAGAAAAATGTTTGCCGTTTTAAATATTTCTTTAGTCCGCTTTATGAAATGAAGTTAAAAACGTTTAGTAGCTCTCTGCCTACTCATCTTGACTTCATCCACCCCCACCCTGGTCTGCCCTGGGGGACTTGGGTGGGGTTAACTACTTTTTAGTTCCCAGGGTCACCCTGGTCAGCTCCACAGGGTGGGTTTTCCTCTGTATTCTGGGGCATGTGTTTTTGTCTACCCTTGGTCCATTCACCTGTATTTTCCTATTTTTAACTCTCCCTACTGTCTGCGCTGCCTGTAGCTCTTGATATTGGATTACTTACTTACACCTGTCACCCCTACCCGGGTATAGGCCGTCGACGAGAGACCTCCAGCAACTCCTGTCCTGTGCTTCTCCTTCGATTCTACTCCAGGTGGTTCCCAGTCTCTTGATGTCTGCTTGGAGGTCTCGACGCCAGGAGTTTCTCGGCCTACCTCTTTTCCTCTTTCCCTGGGGGTTCCATGACAATGCCTGCCTAGTGATACTGGAAGCTGGCTTTCTCAGACTGTGACCGATCCATCCCCATCTTCTTCGCCCAATTTCATTCTCTGCTGTTATGTGCTCTGTTCTCTCCCAGAGTCTGACGTTGCTGATCTTCTCTGGCCAGTGGATTTTCAAAATTCTTCTAAGGCAACTGTTCATGAAGGTCTGTACTCTGTTGACTGTGGTTTTTGTCAATCTCCATGTCTCTGCTCCATATAGGAGAACTGCTTTTACATTGGAGTTGAAAATCCGGACTTTGGTGTGTTGTGACAGCTCTCTGGAACTCCACACTTTTTTCAACTGGAGAAAGGCTGCTCTGGCTTTACCGATTCGTGCTCTGACATCTGCATCAGTGCCGCCTTTTTTGTCTATGATGCTCCCGAGATAGGTGAAGGACTCCACCTCCTCCAACGGGGTGCCAGCAAGCAAGACTTGTTCTTCCCTGGTTGCGTTCAGCCTCATTGTCTTTGTTTTCTGTTTGTGAATGGTGAGGCCCACTTGGGACGAGATGTCAGCAAGCCTCGTGGTCTTGTCCTGCATTTGTTGATGAGTGTGGGACAGTAAAGCCAAGTCGTCTGCAAAATCGAGGTCGTCAAGCTGTGTCCACAGTGTCCACTGTATTCCACTTCGTCTGTGCTCTGTGGTCATCTTCATGACCCAGTCTATGGCCAGTAGGAAGAGGAACGGAGACAGCAGACACCCCTGCCTGACACCAGTTCTGACCTGGAGCTCTCTGGTGAACTGCCCTTCGTGGATCACGCGACATGTCATGCCATCATAGCTGCTCTTGATCAGGCGGACGAGCTTTGTGGGTACACCGTAGTGTCGTAGGAGTTTCCACAGAGTCTCTCGGTCCACGCTGTCAAATGCTTTCTCATAATCCACAAAGTTGACGTACAGCGGGGAGCTCCACTCCAGAGACTGTTCCACGATGATGCGGAGAGTGGCGATCTGGTCTGTACATGATCGGTTCTTCCTGAATCCTGCTTGCTGGTCTCTCAGCTGGGGGTCAACGGAGCTCTTCATTCTCTCTAGGATGATCCTGTTGAAGACCTTTCCTGGTACTGACAGCAAGGTGATTCCTCTGTAGTTGGAACACTTGCTGAGGTCGCCTTTCTTGGGAAGCTTGATTAGGTACCCCTCCTTCCAGTCAGCTGGCATCACCTCCTCTTCCCAGATCTTTCCTAACAGTGGGTACAGCATCTCAACTGTTGTCTCTAGGTCTGCTTTCAGAGACTCCGCTGGGATGCCATCTGGCCCTGCTGCTTTGCCATTCTTCAAAAATGCCACTGCTTTTCTGATCTCTTCCCGGCTGGGTCTGTCACAGCTGATGGGTAGGTCGGTCTCTGCCGGCTGGATGTCTGGGGGGTCGGGTGGGCTAGGTCTGTTCAGTAACTCTTCAAAATACTCGGCCCATCTGTCGAGTTGGTCTGCTCTGTCTGCAATAGGCTTGCCTTCTTTGTCTTTTACTGGTCTTTCTGTATGGCCATACTTACCCGACAATCTTCTGGTAATGTCGTAGAGCTGTTTCATGTTGCCGCTGCCTGCTGCCTTTTCTGCCTCTGCTGCCAGGCTGTCTGTGTAGGCCCTCTTGTCTGCCCTGATGCTCCTCTTCACCTCGCGGTTGGCTTCCGAGTATTCCCCCTGTGCCCTTACTTTGGCTGCTCTCGTGCGACTGTTGTTGACCGCTGCTTTCTTCTGCTTCCTCGCTTCTATCTTCTTCAAGGTCTGTGCCGACAGCCAGTCCTTGTGGTGGTGTTTCCTGAACCCTACAGTGTCTTTGCAGGTTGAGTTCAGCGCCTCTCTAACTGCCTTCCACTGCTGCTCTGTGGTGACCGCCTCCTCTTCATTTACTAGCTCCTGTAGCGCTTGAAACCGGTTGGACAGCACCAGTTTGAACTCTTCTCTAACTCCAGTTTCTCTCAGGAGGCCTACATTATAGCGCTGTCTTCTTGTTGTCTCTGTGCGGCTTTTCTTTAGTTTGAGCTTCATTCTTAAGGTAAGCAGATGGTGGTCTGAGGCGACATCTGCTCCCCTCCTCACTCGAACATCTTGAAGGGATCTTCTAAATTTCTTGCTAATGCAGATATGGTCTATTTGGTTCTCTGTTGTATGGTCAGGTGAGACCCAAGTTGCTTTGTGTATTCTTCTGTGTGGGAAGATGCTGCCTCCAATGACAAGTCGGTTTAGAGCACAAAAGTCTACAAACCTCTCCCCGTTCTCACTCATCTCCGAGCCTAGTCCCTGTCTCCCCATCACCTCTTCGTATCCGGTGTTGTCCTCCCCTATTTTGGCATTAAAATCGCCCATGACGATGGTGATGTCTCGCTCCGCACATTTGTCCACGGCACTCTGGAGTCGGTCGTAGAACTCCTGTTTCTCTTCCTCGTCACTGTCATTGGTGGGCGCATAACACTGGATGACGTTCAGCTTGAGCTTTTTCTTAGTTCTAAAGGCTGCTGTTATAATTCTTGGCCCAAGAGGTTCCCAGCCCATCAGCGCTCTCTGTGCCACTGGTGACAGCATGAGTGCTACTCCTTCTGTATGGGGGGCATTCTCCTCTTCATGACCTGAATACAGAATCATCTCCCCACTTAACAGCCTTTTCTGGCCAGACTGCGTCCATCTGGCTTCACTGATGCCTAGCAGGGAAAGGTTGTACTTTTGCATTTCCGCTGCTATCTGGGCGGCCTTGCCGCTCTGGTACATGGTCTTGACGTTCCATGTGCCCATGGTTGTATCCCTGGATAGAGAGAGGCGGCTCGGTCCTGTGGCTTCCGAAGACTTCCGGCTTTCACCACAGGACGTCATAAGTCTTCTAGTAGAAGAACCTTCCTCCTCCAGGAAAGGAATTACTGTTAATCTTTTCGTCGGCGTTTTTGTAGCTATTTCCTTTTTTGCAGGGTGGGGAAGCTACCCCCACGCCCAACCCCCTTACTAGGAGGACCAGGGGTTTTCTGTCGGGGTCACCTTCCCTTAGACCATGTTGGTTCACGGCACCTTATTTCATTCGGTGCACCCCTCTCACGAGGGACCCCCTATCCACCACCCAGGGGACGCGCCTCAACGCCGTATGGTCCCAGCGCGAGGTTGATATTGGATGTGTGTTGCTAAATGGTCTTGGCTTTATTTAGGCCCCATGGCGTAGGTTTATTTAACGTATTGGACCGGCTGGTGACATACTTTCAATATTCTGTTTAGTTTTTTTTCACAAGCAGTGCAGGCACGTCTTGAGAAAGCCTTGTTGCTGACGGGACATTAAGCAATGTACAATCAATCAATCATTGACGTCATCCACCTCAAGATTACTTTCCTTTAGAAGACCATCAACTGGCGAGATCTGCCTGGTCAGGGTTTGCTTGCTTTGTGTGTGCTTGGCTATTTTTAGCACAGAATGTGTCGTTACAAGCCGTTACTTGGCATGGGTACCAGATCCAGAAATTAACTCTTGACCCAGTCAGCCCTGTCGCACTACAGCAGGAGATGGGTCAACCATGATTATTCAAGGGTAGTGCCAGATTAGCTTGGCGCCTGTTGGCGCCAAGCTAATCTGGCACTGCCCTCAAATTATCATGGTTGATCCATCTCCTGCAACTGGTACATAGTCGTTAGATGATGCCTCCAATTTGGGAAATACGACCGTCGGGCTGAATGAGTTAACAAAGTGTATTAACCCCTATCATCCTAAGGCTAAAAGCTTCAAACTTGTACACTGCCATACGCAAGCTACATTATAGTACTTACATATAAGGATATAGACCAATGGCTTTAGTTCAATGGTGGTGCCAGAATAGATTGGCGCGGCCTAGAGGTGCCAAGCTATTCTGGCACTACCCTTTAGTCAAATTTATTAGTTCACACACTGGTGTATTCCGAATGATAAGGTGAGCAGAGTGTATAAAATAGAAAAGTTACTTAGTAGGCAACGAGTCAGATAATTGACACCTAATTGTGTCTTTCGCCGCCTTGGGAAGCCTCCATGAGAATCTGTGTACCAGTTGTTGAGGATTTATCAGCCTGAGGGGGGTGCTGCATTGTCTGTGCGCCTTCTGCGCCAAGACAGTCTGACACCACCCTTGAACTTTCATGCCTGATCCGACTTCCGCAGTGTCACGCACCTTAACCCATTTAACCCCCCCAAAGCCACGCTTTCGAAATTGGGGGTTTGTCTCCTAACAGCTATCTACCACTTGCAGGTCGACCGTGATAACTCAAGGGCAGTGTCAGATTAGCTTGGCGCGCGGGATCAGGTGGCCAAGCTAATCTGGCACTGCCACTTAAATTATCACGGTCGATCGATCACCTGCTGTAAGCGCTTTGGGGGCTGGAATGGTTAAACCCTGGACTGATGCTTAGGCTACCGATCAGCGGACCGTAGTTGCGGGGTTTTGACGTCTGATCTGCGGAGCGGCATCGTCAGTAGCAGCCAAGGGGTTAAGGGTGATTGTCTTAACCCCTTCACTGCTGAGAACAATTCAACACCACCCGACTGCAAGAGACATAGATCCTCATGAGCCCCCGCATTCGCGGGGGCTCATGAGGATCTATGCCTCTTCCTGAGACCAGTTTGCATCCATGTTAACTGGAGGGTTGCGGTGGCTTTGGCTCGTGGAAAGAACACAGATTTCAGTGTACATACAGCGGGAGGGAAGGCGATGATTGCAAGCACAGCTATCATTTTAATGAAAGCCCAGAAGTGTCGTATTTAGATCGTTTGAAATAAGTAACTCACAGTGGAATTACTGTCTCCTGAAGTATCCAGAAATTATGTTGACAATGGCGCTTAGCGTGTTTCTTGTCTCGGATGACTGAAAACATGTCCACATTTCTGCTTTGATGGCCGAGTTTGTGGTTTCACCCTCCTTGTGCATGCAGTCACTGGTAGTTTTGACGGTACTAGTCAGTGTCTGGTCACAGGAGGGTCCATAACGTAAACAATCCAACGCTAATTTTGGAGTGGCCTTTTGCAGGCGATGGCCAAGCGCGAGAAGCTGTGGAACCTGTTTTTGCCAGTGGAGGCGGACCCTGGTGTCAAGTACGGAGCAGGACTAACCAATGTGGAGTACGCGTTTATCTGTGAGCAGATGGGGCGGTCCGTCTTTGCACCAGAGGTAAGAGGGTATACACAGCTGACTGTTTAAAACAGCTGCGGGTATACTGCAGCAAACACAGGGACATACATAGTAACATACACCTTTTTCTGTGTCTCAACCACACTATTTTCGTGCCTGTTTACAACAAACTTTAGCTGTATAGCCCAAGCCCCTTATATGCCGCCATGGCCCTATTATGACGAGCGCCGTT
Source organism: Semisulcospira habei (assembly GCA_036245525.1). Lineage (NCBI taxonomy): Eukaryota > Metazoa > Mollusca > Gastropoda > Semisulcospiridae > Semisulcospira > Semisulcospira habei. Next base: position 146,370,597 of record BTPG01000007.1, read on the forward strand.
TATATGTCAGCTTGGCTCAAGAACGGATTCTGTCTCTTCTTATACTGAATCCCTTTGCTGCTGAGAAAAAGCGAATGCGATCTAACTGCAAGAGGAATAGATCCTCATGAGCCCACGCGACTGCGGGGGCTCATGAGGATCTATGCCTCTTGCTGAGACCAGTTTGTGTCCCTGAAGTTCTTTGGGACAGTTGTGGCTTTTGGTCGTTCAGCGAACACTGATGTCAGAAACCAAATGTACTATCTGTTGGCAGGGTAAGGGTTAAGATGAAAGACCCATATGTCTCATTGGCAGGTGTGCTGCCGCTTTTGTGTCGCATCAGCAAGCTGCATACAGCTGTGATAACCGTTGTAGCCACTTGTAGTCACGCTTGAGCACTGAAGTTCATACATGCCTTTTCACTCACTGAGGGGACGCTCAGTGTTGTCTGGTTTACATCACCACTGGCATACTCGGACAGTCAGTTACAGCATCCTAGCGACAATCAAAGCAAAAACTCTGAGTCAACTTGTCTTTGGATGAAAAAAAACCTCTTAAATGCCTAGAACTAACTGATTTACACTCTAATGAATGGAAATCATTTAATTCTGGGGGTATAAGAGTTAGACTGGTGGACAAAATCAAAGCCACACCTCCTGGAATGACTCAAGACAATATCTTAGAAGAATTGGGGGCATCTATACGAGCCTTAAAGTGCTCCATCGTTTGATGTTTCTATGTCGCACCTTTTACCTATTGCAAGCTTTGTTTGTCCCCAAATGATGGCATATAAGTGGATTTGACTGTAAAGTGTAACTCCCAAATAATTCATCCATATCTGAAGTGCTCTTTGCTGAAAAATAATTTACAGAAAGAGAGAGATAGATGATTTGAAATGACAAGAAAAACGCCAAAAGACAGTCAACTATTTGTGCTCATCCTCTCAAAGCAGGCTTTCTCCTTTGTTGGTTATTTCCTTACATTTTACTCACTCGGGTGTTAAATGAATCCAAGTTACAACTGACGGATCTTGAAAAATTGGACCCACAGTGACTTGAAGAGAAAACTGACTGAACATTTCTTGTAAGAAGGCAAGCCAAAAGATGTCAAAACGCTTAGCGGCTTTGATCTGTCAAAGTTACGTTTGCTAATTTGTGTTGCAAACTGATTTGATCAGGGTTGTCAATTTACTTGACACAATGTGCTGGTTTGTAATTTTGGACCTTAGGGCTGAAGCTATAGGTCCAAAATTACAGACCAGCACGCACCTCACTATTTCAGTATTTTTTTCTCTCCAACTGCTGACAGATCTTCAACTGCAGCGCCCCTGACACTGGCAACATGGAGGTGTTGGTGAAGTACGGGACGGAGGAACAGAAAGCCACGTGGCTGACGCCGCTGCTGGAGGGCAAGATTAGGTCCTGCTTCGCCATGACCGAGCCTGCAGTGAGTGAGCAGTTAGTTACACACAAGTTATTATGTGTTTGTGATGAATGCCACGCGATACGAGACAATGTGATTGGACATGACACAATACAGCAAGACTTGACACAACACAGTCTGATGCGACAATACCAGTTATGATACCATTTGAGTCTGCCAAATACTGACAAAGCGTTAGTCAGCCTTTGATAGAATGAACTTGTGACTCATGTACACCATCGCGGCCGCAGCTTTGGGCTGCGTCATTTAACCCCTTTCGCCCTGACACACTTTAGCATTATCTGGATGGACCATGATGCATTCAAGGGTCGTGCTAGATTAGCTTGGCGCCTGATGGCACCAAGCTAATCTGGCACGACCCTTGAATTATCATGGCCGTTCCATCGCCTGCAGTTGGTACATGTAGTCTAGGGCGACACCTCGAAATTGTTTCCTCAAAACACATTACCGATGACATGACTAACTGGAAATAGTCTACTTGCTTACCAATTTTAGCCTAAGACCCAAAGGGTCCCCCCAGGAGGCTCTCGGGGATCCCTGATAGGGACGAGAGAGCTGTCGGGGATCCCTAACAGGGACGAGAGTAGCCTCCCCTGCCCATCCGGTCAGGCGCCCGGTGGTGTCTCCTTTAGCCAGTTGTCTACTTCGCTGTTAGCGTTCGGACGCTTTTACCTGAGCCTCTGTCCCTTGGAAAGACTGTGTACGGTTCGACCGTCCCTTACCGGCCTGCCTTCGCCTAGCCTCTCGTCTACCGCTTCTGGCGTGGCCTCCGTCTTCTCTGCTAGCCCTCGTCTGTGCCTCGTGCTCTTGGCTGGCCCTGGAACCTTCTAGGCTCCCGTCGTCGTCTCCCTGCCTTTCCGCCATGGACAGGTAAAGTCTCGGCCGTTTCCGTCGTCTCGCCTGGCTGGGTCGGACGTCGGGCTTCGCTCGAGCTACTGTTGGTTTCTCTCCGCATTTCACGGTGAGTTTCGAGTGTTTCTTGATTTCAAAGCTTTATATGGCGGGGTTCGTTACCCGCCCCCGGTCGCCTTTCATGTTTGGGTATGGGCTGCAGTTATCTAGTGCGCCTCTCCCCAGTACGTCGACCTCCAGTGACCTACTGTCTGGTACTTTGTGCTTCGTCACTCTGCCGTTCCGCCATGGAAAGGTGGAGTATCGGCCACTTCCTACGTCTCGCCTGGCTGGGCCGGACGTCGGGCTGCGCTCGAGCTCCTGTTTGTCTTTGCATTCACCGTCAGTTTCGCGTGTCTCTTAATTTACGAAGCCTTAAATGGCGGGGTTTGTTACCCGCCGCCGGTCGCCTTTCATGTTTGGGTTTGGGTTGCAGTTGCCAAGTGCGCCTCTTCCCCGTTCGGCGACTTCCAGTGACCTAGTGTCCGGTGCTTTGTGCTTCGTCCCTCTGCAGTTCCGCCATGTAAAGGTAAAGTCTTGTCCGCTACATACGTCTCCCCCGGCGGGGCCGGACGTCGTGCTTGGCTCGGACTTCTGTTTGTTTTCTCTCCGCATTTAACGGTGAGTTTTGCTCGTTAATTCGGAGCTTTATCTGGCGGCGTTAGTTGCCCGCCGCCCGTCACCTTTCATGTATGGGTATGTGTTGCAGTACCAAGTGCGTTGCTGCCCAGGACGGCGGCTTCCAGTGGCCTGGTGTCCGCCATACTGTAGACCGGGTGCCACCTGCTCCTCTGTCATCGGCTGCGCTGGCTGCCCTGCTTGACTGGAGGTTCTTGGTCTCTACTCCGGTGTTCCACCGCCGAGCGACCCGCGACTTCCGCCTCCTTGGGACCTTCCGCGGCACGGCGGAATTGTTCCAGCTGCCCTCGGACATGGGATAGCCACTCCTCTCGTCCCTGGTAAGTTTGTAGCTTATTCATAGACGCGTTAAGCCCGCTGACTCCTCCGGCGAGTCGCCAAGCTGGCTACGTGCCCCCCTCCCGTAAAAAGGAGCCCCGGGCACCGCGACCATGTCGCCTTAGTTCACGCGTCGGCCCCTCGGCCAAACCTCAAGCCCGCTGACTCCTCCGGCGAGTCGCCAAGCCGGCTACGTGCCCCCCTCCTTGAGCCCCGGGCACCGCGACCTTGGTCGCTAATTAGTTAAGCGTCGGCCTTTGGCCCTTCTTCTAAGCCCGCTGACTCCTCCGGCGAGTCGCCTAGCTGGCTACGTGCCCCCCTCCTTGAGCCCCGGGCACCGCGACCTTGTCGCCTGTTACATGCAAAAAAAAAAAAAAAAAAAAAAAAAAGAAGAAGTTGACGCTTGGCCTCGCGGCCCCTCTTGAGCCCGCTGACTCCTCCGGCGAGTCGCCAAGCCGGCTACGTGCCCCCCTCCATGAGCCCCGGGCACCGCGACCTTGTCGCTAATTAGCTTAAGCACCGGCCTTCGGCCCATCTAAGCCCGCTGACTCCTCCGGCGAGTCGCCTAGCTGGCTACGTGCCCCCCTCCTTGAGCCCCGGGCACCGCGACTTTGTCGCTAACTAGTCTACGCGTCGGCCTTCGGACCTGCTCAGCCCGCTGACTCCTCCGGCGAGTCACCCTGCCGGCTACGTGCCCCCCTCCTTGAGCCTCGGGCACTGCGACCTTGTCGCCTATTGTTGACGCGTTGGCCTCACGGCCCCTCCTAAGCCTGCGGACTCCTCCGGCGAATCGCCGAGCCGCTTTGTGCCCCCACCTTGAGCCCTGGGCACCGCGTCCTGGTCGCCAATTAGTTCACGCTTGGCCTTCGGCCCCAGCTTAAGTCCGCTGACTCCTACGGCGAGTCGTTTACCCGCCTATGTGCCCCCCTCCTTGAGCCGGGCACCGCGACCTTGTCGCCTTGTTCTTACTTCGGCCTCGGTCCTGGGCCCGCTGACTCCTTTGGCGAGTCGCCTATCTGCTTGTGCCCCCTCCTTGAGCCCCGGGCACCGCGACCCTTTTCGCCGGTTGGTGCCCTAGTCGGCCTATGGCCTTCCTTCCTACCCTCTGACTCCTTCGTCGAGTCTCCCAGCCAGCTACGGTGCCCCCTCCTTGAGCCTCGGGCACTGCGTCTGGATCGTCTTTCATATACCTCGGGACTTCGGGCCGTTTTCCCCTGGCGCCTACGGCCTTTCCACGTGTTCACCGATTCTCGTCTGTTCGCCGAAGTGAAGCTACTTCGCGCTCGGTTCGCGTGGATGGGTGCCCTTTGGGTACACCCAGTGCAAGTGGGGATCGACGTCTTCGCCCTCGTCGCCTAGATAGTTGCGGCGCCCGACGTTCGTCGCCCGCCCGCTTGACGCCCTCCTGTGTCCCTGCCGAACTTCGCCTTCTGCTCGGCCCTGTCATTCTCCGCGGGACCTCCTCTTCCCCTCTCTCTGCACCGTTCGCCTCCAGCGTCTCCCCGACCCTCTTCGGTGGATGACTCGGCGTCCTGCGTTCGCCGCTGGCCTGCTGGCGTTTTAGCCTTCGGCTCTCCCCGGTTCACTGGCCACTTGCTCCTCTTCGTGCGCGCTGCCTCGGGTGGTTCTGCCGGCGCCCGTCCTTGCGGTTACACCTCCCAGCTCTAGTGGATGGCTCCTCCCCTGGCCTTCTCCCCTGATGCGACGTCGCAGCTGTGCCGTGCTCCTGTGGCTTCCCACGCTCTTCGGCCCTGCCTGGTAGTCTCCTTAGGACCCCTTCTAGGCCTGTGGGCCCAGCGACACCCGTGTGGTTGAGTTCCCGCCCGCTCCGACCAAGGCCCTCGCCCTTCGCGCGCAGGTCTCCGCTCTGCCTTGAGATGTTGCGTTGGTGCTCGTCGCTTGGCGCGGCTCCCCCCGCCTCGGACCCTTCGCTTCGCCTTCGGCCCTTGGTCGTCGCCGCCAGCCGGGATCTGCCCCTCGCTTCCACGCGTCCCCATGCCTCCCGCCCCCGCTGTTGTCTTCGCTTGCCGTCGACGGGTCCGTTTCCAGCCCGGCCTCCGGTGTGGTCTCTCCCTCAGCCCTGGGTCCTTGCGTGGATCGTGGATGCCTTGGTTGCCCGAGACCTTGTTCTTTTGTCAGCCGTTCTCCTCCTGGGTCGACCTGCGTCTGCGGTATCAGTCAGCGGTCCCACTTCGTAGGGCAGCGATGTTCTCCTCCTCCGGTTGCTCGCCTGGGCGCCCTGGTCAGCGACTACAGTCCGACCTCTCGCCACTCGTTCACCTGGGTGTGGATTCGGTGACCGACCGCGACTTGGTGCGTCTTCACGAGCCTCGGATCCAGTCCTTGCCGTTCTAGCCCGAGGGTAGCTGCGGACGCGGCGCTCCCCACCTAACTGCGGCTCCAGCTCCTCCTCCTGGTGAGTGCGGCGGCTGATCTCCTTCCCTCGGTCTTCTGTACTCCGCCTCTGGAGGCCGTCCTCCGGCGATCTCTCTACCCTGGTGCCGATCTCTCCTGTGCTGCGCCACGTCGGCTTCGCTGGACGGACATTCTTGGCTCGGCTCCCGGATTCCCCCTGACCTCGCCGCTGCCCGTCTCTCTCTCTGCGTCGTTGCCGGTCTCGACCGTTGGGGCGCTCTCCTTCTCCCGAATTCCGCTCGTCCGCCGGCCGCTGGCCCGCGAACCGGACTTCGCGGCACGTCATCCCGCTGGGACTGGTTGCAGTTGGCAGGCCCTCTGCGCTTGGCGATACGATCTTCGGACACAGGACCTCCTCGTCCTTCCGACAACCCTCTTCGTGGCTTGCCTTCAGACGCAGGAGGACCCCGCTCTCCCGACCTCTGCTTCCTCCTCTATCGCCCCTTCGCTGGTGCGAGGACAGCGTCTTCTCCCTCCCAGCCCGCCACAGTCCACGTCGCTTGTTCGTCCTGACAGTCTACCTCTTGCGACGGTGGCAGCTTCTTCACACGGATTGCGCCCTTCGCTGGGACATCCTTCGCTGGTTCTGCGCCCGTCGGGAGACTCCCCCCTTGTTCTCTTCGCCACGAAGTGGAGCCTCCGGCTTCCCCGCTTCATCTCCCTGTTCCCGACCTCTGGCCTGGTCAGTCGATGCCCTTCGATCCCTTGGGGCGGACTGGTCGTTTACACCTACCCTCCGGCGGTCCTGGTCCTCAAGTCCTGCTCAGCCTCCGGGGATGCAACGCAGTCCTTCTCCTGGTGGCCGGTCGCCCGGACCGGTTCGCGGACTTCCGACCTTCTCAGTCTCGCCACAGGTTCACCCTCCCTTTCCCACCTCCCGCCGATGCTCTTACAGCGCCGATAGCCGCTCTTCCACCCCTGCCCCGAGCGACTTCTCCTGCACGCCTGGCGATTGTGTGGCAAGCTCTCTCTGCTGGAGGCTTCTCGAGTGCAACAGCGGATGCTATCGCTTCTGCCCGCAGACCTACCAGACGTGTCTACGAGGGAAAGTGGCGTGCTTCGTGCCTGGTGCTCTGACCGCCGCCTCTCCACTGTCGGCCTGACGACTCCTCAGCTCACGGACTTCTTCTCTGGCTCGTCCAAGACCTAGGTTGGCTCCCCTCTGGTGCAGCAGCTCTTGAGGGGTCTCTTGATCGCCGACGCCTACCGTCTCCTCGGCCGTCCTGACCCAGCGCCTGCAAGGACCTGCCCGACCTTATGGCGCGTTTCGGCGTGCAGCGTCCGGTCTCCCGCCCACTTGGCCCGCGCTGGGACCTCCCTGGTCCTCCCCTGACTGACTTCGGACCGTTGAGCCGCTCCTTCTGGCCCGCTTTGCTGACGTGACTCGGAGGCCTGCTTCCTGATGACCCTCGCCACGGCGCCCCGCGTCACCGAGCTCCACGCTCTCGTCTCGCCCCGCCGGCCTGCAGTTCCGAGTGGATGGCTCCGTTCAGCTACTCCCGGATCCTTCCTTCTCGCTCAGCCTAGGTCTCCCTTGACAGCGCCTCCGGTCCTCGCCGCTCGGCCGCTTACACGACCCGGTTCCTCAGGGCACTCCGCAGCAAGATCCGGGACAGGCACTTCGTATCTACCTGCTTCAAGTCCGTGCGGAGGGGACGGTCTCGTCCCTTGCCGCCGACCGCTGGCAGAACCGGCTTCTCAGCCCAAACGTTCTCCTCCTCGCTCCGCTGGGTATTCCGGTCCGCCTATCGCGACCTCTCCCCACAGGGAGCCGGGGCACTGAAGATCCGCGCCCATGGAACGCGCGCTAGGGCCGCAGGTCTCGCCTTCGCCGCGCCGGTGTGGTTAAGGACACTGTGGCGGCGGTGGGGTGGCGGGTCGGATCTACCATTGCCGCTTATACTCCCGCGCCCTGACAGTCCAGCGCGACAACCTTACGCTGGTGGGCAACTTCTGCGGTGCACCACTCCCTCCAGGCGCCCTCGGCGCTTAGGCGGCACTTCGCTAAAATTGTCGGGAGTGGGTGATCAGGAGTGACGGGCCGTCTTCGTCCCTGAAGAGGTTTCTAAAAGGGATTGTGCGGCACCCTCCTCCTCTTTGCCATTCTTCCAGTTAGTCATGTCATCGGTAATGTGTTTTGAGGAAACAAATTAATTTTTCTCTAAAATGTATTTTTTCGAAAAATACTTACCGATGACATGACTCGGAGGTCCCTCCCTCCTCCCCGCTTGCCGCTGGTAACTCCGTAGACAACTGGCTAAAGGAGACACCACCGGGCGCCTGACCGGATGGGCAGGGGAGGCTACTCTCGTCCCTGTTAGGGATCCCCGACAGCTCTCTCGTCCCTATCAGGGATCCCCGAGAGCCTCCTGGGGGGACCCTTTGGGTCTTAGGCTAAAATTGGTAAGCAAGTAGACTATTTCCAGTTAGTCATGTCATCGGTAAGTATTTTTCGAAAAAATACATTTTAGAGAAAAATTAATATTTTGGAAATGTGGCTTTGGGGTTAAATGGGTTAAGATTGTGTGCTAACTGTGGAGCATGAATCAGTCAGGATAGTTCCAAGGTAGTGCCAGATTAGTTTGGTGCAGATTCAAAACCGTTTGGCTAGACCGGCAGCGCGCTTCATGCAGTTGAAATTGTGTGCCAGGTTGCCTCTTCTGATGCCACCAACATCCAGGCGTCGATCAAGCGTGACGGGGACCACTACATCGTCAACGGACACAAGTGGTGGACATCTGGTAAGCCTCGCAGTGAACTGTCATTCAGCATTCATCCAAATGTAGGTCACGTGTCTTAGTCAGACTTTGACGCTAAGATAAGACAAAGGATGGTTGTGACACTGTATGACTGTATGCTTATTCTAATAGCCAGACCCACATACCGTGTACCAAGTAATGAATTAGACTGTCTTCAGAGTGTGCCATAGTATGTCCTGCAATGTGTAAGCTATGTTCCCCATCAGTATAGTCCGTGGCGCAAGGGTACCCCTATCTGCACTATTCGCAGATTCTAAAATGACTTGCAGAAGAAAAAAAAAAGTCTTCACCCAGATAAATCAGAATTTGTTCAGGGAAGTACAAAACAAGTGAGGTTGTCCAGACCAAAAAGGTGACTGCCAAGCGTGTGAAATGCAAAGAAGTACCCAACGGAGAAAGAAACACGCTTAGAAAAAACGGTACAACACAATTTATTAATATTTCGGGTAAATACCCTTTGTCAAAATAGACAAACAAACAGAGACATTAGACAAGTGAGGTTGTGCATAGGCACATCTTCTGCATCCTCTGCCAAGACACAGTGACTGTATTTGTGCACCTAGTGTATGGCCAGATGTCTCACCGTGTACTCACTCTCTTCATCTCAGGTTGTACGCACAGATTGTTACTTTAAATCATGCACAGCTAGGAGTGTTAACACATTCCCTGCCATTGGTTGTTTAGATTGAGTTTCTGAAATCTTGGCATAATCATGTGCCCCAAAAACCAGTCCGCCCGAGGAGCACAGGTACAAAGTGGGACCAGCAAGAGGCATAGATCCTCATGAGCCCCCGCATTTGCAGGGGCTCATGAGAATCTATGTCTCTTGCAGTTGCATTGGGTTGACCTTTTCGTTGCATCGAAAGGGTTCACGAAACACGACTGTGTGCAGGAGCGCTGGACCCTCGCTGCAAGGTCAGCATCTTCATGGGCAAGACGGACACAGGCGCGGAGCGACATCGTCAGCAGTCCATGGTCATCGTTCCCATGGACGCACCTGGGGTCAAGGTCATACGACCACTCACCGTCTTCGGATACGACGATGCTCCGAGTGAGTATTGTTGTTTGTTTAACCCCCTTGTGACTGGAGCCATCATTACCGTTTAACCCCATGGCCTCATTTGCCACATTGGGGAGGTGTCACCTAACGACTGTGTGCCATTTGCAAAGAGATGGATGGACCATGATAATTCAAGGATAGTGCCAGATTAGCTTGGCCGCACCATCAGGCGCCAATCTTATCATGGGCGCACCATCTCCTGCAACAGTGCATCGGGGCTGAATGGGTTAATGGTCCCAGTAGCTGTTTGTGAACAGGAGGGTCATGTCCAGTTGTTTGGAGGACTGTTTTGGTCATGATGGTCAATTGTTTTGTGTTCCTCGTTGAATGTTTCCTCATCTCTAAAGGTGACAGGAGACAGGAAGCCGCTGATAGGGTCTGCGCACATTGTGATTTCACCGCGAACAGGGTCTGTTGTTTTTGGACCTACTGGTTTTCAGGCGTTAGTCTAAGGACTACGCTTCAGCTTTCACGACGAACTCATCGTTTAGCAACTTTCCATCCATTTTTGTAATATGACAATTACAGTCAACTTGGCTCTTAACAAGGTCGGATATTGCAGTAGTAAAACTTGAACATACATGCAACAACTTTTTTTTAAAAGTCCCCACAGCGCTCTTTCTCTTCCCAAGTACATGTAAATGACTTGGCTTATAACAAACTTTGGGTATAACAAGGAGAATAATTGGGTCTCTTGGTGATGTGGTGTGCGCAAAGTAGATCACTATGTGTAGGGTGGCTAGGTTAACACATTTCAGACGAAATTCCCAACTCGGCCTGAAGGACTTTATAACAATTCAGAAAACAGTTGGCCCATGACTATTCAGGGGTGGTGTTTTAATAGCTTGGAGCCTTACGAGGAGACAGTTTGACCATGATAGTTTGGCAGCTCATGAAGACAAGGTTTGACCATGATCGTTCAAGGGTGGTGCCAGATCAGCTTGGCGCCTACAGGCTGATCTGGCACCACCCTTGAACGATCATGGTCACTCTGTCTTTTGCTGTAGTGTGTGATGGCTCACTGTGTTAACACCATTTTGTTCTCAGGTGGTCACGGTGAGGTTGTGTTCGAGAACGTGCGAGTGCCGGCCTCCAACTTGTTGCTGGGAGAGGGGCGAGGGTTCGAGATCGCGCAGGGCCGCTTGGGGCCGGGCCGTATCCACCACTGTATGCGTCTGATTGGTCACGCCGAGCGCTGCCTGGAACTTATGCTGCAAAGGGTATGTTTCGACTAATCAGCTGGCTTTTGAAAAGAATTGTCTCAAAAGGGGCGGTGTGTTCGGGTGGGTGTGTTCGGAGTGTTCATCCAACAAAATCCTGACACAATATCATTTGCTTCTCATAATGCTGACGTAATCTGATTAAAAAACAAACACACTTGTAATAATTTTTCAGACAGTGTCCCGCCAGGCGTTTGGCAAGCCTCTGGCCCAGCAAGGCACCATACAGGCGGATGTGGCCAAGTCTCGCATTGAGATCGAACAGACGCGACTACTGGTGCTGAAGGCTGCCCACATGATGGATCTCTATGGCAACAAGGTCAGTGTCACAGCACCCGACAGGTGCTTGGGCTGGCATGGCCCATGTCCTTTTGTCTCTTGCGATGGTACTAGGACAAGGGAGTGACTATCAAGTATGACTGTCCAGCGTGTAAATAAACATTTAAAAAAAATTAAACAAGAAAGGGAAAACTGAAAGGTCAAAGAAAAAGCAGTTTTGATCTTTGTGAAAATGACAGCAACAATATATCTGCTGGGAAGGTGCTGTACACTTTATTTCCTCAAAAACATTACCGATGACATGACTACATGGGAATATCTACTTCTAGGCTCAATTTTAGCCTACTTGCCCGTTGTGTGCCCACACAACCCGAGAGGCCCTCGGGGAACCCCCCAGAGGGGCCGAGAGTTATCTTCCCATACCTGCCTTACCAGATCCGGTCACGAGACCATTCAGTCTTTCTACTTCGCTCGTGGAGAGAAGACGTGTCTGGCCCGCGCTCTCGCTGCCTCGACCGGTCTTCTGCCTACCGACGCTGGTTGCCGACTTCGTGTGCTCTGCGCCCGCTTCTACCCTGCCTTCTATCTGGCCTTCTCTTCCTGCTTCGTTGGGCCACTTGCGGGGATTCTTCTGCTTCTGTGGACGGCGGTTTGACTGCCCTTCCCCCCCTTCCCTTCGTTGCAGAGGTAAGGTAGCGGTAGTTCCCTCGGCCGGCCCTCGGGCTGAGAGCCGGCTGCCTGTGGGTGCTTCCCTGCTTTTGCTTTGGGGTTCGTTTCAGTGCGTAGTGCCTGATTAGCTCACGGTCGGCTGTTGCCGTGTCGCGCCCGTTTTGCACGTGGGCCTTGGGCTCCGTGTGTGTTAGCCCGTTTAAAGCCCCGTTAGCCCTCCGAGAGTGCCCCATTACGTTTCACCGGGAGCCCGCCTACGCTTCGTTAATGTCGTTGTGCTCCCGGTGCGATGACTTAGCTGGCCGACGGACACTCACGCGGTCTCCCTACCGCGTTCGGTGGTTCCTCGGACCGCAGGTGTAATAATAATGATGATAATAATAATAAGCACGTTAAATAGGCGCTTTTTCCCAATTGAAAATCGGCTCAAAGCGCTGCCCCGAACTGGGCCCAACAAGCGCGCTCACGCGAGTTACGCGCATTCACTCACACACGGAACGTAAACACAGAACTTTCACGTGGTGCTAAGGGCAAGCTCAAGCGAGCTGCTGTAATTTTGGAAGTTCAAAATCGTTGTATTTGAAATTGATTGGGTGGACTGACTCTGATACCAGAGTGTAAGCGGTGTGCGGCCTGGCCTGAGGTTATGTGGGCGGACCTTGGTCCTTTTACCGCCGAGAGCGTGCCCGCCCGGCTTACGAGCGTTCAGCGCCCTTTGACACGTTGGCCGCCCTGGCTGTTTCCTCGGCCACTCCTGCACGGAACGGTACCCGCTTCGGGGTTCGCAGTTTGTTCTGACCACAGGACCGCCACTGCTGCCACGCCTGCTGACCCTTCCGGAGGGTCTGGTTGCCGGCTTAGCGCACGTCTCACTGAGAGTGACCAGCAGCAGTCGGCCTTGAGCCGTCCGTCGTTGACGAGCCGTCCTCTCCACTCTCCCCGCACCAAGCCCGCTGATCCTTCCGGAGGATCGCCATGCCGGCATAGTGGCCTACTTCCGGAGTAGGGCCCGGAGAGACGTCAGCACCGTCCGTCGCGACGCAGCTGCGACCCTGATCCTCACCGTTCCTCCTCCAGACGCCCGCGCTCTCGCTCGCTTTGCGAGCACCGTCAGCGGGATTCTCGACGCCCCCTGCAGGACGATGCGCTCAGCCTGCTACCCGAAGTCTCGGTCTCGGCTCTGTTGGACGAGGATCGCTCGACCTCGCACGCGGCAGCTTCCCCGGAGCTGAAGAGGAAGGTCGCCGCCTTCGTTGACACGGAGAGGCAGGTCAAGAAGTTTAGGTCGCTTCCCCAACCGCCCGGCTTTAAGGGTCTTCGAGACATCCTTTCGTCGCACCTACAGCTGGCCACGTCCCAGGAGCCGGTCTTCTTCTCCGACCGTCGCTGGCCCGCGGATTTAGACATCTTGTTTCGGCGGGACTGGTATGCTGGACTCTCCCAGGCCTTCTCCATCCCTCTGCCTACGCTGGACCCTTCGGCGGTGTCCCTAGCCGGCGGTCTGACGCTGCTGCGGCGGTCCCCGATGCGGGGCCTGGACAAGACAGCGACCTTGGTCCGTAACACCTTCGCCTGCTCGGGTATTATGGAGCTCCTCACTCAATCCTTGGTTCGTCGGGTGGAGGTATCCTGGCATCCTTCCATCTCTCCCCTCCTAGGAGACCTGCTGGTCCTCGCGGAGATCGCCAATTGCGCCGCCTACTATTCCTCGGTCAACGCGATGGTGGTTGCGGCCAACTGCGACCTCATGCGTCGAGATGCCCTGCTCCGCCCCTGCAGTACGTTGCCGCCGGACCTGCGAGCGCAACTTCACCGTGCCCCCTTGGGTGGACCCTTGCTGTTCGGCGACTCAGTCTACGGGTCGGCGGTTCGTTCCTCGTGATGTCTGTGCGACTTGGCCGGAGACGTTTCGTCGGACCTCTGGAGTTTTATCGGCGAGAGCGACCTCCGTCTACTATCTCTCGTCCGGATCCTGTGGACACTTCCGCCGCCCCTTCGGTAACGACCGCCCTTCCTCGCATCGGCCCCTCGGAACGGTCTGCTCGTCGGGACCCGGCGTTGTGCGCTGACCAGAGGATCGCCACTGCTGCCACGCCCGCTGACCCTTCCGGAGGGTCTGTTTACCGGCACAGCGCCCGCCTCACTGAGCCCGGCCTGCAGCAGTCCGCCATGAGCCGTCCCACGTTGACTGGCCTTCATCCTCTCTCTCTCCCCGAGAAGCCCGCTGATCCTTCCGGAGGATCTACACGCCGGCATAGAGCCCTTCTCACTGAGTCCGGCCAGGAGAGACGTCAGCCTCAACCTGCGCGACACGGTCGCGCCCCCGACTCATCCCGTTCCACCGTCAGTTCGAGACACTCACGCTCGCCCCTCGAGCGTCGCTGGAGGGATCATTCACCTCGCCGGGATCGTCGCCGCTTCCCCCGGAGGATCTGAACGCCGGCATAGCGCCCTGCTCTCGGAGTCTGGCCAAGAGAGGCTTCTGCCTTAGCTTGCGCGACACGGTCGCGCTCCAACTCCCTCCGTTCCACTTTCAGGTCACTTGATGGCTGATCAGAGGACTGCCACTGCTGCCACGCCCGCTGACCCTTCCGGAGGGTCTGTTTGCCGGCACAGCGCCCGCCTCACTGAGCCCGGCCTGCAGCAGTCCGCCATGTGCCGTTCCACGTGACTGGCCTTCCTCTCCCGTCTCTCCCTGTTAAGCCCGCTGATCCTTCCGGAGGATCTGTACGCCGGCGTAGCGCCCTACTCACTGAGTCTGGCCAGCAGAGACGTCAGCCCTAGCTTGCGCGACTCGGTCGCGCCCCCGACTCCTGCCATTCCACTTTCAGTTCAGGACACTGATGCGCACCGCTTGAGCGCCTTCGGTAGGATTGCCGTTCGGACTCAACCTCCGCACCTGGGTCTTCACTCGGCTGATGGACGCCTTAGTCGCCTTAGCCCGACAGTCCTCCTCCAGTCCACGTCGAACTACCTGGACGTCCTCCGGTTGCGCACCCATTCGGAGACTGCGCTAGCCACGAACAGAGATGCTCTCCTGCACCTCCTGGCACACCTGGGCTCCCTAGTAGACGACGGCAAGTCGGATCTCTCTCCCTCCCGCCGGTTTGGGCATCTGGGTATGGAATAAGCTACCAACCTCAACACGGTACGCCTTCCGGCGCCCCGGATCAAGAAGATGGCGGCTCTAGCCGACCAGTTAGCTCGGGAGGATGCAGCCCCCGCCAGAGTCTGGCTTCAGTTGCTCGGTGTCATAACCGCCGCAGCGGATCTTATCCCGCTAGGGCGTCTCTACTCCCGGCCAATTCAACTGCATCTTCTTCTCCATTGGCTCACGTCTTCTGGAGACTTGATGACCGCGGTCCCAGTGTCCCAGATGCTCCGCCTGCACCTTCGTCGGTGGACCGACCCTACGTGGCTAGCGTCGGGAGTTACCTTAGCCTCCCCCCCCCCCGCCACAGGTCTCTCCTTGCGTCGATGCCAGCCTTCGGGGTGGGGGGCCCACCTCCTGCCCGGTTCCTCGCGACGGCGGGCTCCTGGCCCTCACACTTGGCGCACACCCACATCAACTAGCTGGAGATGCAGGCCGTCTGGCGAGCCCTTCAGGCTGGGGAGTACCTCCTCGGACACCAGGAGCTTCTCGTGCTTTCGGACGACACGACGGTGGTCGCTTACATCCAGAAGCAAGGTGGCACACGCTCCCCTGACCTGTGTATGCTCCTCTACAGGAAGATGTGTTGGTGCGAGGACCGGAGCAGTATCCTTCAAGCCCGGCACGTTCCCGGATACCTGAATGTCCTGGCCGACTCTTGGTCTCGCCGCGACCATCTCCTACACACGGAATGGACCCTGCGACAGGACATCTTTCGGATGATCTGCGCCCGCTGGTGACTCCCCAGGTCGACTTGGTCGCCACGAGGTGGAACCACCAGCTCCCCCTCTTCGTCTCCCCGCTTCCCGACCACCTTGCCTAGGCTGTCGATGCGCTCTCCATTCCCGGGGACGGACTTGTGGCCTATACCTGTCCCCCTACCGTCTTGGTTCCCTAAGTCCTCCTCTAACTTGGGGCTGTTCGGCGTTACTCCTGTTGGTCGCGCCGTTCGTCTGGAACCGCTCCTGGACTACCGACCTGCTCAGCCTCGCCACAGACCCGCCCCTGCTGCTGCCCACCCCGCGGGCCATGCTCAAGCAACCGCGCCAGCCGCTGTTCCACCCCTGCCCGGAGTGTCTCCTCCTTCACGCCTGGAGGTTGTGCGGCAAGCTCTCGGAGCTAGAGTCTACTCAGGTGCAGCAATGGAGGCGATCGCTGCGGCCCGGAGACTGTCGACCCTTCGAGTCTACGAGGGAAATGGCGAGTCCTCTGTTCCTGGTGCACCGATCATGGCCTTAAGCCCACGGATCTGACGCATCCTCCGCTGGCGGACTTCTTCTCTGGCTCTTCCGAGACCAAGGCCTAGCCCTCATCACGGTACGCGGTTACTTGTCCATGATTGCGGACACCTATCGTCACCTGGGACGACCCGATCCGGGCGCCTGCAAGGACCTAGCCGACCTTATGGGACACTTCGGCATCCAGCGCCCGACACTCCGATCGTTCCTTCCTCGCTGGGACCTACCCTGGGTGCTCACGTGGTTGAACTCCGCCCGCTTCGTACCATTACCTTTAGCCCAGCTCGCGGACTTGGCACGCACGACTTGCTTCCTGCTGGCACTTGCTACCGCTTCGCGCGGGAGCGAGCTACAGGCGCCTTCAGCGCGCCCTGCCGGTCTGCAGTTCCGAACAGACGGCTCCGTCCGGCTGCTCACGGACCCAGCCTTTCTGGCAATAACAGGTCTCCTTTAACTCCGCCTCAAGGGATCACCATTAGGCCGCTGAGAGACTGACCCCGGTCCCAGGAGACCAGGCTACAGGATCCCGTGCGCGCCCTTCAAATCTATCTGCGGCGATCTAAGCTCGTCCGCAGGGGGCGGTCGCGCCTCTTCCTACCTCTAAGACCCAAACAGCGTGACATTATAGTCCAGATGATCTCTTCCTGGCTCCGCTGGGTCATACGCTCCGCTAATCAAGAGATAGCCCCTGAGGGAGCTAAGAGGCTGCACATTCTCGCACACGAGGTACGAGCTATGGCCACGAGCGTCGTGTTTGAGCGAAACGGCACTGTCAGGGACATCGTGGCAGCCGTGGGCTGAAACACCGAGTCGGTCTTGCCCGTTCTACCTCCGGGACCTGGCTAGCCAGCGAGACAATCTCGCACTGGTGGGGGACATCGCCGCGACGCAACACTCCCTCCCGGTGCCACCGGCACCGTAGGTATGCACTTCGCTAAAATTGTCGGGAGTGTGCCACGGGGTGGACGGCGTTGTCCTGTTGGGGGAGTTGTGGGCGGCACCCGCCTCCTCTTCGCAATTCTCCCATGTAGTCATGTCATCGGTAATGTTTTTGAGGAAATAAATTCATTTTTCTCTAAAAGGTATTTTTTCGAAAAATACTTACCGATGACATGACTCGGATAACCCTCCCTCCTGCCCCGCTTGCCGCTTTCGAGCGAAGTATCAGACTGAATGGTCTCGTGACCGGATCTGGTAAGGCAGGTATGGGAAGATAACTCTCGGCCCCTCTGGGGGGTTCCCCGAGGGCCTCTCGGGTTGTGTGGGCACACAACGGGCAAGTAGGCTAAAATTGAGCCTAGAAGTAGATATTCCCATGTAGTCATGTCATCGGTAAGTATTTTTCGAAAAAATACCTTTTAGAGAAAAATGAATTTTTTTCACATTGCCAGGCATTAGAAACAATTTCCCCCCTCTCCCCCCCCCCCCCCCCCCCCCCCAAAAAAAAAAAAAAAAAAAAAAAAAAATTAATAAAAAAAAAATTATTAAACAAACAAACAAACAAAAATCCGCACATCCCCTACCCCCCCTTGAAAATAAATAAATGAGTATATACTGAATAAATAAATAAGTAAAATCTACAAAGAAAATAAAAAAAATAAAAAAAAATAAAACAAGACATCAACAGCAATAAAATACCTGCTGTTTGTGTTGTTTGCAGGTTGCCGCTCCTGAGATCGCCATGATCAAAGTGGCGGCCCCAGAGATGGCGCTACGTGTCATTGACCGCGCCATTCAGGTGGGTTCTTTGTACTTAACCCATTTCACCCGAATGCCACATTTCACACATTTCGGAGTTGTCACTTTACAACTGTGTACCAGTTGCAGGAGGTGGATCGACCATCATTCAAGGGTAGTGCCAGATTAGCTTGGCGCCACCAGGCGCCAAGCTAATCTGGCACTGCCCTTGAATTATGAGGGTCGATCCATCTCCTGCTGTAGTGCGTCGGGGCGGAGTGGGTTAAGGAGACATTGGTGTTTGATTTCCACGTGAAAGACAATCATTTCCCCCCTCTCCCCTCCCCCCACCCCCCCCCCACCCCCACCCCCATCTTCCCCACCTTCATGTCAGTATCTCAGGCTTACAGGTGGAATTTGCTGACAGCCAGCAGAATGAGACATTTTCCTAACGCTTACCTAGGCACTGGATGCACATTTTATTTCTGAATTCTTCAGTTGTTCATTCAACAACCGAACGCCACCTGTGTCCAAGGAACATACAGACTGGTCTCAACAGGAGACATAGATCCTCATGAGCCCAGGCCACTGCGGGGGCTCATGGGGATCTGTGTTTCTTGCAGTTGTGTTGTGTTCCCTTTTTTTCCTCAGCAGCGAGAGGGTTAAAAACATGCATGACGTCTTTTCCAGGCTCACGGAGGGGCGGGCCTGAACCACGATTACCCCATGGCTCAGATGTACGCCTGGGCCCGTGTGCTGCGATTGGCTGACGGGCCGGATGAGGTCCACGTGCGATCCATCGCCAGGTTCGAGTACGCTCGCCAGACAAAGGGCAAGCTGTAAAGCGGAAAATGTCTGCGCGGCACTGCCCGAGTGAGATACGCCTGGTTGAACGAGGACATATGCATGTAGAGAAAGAAGGGCGAAAGTCCAATAGGTTGACGTTGTCTGTAGGCGTCCCAATAGGAGACTGAATGGTCAGGAAAATGGTCTTGGTGGCCATCACGATTGTAAATGGTCACGTAGTAAAACCTGATGTGACTTGACTGCTTGACTGTCAGTGAAATTGCTGTTGATTCAACCCCGAGGATCTCCAGTTGTCCGAGGAACACAGATACAAAGTGGTGTGTGCAAGAGGCATAGATCCTCATGAGCCCCCGCAACTGCGGGGGCTCATGAGGATCTATGCCTCTTGCGGTCGGATTGCGTTCACCTTTCCTCGGCATTTAAGGGGTTAAACGTCACGTGGTGACAGGTGGGACTGAGTCTGTGGCTAAGGTCGCGTAGTTCTTTGAATGCGGAAGAAAAACGATGAGAGCTGCCAGACGATCGACCCAAATTACAAAATGCAGTTTGTTGTGAATCCTTTTCATCCTGGTACACTACTGCTTGGCATTTTGTCATGTGACTATGATAGTTCAAGGGTGGTGCCAAAATAGCTTGGCGCCTTGAACTAAAATGGTTGATCTGTCTCCTAATCCATAATCTAGTTATCATAGGACAGTAATCAAATTTTTTTTTTTTTTAAATCAGCCTCAGGATGTCATGGGTTAAGTGTGTGCCAGTCTGTGATTTTGGCCCTGATGCCTTATAATATGCTGTAAGTTGTAAGGTGCAAAATTACAGATCAGCACGCAAATACTGATTGTCCTTGTTACTTTGCAAGTAGATCCTATTTTCATACGTGCAAAATGTGGTAGCTATTGCACAGAACGAAAATCTTTGGCCACGGAGGAAATGTGTGTATGTTGTGCACGTCAAGAGTCTTTTTGTGTTAACTCTTAAACTTTCCAGAACTAAATGACTTCCATTCTGTAGTTCTGGGAGTGACAGTTATATCAGGGGTATTACAGTGTGCACAGATATCCGTGATTTATTAATTTGTGCCTTGCATTGAATTTTGAATAATTGTGAACACTGTGTGTGTGTGTGTGTGTGTGCCTGTTGGCCATTTTGCTCATGATGGTTTCAAAAAATGTGGACAATATTGTAACTGCATCTGATTCTTCACGCATTTTCAGTGCACAGTAGTTGCTTGCATCAGCGTATTGAGTACTGCTATTTCGTTTGATTTTGCTGATCACCAAATGACCATGTGTATAAATCCCAACCCCTTGGCTGTCGGTAGCGCTTCTTGTCGCGAGTATTCCCGCAGGAATCATGGCAACAAAAAAACGCTGCTGACAGCCAAAGAGTTAAGCCATGATTATGACGGACATGATGTGTCCATTTCGAATGGTGTACCATGTACATCAGTGTGGTAATGTGATCTGTGTACCACAGATAGGTTCCTCAGTTTGAGGAGTAAACGCGGCCGATCTGCCTTCAGGTGGCATACTGATTTTCACGAGTCTTTCACGCCACCCAACTGCAAGAGGCGCAGAACCTCATGAGCCCCCGAAGATGCGGGGGCTCATGAGGTTCTGTGCCTCTTGCTGACTCTATTCCATGTCCGTGTCCCTTGGATCAATGGGATTTATTCCGTGTTAAATTTGCCGACCGCAAGGTACTCGTGAAAATAAGTGCCTCTTGCAGGGGTAGGAACTTGCTGAGGGACTGCGCACGTTCAGTTTGCTGATGACTTATTTTATTAGGATTTTATTTTTGTACTTGATGTGTGAGACTATAAATGATTACTCTGAATTTTTTGGATACCGGGTGATGACTGTGTTAGAATTGGACGCGTACGTTCACCTGCCGTGTCAGGTGTTTTTGTTTTGAACTGTAGTTGATAAACGGATACTTTCTTTGTCAAAGCCTGCAATAAAACGGCTGAATATAGAATGCGAGAGGATGTTTGTTTCCGACTCTTCTCTTTACAGGCATGTATCTCTATTAATGGTAGTGAGAGTGTGTGTGAGTGCGTGTACAAGTCCATAATCCCTTGAATGAATGATATGTATTTTTTAATGGTGACTTTATAAATTGTTTATAGAGTACGTTGTATTTTTTTTTTAATTTTTATTTTTGTAAATTGCGCTCATGTCATTAGTT
The DNA here is from genome assembly GCA_036245525.1 of Semisulcospira habei. Lineage (NCBI taxonomy): Eukaryota > Metazoa > Mollusca > Gastropoda > Semisulcospiridae > Semisulcospira > Semisulcospira habei. Next base: position 146,391,329 of record BTPG01000007.1, read on the forward strand.
CTTTTTGTACAATTAGCTTTTGTTAAGTGCCTAGAGCTCTAATTTCTGAGGTTACGGGCTATACAAGTACTCATTATTATGTACATTCTCAAAAACAAACCATCAGCTCTTTGCCAACTAAGTCACTTTTCTGTGCAATGTGCTTTGTCAAGAGTTCTTTCTGGATCCGTTTTGCATGTCAGGCAACGGCTTGCAGCTGTACATTCAGCGCTAAAAATAACCACTGGCACGCGAACCTTAGCTGGACGGATCTCGCTGCCAGTAATGTTAACCCCTTTTAGCCCCGTCCCTACAGCAGGAGATGGATTGACCATGATAATTCAAGGGTAGTGCCAGATTAGCTTGGCGCTTCTGACAGCGCAAAGCTAATCTGGCACTACCCTTGAATTATCATGGTCAATCCCTCTCCTGCAACTGGTACAGTCATTAGGCAACACCTCCAAAATTTGAGAAATGGGACCTTGCGGCTGTTGAAGTCCACAACCGTACGACACACACACAAACAAACAAACACACATACAAACATACACGGGCAATTTGATTTGAAAGTGTTTATTTCAGTCTTACCACAGGTAAATCGGTTTGATTACTGGTAGGATGAAAATCGAGCTGCATCTACTGGTAATTAGGAACACAATCTCTCTACACAAAACCAATCAATCCAATCTCGCTAGCTCTCCAAGCACTGCCCTCTTGTGAACGCACACATTTCCACACATACGCTCAACGTTCCAGGCAAGACCTGCAGCTCAGGCATTGTCATGAAAAATGCAATTTGTAAACACCGTGTCGGCAAAACTTCAACCTTTCCCACAGCCCCTCATCTTCTCCCCCCACCCCACCCCCAAAAATAAGTGTTCTGGCTTGTGACTTTGGACCATACGGCTGAAGCTATAAGGTCCACAATCACAAACCAGCACACCTACCCGAAGAACTGGCAGAACAAAAGCACCAACGGTCAACCAACACAAGGTTACGACGAAAATAAGAATCTTCACACAAACAATGGCTGGATGGCTAAAACGACCGATGAAATGAGGGGGCGGGGGTGCTTTAAAAAAAAACGATTCAACATTCCCTTTCTTCTACATATTTCTTTTAAAAAAAAACAAAAAAAAAAGGGGGGGGGGGGGGGGGGGGTTAGAAATGGAGGAACAGGAAATTAATGTACACATAAACATCTGACATGAACATAAATGATTTTTTGTTAGTCTCGAAGAGAAACGAACTGAAAAGGCACCAGACTCGTATCCAACTCGCAATGGATTGGATTTACAGAAATGGAAAGACCAAACCAAAAGTGAGGTGATCTGAGATATTGGACCATCCAGCTTTCAGCAGTAAGGTCCAAAATCACAGACCAGCACACACACATGAAGGAAAGACTACTTCAGGAGTTCACCACACAACGAAAAAGTGCGACAAACACAATTTAGCACAACGTAATGTAGTCAACTTCCGCTCACTCTGTGCATTCCCATCTCCAGGAGACATAGAGTCACATGAGCCCATGCAGGAGCTCATGTGAATCTATGCCTCTTGCTGGCAGTGATTTGACCCATTGGCATCCGCAGCTTGAGGATGCATGACAGGGATGAGCGTACAACTAAACTGATCATCACAATAAAAATGGAAAAACCACACCACAAAGTATTCCATTTCAAACAGAGATAATTAAAAATAAATCTGTTTTTAAAAGTACAATTTTCTCTAATCTCACGGGTAACATTCTTCACACCGCATCCCCAGTCCCTTGACGGTAACACTGGTTGCTGAGATTCACACTGTCAGAGACATGACTTGCAATTCTTTCAAACCACGGGGCACGTCTCTCAAGGTGAAGGAACAAACCGCTCAACCAACCGTTTATGTACATATACATCTGCGAGATTGAACTCTTGTTGGCACACAGTTACAGGAGTTTTGGGGCACAAAAGCATAAACCTAAACCAAAATCTGCTCTCAAACTCGTCACACACGTGCACGTCACTTTCAAAAACCGATTCACACAGTGAACCATCAACTTCCCATTAACAAGAAGTCATCGGGCTTGCGCCGATACTGCTGCCCCGCGCACAGCTGTGGGAGGGCCAAAAGCGACCGACGCCAGCTGGATGACCTTTGACTCGCTGGGGTTCCGTCACCCCAGTCATGCTATTTTAGTACTGTGCATGCACATGCCTTTAACCCCTATCATACTGAGGCTAAAAGCGTCAAATCTGTCCACTGCCATATGCAAGCTACATTATAGTACTTGCAGATAAGGATATAGACCAATGGCTTTAGTTCAAGGGTGGTGCCAGAATAGCTTGGCGCCTAGTGGCACCAAGCTATTCTGGCACTACCCTCGAACTATTTTAGTCAAACTTATTTCACACACTGGGGTATTCCGAATGATGAGGGATAAGTTAACTCAATCAGCCCGACGGCCGTATTTCCCAAATGTTGGAGGCGTCACCTGATGACTATGCACTAGTTGCAGGAGATGGATCGACCATGACCCTTCAAGGGTAGTGCCAGATTAGCTTGGCGCCTGTTGGCGCCAAGCTAATCTGGCACTACCCTTGAATTATCATGGTCGACCCATCTCCTGCTGTAGTGCGTCAGGGCTGAATGGGCTAATAAAACAGAAATATCACACACACACATTAATTAATTTTAAAATGAGAAAATGGACACCTCTTGTACATCACATGAAAAATCACGAGTCTGCGACCAAAACGAATGGAATCCAAATATATACACTGAAAATAAACTATGAAATTCACAATTATTGCAACGCAAAAAAAAACCTGAGACACAATTTTCGTCCAAATACCCAGACAGTACGTACATGAACCTTACTCCACCCCCTCCTAACCTGTACAACACAGTACAAAGAAACTACTATCATGTACAAACACAGTACAAATATTAAGTACAGAACATCAGTACAGCCCTATTTAGTAGCTGTCTAATGCTTTCATAAATTAGAACAAATCGCAAGTTTTCAAGGTGCCAATAAAGACTACGAGCTACGGAAGAGTCTCATCCATGATAGTTCAAGGGTAGCGCCAGATTCGCTTTGATTGGCACTACCCTTGAACTATCATGGCAGATCCATCTCCCTTCTGTCCTCCGGGTGAATGAGAAATTGTCTCTGAAATGTGTATTGCATACCTCCCAACATCACCTTTTTAGTCACAGCTAATTTCATCACAGCTCTGGACCAAGTTCCTGCGTCATTCTAATCCTACTTGTAAGAAATAGTCTGTTGAGGGAATCGATCACATAAAAACTAAACAAGTTCATCTAGTCATAAAATCTCTATCACTTATAAACTTTCTCCTATCCTTAAAATCTGCTGTCTCGTTTGTGCAACATTTGCTTTTATAAAGAAAAATATGCATTTATGACGAAAACTGTACACGATCAGACACAAGTTTTAAAACATGAAATGATACAAGGTTGTGACGTATCCAATCTTCTGAAATGAAATCTGTATTTCCCTGTGATTATATACAGGTACACGTACCCTCTCAACGTCCAGCCGATATCAGACTGGCCTGCTGTAGCTAAACAACCGAATCAGACGATAATGAACGCTATACTGAAATCGGTGAAAAATTCTGTTAATGAATCGCGGACAGGAGAAGCCACAGATCCTGACAAGTCCCTGTACATGAGGATCTATGCCTCTTTTGGGGGACATGTACATCCATGTTAAGTCAGATGGTGTGCGGCCATTGACAGTTCAATCCAAAATATAAATCATAACAATCGAATCTGCGAGATCTATCCACAAAAGTGCTGACTTAACTTTTAGCCAGTACGAGGGGGAGGGGGGGGGGGGGGGAAAGGTGAGGTCAAACGATAGAAACCATTTAGACGTTTGCATAGAATAAACTGGCTAATCTACAAAGAGCATGCATTGGGTGATTGACGGTCAACGTACACGTGCCAGCTATTTACACACACCGTGTTGGTGACAGCTACCACAGCGAGGTCTCTCATTCGTGGGCGCTGGAGTCCACACAAGTGCTGATGAACGAATGGATGGTATAGACAGTGACGTCGCATCACATGGAGTGTGATCAGTCTGCAAGCCTGCTCCGTATGCCGCAAGACACAGATTCTCATGGGCCCCTAGCGTCAGCGCGGGCTCAGGACAATCCATGTCTCTTGCTAACCAGTGGGCGGGCCGTCAGGGTTCAACTTCAGTCCAGACACACCACAGCAAGATATGGTTTTTTGATTGTACATTGCTTAACGTCCCGACAGCAACAAGGCTTTCTCAGGACGTGCCTGCAATGCTTGTGAAAAAAAAAATAAACAGAACATTGAATGTATGTCGCCAGCCGGTCAAATACATTAAATAAACCTAACACATGGGGCCTAAATAAAGCCAAGACCATTTAGCAACACACATCCAATATCAAGAGCTACAGGCAGTGCAGACAGTAGGGAGAGTTTTAAAAAGGCAAATACAGGTGAATGGACCAAGGGTAGACAGAAACACATGCCCCAGAATAGAGAGAAAAACCCACCCTGTGGGGCTGACCAGGGTGACCCTGGGAACTAAAAAATACCTAACCCCACCCAAGTCCCCCAGGGCAGAACAGCAAGATATGGCTCGACCATGATAGTTCAAGGGTGGTGCCAGAATAGCTTGGCGCCTATAGGCGCCAAGCTATTCTGGCACCATCCTTGAACTATCGTGGTCCATCCGTCTCCTAAATCGTATTGCAGTCCTCAGAGGACAAGTCCAAAATGTGGGTATTTCATAGCTGGGTCACAATGAGTGAAGACAAAACTAATGTGATGCATGAACCTGCTGCTAGACAATGGAAGGTAACAAGGTAAAATCTCAAACAATGAAGAAATTTGGGGGGGGGGGGGGGGGGTGAATGCATAGCCACTGTCTACCCTACTCCTAAGCAATTACCGACATCTCAAAGTGGAGCATGTAGCGGTCCATACACTAGAGCCTCACAGAGTCAACCGACTGCTTTTTGTGGGACCTGGGGTGGGAGCAGACGATGGAACCTCCATTTCCAAACCCTTCCACAAACGCGCAGCGACTGTCATACAACACTATGTACACACAGACGGAACGACCGTGATGGCTACACAGTCTACAGCATGTTATGTCTTACAACTTGCACTAATCCCACTGCTGCACTCTCAGCACACCTCAAAGGTAGAACATTGTTTGCTCTGCAACCGACTCCCAAAACTAAATGGCTCATCTTCTACAGAATTGAAGTCATTTAGTTACCGGAGACAGATGGCTAACTCACACATTATAAAGACTTTGAGACATATAGACTATGTATAGAGACTGTAGGAGACGGATTGGCCATGATAATTCAAGGGTAGTGCCAGATTAGCTTGGCGCCTTCAAGGCGCCAAGCTAATCTGGCACTACTCTTGAAATATTATGGTCGATCCGTCTCCCACTGCACTGTCTTTAGGATGGATGCACTAAGGTCTTGTGTCAGGATATTTACAGAATGGAATGAAATGGGCAAAAAATAAATATAATGCTTCGCTCGACAAAAAAAAAAAATAAAAAAAATAAATGAAAATGCAGCATCAATCTTTCTGCCTTGAAAAGTCTTCAAGCGCAACCTGGTTGAAAGAAGTTGTCCAAGAATTCCAATAGGGTGGACAGAGGTTGTCCAAATGTACCACGATCGTAATGAGCCTGTCAGCTGTACACGTAGCGTGATAATATTTACACAGAAGTGAACAAGTCACGGGCATTTAAACATATATTCATGCCTCAACAAATATTCACTGAAAAACCACCACTCAAGACAAGTTGAGAGCATGAGGAAGGTGGAACCTTGGAAAAGCAAAATGTTATGTACAGTACGTGTATGACAAGAAACTAAACCCCCTCGTGCGTGCAGCCACTGGTACTGTGTACAGTCCATGGGTTCCGTTGACAGTCCACCGGTGGCTGCATGGGCTAGGGGGTTCATGTTAGACTTGAAAACTGGATACATGTGTGCCTGTCAGTGAGACCCGCACATTTCCTATTTTGTGCTGTGCAGTCGGTGAGCTTGCAGGTCGTGATAAATCCGTCTCCCTGATTCCGTAAGGAGCATGTTTGGCAAAACGCTGACTCTGTACATGACCACAGCAGTAAACAGTCATCATGTGTATCGACACTGTGCGGAAATGAACCAAATGAAACATGAATGTATGATACCGCCACTGGGCGATCACAAAGAAGAAAGATGAATTTATGCCACCCTGTGATTTTACACCTTACGGCTGCAAACCGTGAGGCCCAAAATCACCGACCAACACAAAAATAGTGATTACAGCATGGTGGTGGTTGAACCCATTCGACCCCATGGCCCAAATCTCCCACATTTTGGAAGTGTTATGTAACCATTATGTACCAGTTGCAAGAGATGGATCGACCAGGACAATTCAAGGATGGGGCCAGATTAGCTTGGCGCCTACTGGCACTGAAGCTAATCTGGCCCTACCCTTGAATTATCTTGTTGTCGATCCATCGCCTCCTGTAGCGCAGGGGTTCAATGGGTTTGACAAAATAAAATCTTCCTGGAAGTTACATCGGAACCTTAGTTTCCGTCATTCGCAAGCTGCCTTGTTCCGTGACGCATCACTTTCATCGTAAGTCACTCAAATACAATCTGCAGTGGGGACAGTTTTAGGCAGCTTGTGTGTGTGGACTGGTCTGAGATTTTGGCTTACTGCTCCGAATCGTGTGTCCAAAATGACAGACCTGGTGGGCTCAGTTGTACGAGTGAGCCAAGTCCTGCGCTGTCGCGGAGCACCTTGCTTAGTGTCTGCCGCAGGACTAAGCTCACTCGCGCAACTGGTCCCTACACCAAAACATGAAGGAGTCTGTACAGAATGAGACAGAAAATGGTCGGAAAAAGGTGACGAAAATGTGACAGACGAGCCCAAAAGTACAGTGGGCAAATACAGTCTTCTCTACATCTCGAATATAGTTTTCAATTCATTTAGAAAAATGCGTCCAAAATGCGAAAAAAGTGTCCCTAGCGTTTAAGGGACGAGTACATCATGTCTGCATCCTTTCTACGTACAAGCCTGCTACTGGCTCAAATATCCTTTCTTTTGTTGCTGTGAAATGATTTACAGAATTGTGATTCCTACAGTACATGCGCACCAGCATCCTCAAGCAATAATAATTTCATTATATCCTCATCAGACAAACATAATGTAGACCCAAACAACCCACCCTCCCCCTAATCCTAAATCAGCTCCAAAATTAGTGATGTGTGTTCTACAGAGTTATAAGAAATTTCAGACTTATAATGATCACGCAGTCTTGATGGCATTCACTTTTCACAGGGTCAGAAATTTGACTAGAACTCTGCATTGATATCTCAAAAGAATGGCAGTCCACTTTTTACGTGATAGAAGAACATACGATGCAACACAGATCGCAGTGATTCCCGTTATAGACTCTTGGCCGAATACAACCACAAACTATCACCTCTGTCCACCTACCCAGCAAAGTGCACTAAGAGCAAGAGGCAAAGATTCTCATGAGCAAATGCAGTAAGCTAGTGCAAATGCGGAGGCTCATGAGAATCTACGCCTCTTGCTGTGAGACTGTGGCCTCATATACATCGTCCGACTAGTCATCTCCGATTACAGCCTACTTGGCTACGTCATCTAATAGTCCGGTACACACTGCAGTAAACAGGTTTTCAAAAAGACTTGTGCAGGAATCTGACCTCGCACCTGTGTAAGGCAGCAGTCAAGCGGACTACAGGTAACAACGGGACACCCCAAACAGGTGAACACGTTACGTTCTCAACTACCCACTAGCCAGACCGCTACTCATGAAGTTGTTGTGGCATCTGCTGTAAAGTGTTTGTCCTTTGCAGGCGACTGCCGCGGACAATGAAGAATATTCCGTAAGCTACATCTTTGGTTTCTGTGACTTGATGGCCAAACCTGTGAAGCGTTGCTACGCAGATGTCTTCACACTGTGTCATACCCTTAGTGTGCACTGGTGTGTGATCCTGGCGTCAGCTGCAGCCACTACGCTCACTCATGCAACGACGCCTGCTTTTGATGGCTTAACAGCCGTAAGGGCCAGAATCAGACCAGTTCCCAATTATCACCAACTAGGTACTTGTACGAAATCCACAGTACCACACCCAAGGCGTGACTATGCAGTCAGCGTGAAGACTAGATGCACCATCACTCGAACTCGCCGATCGTTTTGGCCGCAAGTCAGTGTGGGGGTATCATGAGCAGGTTTCACACGGGTGGACCAGACTGGGGTTACCCAGGTTCGTCAGTCGTCGCTCTACCGACTCCTTGTCTGCAACACACAGATAACGTCTGGGTAAGTCGGCATCGGCATCAAAGTTAACGCCGGGAACAAGTCCAGTAATTTTCCTGCTGAAATGCACTACGTGCCAACAAACAAGCATGATACAGGCAAACGAATGAATTTTTCTAATTTTACCTTCCTGCTTCTGATAACCCCTCAGTTGCCGGGGCAAGGTGAACGCCACCCATCTGCAAGAGACATAAATCCTCATGAGCGCGGCTCATGAGGATTTATGTCTCTTGATAGTCCTGTGGGTTTTTTCCTGGTCCCATTTCATTTGAGTTCTTCGCATCAATGTCGGTCTGTGTGCAATGGTTTCAGACACGAAATGCTTATCACCGCAAGTGTTCACGCTCATTCGCAGTTCTGAGGCTGGAAATAGAGAGAGAGAGAAAAGAAACTCACATTTGTTGAGAAGGTGTCTGTCGTTGATGTTGGGGGCTTGCTGGGCAAGACTGTGCAGGAGAATCTGTGCCACGGTGTAGCGCCGGAAACACTGAAACGGCAACACTCATAGATTTACACACGGCTTGTGCACAGTTATAATCACACGTTCCCCCTTCCAACACACCACACCACACCAGATCAGCCATGAAAGTTCAAACTGGAAGACGCAAAGCTAAACTACCACTACCCTTGAACAATCATACCTGTACCATTGACACGAAGCTGTAGCTCAGTCTTCACAGCCCATTCAGTGCCAGATGACGCAATCTACATTAATTTAACGCCAAACAACCCCCCCCCCCCCCACCTAGCTGTCACAGCATTATGGATTCAAAGTGGCACCAGCAAGAGACACACAGCCTCAAGTGGCCCCGCATCTAGTTATGAGGGGGGGGCTCGTCAGGCTGTATATCTCCTGCAGTTATGAGGGGGGGGGGGGGGGGGGGGGGCTCGTCAGGCTGTATATCTCCTGCAGTTATGAGGGGGGGGGGGGGGGGGGGGGGGGCCTCGTCAGGCTGTATATCTCCTGCAGCTATGAGGGGGGGGGGGGGCTCGTCAGGCTCTACATCTCCTGTAGTTATGAGGGGGGGGGGGGGGGGGGGCTCGTCAGGCTCTACATCTCCTGTAGTTATGAGGGGGGGCTTGTCAGGCTCTACATCTCCTGTAGTTATGAGGGGGGGCTTGTCAGGCTCTACATCTCCTGTAGTTATGAGGGGGGGCTCGTCAGGCTCTACATCTCCTGCAGTTATGAGGGGGGGCTTGTCAGGCTCTACATCTCCTGTAGTTATGAGGGGGGGGGCTCGTCAGGCTCTACATCTCCTGTAGTTATGAGGGGGGGCTCGTCAGGCTCTACATCTCCTGCAGTTATGAGGGGGGGCTTGTCAGGCTCTACATCTCCTGTAGTTATGAGGGGGGGCTCGTCAGGCTCTACATCTCCTGTAGTTATGAGGGGGGGCTCATCAGGCTCTACATCTCCTGTAGTTATGAGGGGGGGCTCGTCAGGCTCTACATCTCCTGTAGTTATGAGGGGGGGCTCGTCAGGCTCTACATCTCCTGTAGTTATGAGGGGGGCTCGTCAGGCTCTACATCTCCTGTAGTTATGAGGGGGGGCTTGTCAGGCTCTACATCTCCTGTAGTTATGAGGGGGGGGGACTCGTCAGGCTCTACATCTCCTGTAGTTATGAGGGGGGGCTCGTCAGGCTCTACATCTCCTGTAGTTATGAGGGGGGGCTTGTCAGGCTCTACATCTCCTGTAGTTATGAGGGGGGGCTCGTCAGGCTCTACATCTCCTGTAGTTATGAGGGGGGGCTCGTCAGGCTCTACATCTCCTGTAGTTGGGTGGCGCTCACATTTTCATGGCACTTGACGGGTCTGAGAAAGTTGTTGAATTGTTTGTTGTCTAGTTCGGGGTTTAACGTCCACGGCACCGAGGTGATAATGGACGGCCCTGACGGGCGGGTTATGGGGGACAAGGAAGTCTATTGCCTATGGAGTACGACCTGAACACTGATCAATTCAGGCGCACTGCAACTGTGCCACTTTGATTTACCAGGACCTTTCAACGGACATGCTATGGAACAAACCTGTCATTTTTCCCCGGATGAGTTGTTGAAGCCATTCGAAGATGTTAATAAGAAAAGCTACATGTTCACAATTTAACCCATTCAGCACTACAAGCAGGAGATGGGTTGATGACCATGATAATTCAAGGGTAGTGCCAGGCGCCAAGCTAATCTGGCACTGCCTTTGAATTATCATGGTCGATCCATCTCGTGCATAGTCATTAGATGACGTACGCCTCCACAATTTGGGAAATACGGCCGTCAGGCTGAAAGAGTTAAGATCAGCTACATCCATTACTCTTACAGTTACACTTGCAATGTATCGAATAAATTACACCAGAGCACTAATGAAACGACAGTCGTAGAGAGTTGCCATAGTAACTGAAACTTCCCTCAGTAAACCAGAACCTGTAACCCATTTGGCCACGACACACTAATCTATGGCAAGGGGGTGGACTGACCATGCTAATTCAAAGGTAGCACCACATTAGCTTGGTGCCGTCGGGCGACAAGCTAATCTGGCACTACCCTTGAATTATGTTGATCCAACTCCTGCAATACAGTTGTTAGCGGACACTTTTGGAATTTGGGAAATGTGCCCGCGAGGTTAAGAAACAACTGATGTGTGACCGATTGCCATAGCAGCTGAAAGATTGAGAACTCACCTCCTTGGGGTTTCCAAACAGCTCGTCTAACGCTGCCGACTGACACTGGTAACAAACGGAAAGAACAAATTGTGAATGACGAAAAGCATTACCGACAGACAAAGAGGTAAATAGAGAATGACCTTACATTTAGAACGCAGACGGTCTATGCACAAGAAACGGAAAACAGAACTGCACCGTGACTTACCTGTTCAATGGCATAGTTGTAGATGAGTTTGTCGGCTGTGTTGACCACCATTTGAGGGGTGAGGGGGGTCTTGCAGGAGGACCCCAGTTTCTGGTGCAGGACGCGGCACTTCTCGATACAAAACACGTACAGCTCGTTCATCTGAGACAGCACTGGAAAAATAAACAGGCAGAGATTCACGTCACTCTGTGTCTTGCTGAAGGAAAAAGCTGACTAAGGCCTGATTTTGACGCTTCGGGTTCTAAGATGAAAACTCCCAAATCCTGAGTGGTCTCTCAGGATTATTTACGGTTCAGGGGACAGGCTGACCATGATAGTTTCAGGGTGGTGCCAAAATACCTTGGCGCCCACAGGCGCCAAGCTATTTTGGCACCCCCCTGAAACTAACATGGTCACTCATTTTGGCACCACCCTGAATCTATCATGGTCGATCACTTTGCAACCACCCTTGAACTATCATGGTCGATCACTTTGCAACTACCCTTGAACTATCTTGGTCGATCACTTTCCAACCACCCTTGAACTATCTTGGTCGATCACTTTCCAACCACCCTTGAACTATCATGGTCGATCTCTTTGCAAGTACCCTTGAACTATCTTGGTCGATCACTTTGCAACCACCCTTGAGCTATCTTGGTCGATCACTTTGCAACCACCCTTGAACTATCATGGGCTAAACGGGCTCAGTAATAATCAAGCTGAGTCCAAACTTGTATCCAAATCCGTCAAGCAGCAAGAGTGTTACGATTGTGGTTGTGTTGTCCTGTGAGAGCATACATGTGTTAATCGTAGGAATCGATCCAATATTTATTTGAGCTATCATGGTTACGATTCACGTACCTTTTCAGTAGGATTCTCTATCAATTCGCGCAGATAGCGGTTTTGGTTTGTTGTGATACGTTAATTTTAGTCCGAAGCTTCTAGAAAAGTCGCACGGAGAAGAGCGGTCGATTGTTGTTTTGCGTAGATTAGCTGAGAATGAACCAGAACGTTCGAGCATAATCGCGCTGTCTAGTGACCTCGTACATGTGACGTTGAAGTATAAGCAACAGTTTGCTACACTGTAGAAATTTTAGTCATAGTTGTTTACTGTGCGCGTCAATTTAGCAGCCGTTCTTTGCGTGTCATGAAAGGTCGTGAACGGTCTGCCATACTTTTGTGAGACGTCATTACACAATAGCATTTGGGGCTGAATTGAGCAGTCGCATTTTGTAGATCACTTTAGTTTATTCCAGAAAATTTTTCTTTTATTAATATTTATGAGTTTCAGTTACATGTTCTGTTCTGATTGGTTGTGTTGAGTAAATTCTTTGGATTATTCTAGAAAGTTGTCTTACTATATAAAGTTGGTGCTAGGAGAGCACGTGTATACATTGTCTTGCATTGTCAGTTGTAGAGACACACAGTTTATCGTAGGTACTTGGCCGGATATAGGGTGTACATTGTGAGAGACGCAGCGTAACGGTGGTGTACGTTGTCTGAGAAACTTTGTGTCGCCAGTGTGGACATTTGCAGAAGAGACATTGTATCAGTGTTGGTGCATTTGGAAATGCCCTCTCTGCGTCCACAGCTGCTTACCGTTCCTCAGGGAGTTGGCCGACTGCAGTCGCTCCTGCTTCAGTTCGCGGTTGGCCAGCGCGATGGAGGAGGACAGGAGGTGGAGGGAGCGCACGTACAGCACCAGCTGCTCCAGGCGTCTGGCAGATGACAAACACGTGTTACATCAGCATCTCGTTCAAACACAGACTAACACATGCATGGGTCGGTCAACTTAGCCTGAGCTAGATCCAACTGTATCAAGGAGCCAACTAAAGTGGTCATACACTGGTAGTCCCTGATCTTTTAACTATTTGCCTACCAGGTAACTTTCCTGTATGATGTACTCTGGCAGTAAGTAATTCTGTTTCTGGATTCCGTGCACATACCAAGTAATGAAGCGTGTAACGACACATTCTGCACTCCAAATATCCAGGCAAACGCACCGCCAGCGAAAATTGGCGTGCAATGAGAAGCTGTCTGACCGTGGTTGGAGCCATCAGCCATACCAGCTGCCTTAACATTGACCTTTCAGCGCTTAGAGCCTGCACTGCGGGGAGTTTGCACTTTATAAATATAATTATTATTAAAACAATGAGTGTGAGACAAACTGCTGATAAATACTTCAAGGGTAGTGCCAGAACAGCTTGGTGCCTTCCCCGGCACAAAGTTAATCTGGCACTAACCTTGAACTACTACCATGGCTGATCTAGCTCCCACCACTAGTACAGTCTTTACAGACTCTTTCAAAAGTTGCAACAATTTACTTTAACCCATCAAGTCCTGGATGTGGATCGACCATGATAGTTCAAGGTTGGTGTCATAATAGCTTGGCGCCTCTAGGCCTCTAGGCACCAAGCTATTCTGACACAAACATTAAACTGTCATGGTCAATCTGTGATGTACAGAATTTGTGATATAGACCTGCGAGGATAGCTACACAAATTGGATAATTTCATCCTCAGGGCACAAGGAGTTAAAGTCTATGACACATTTCATCAGCAGAAGCTACGCATCATACATACCTCTGAGCCTCCGTGAACCTGGGAACTTGCTCTGGGGGCAGATTATCACCCTGGAAATGACAGAACAAACTTGAACAAATGCACAACTACAAGCTGCACACCGAAATAACTCAGAATGTGCAAATGCCGATGATTATCCATAACCATGCCGATGCAAGGGTTTGTGAGGTGAACCAATTTACCCCCGATGCACTGCAGGCGGAGATGGATTGCGAACAGTGCTTTCGGGCGACTTTTCAAGCGGGTGTGGCACAATCAACAGCTGAAAACAGGCACCAAGATCAGCGTGTACAGAGCTGTGGTCCTCACCACCCTGCTGTATGGTTCCAAGTCCTGGGCCCTCTACCGCAGCCAACGACGACTCCTCGAACGCTTCCACCAGCGCTGCCTGCGTACCATCCTGGGCATTCACTGGAGTGACTATGTCACCAACGTCGAGGTCCTTGAACAGGCTGAAACTGTGAGCATCGAGGCTTTGCTGCTGCGGACACAGCTCCGCTGGGCGGGGCATGTCTCCAGGATGGAGGATCATCGCCTACCAAAGATCACCCTGTTCGGCGAGCTTGCTACTGGACACCGTGACAGAGGGGCACCAAAGAAGAGATACAAAGACTGTCTCAAGAAGTCACTTAGTGCCTGCCAAATCGACCACCACCAGTGGTCTTCGCTTGCTGCGGACCGTGACACCTGGCGCTCCACCATTTACAAGGCAGCTGTCTCCTTTGAGGACTCTCGCAGAGCTAGCCTTAAGGACAAGCGGCTCAGGAGAAAAAACAGAGATGCCGCAGCTCAGAACCCTGGCCAGACCTTCCCCTGCAGCCACTGCGGTCGAACCTGCCTGTCTCGGATTGGCCTCCGCAGCCACGAACAAGCCTGCAGACGTCGTGGGCAACTCCTATAAAATCTTCGTTCGCGAAGTCAAGCCAGCCAAGAGATCCATAACCATGCCGATGCAAGGGTTTGTGAGGTGAACCAATTTACCCCCGATGCACTACAGGCGGAGATGGATTGACCATGATCATTCATGGGTAGTGCCAGATTAGCTTGGCACCATTATTAAATTATTATGGTCGATCCATCTGATGTAACTGGTATACAGTCATTAGGCGACACCTGCGAAATGTGGGAAATGCAGCCTTGCAGCGAAATGAGTGTAAACTTAAATCCCCCAAAACCCCACAATCTACATAAATGACAATGACAAGGTGAAAGAAAGGCCTGTAACTAATGAAAGACAGAAGAAAAGAAAGGGATTATCTGTAAACATGCGCTCTCCTCCTTGAAATCACTTCTCAAAACCCACCTCTACAACGCTGCCTTTTACTAGTTGATTTCCACAGCCCATGCACAATTTCATCACCACTGTCACGTATGTGTTTGTGTGGTGTGGTGTGGTGTGGTGTCAGCTTTTAGTTTTGTCACTGTATCAGCGCTTAGAGCTACTTTTAGAACAAGAAAGGCAAAGCCCTTATGGCTCACGTGTATGACCAATCCACACATGTCTGACAATAAGTAAAGGGATGGCTTCTGCACTAACAAAATCCATGTTTTCTCAAAACTTAATCAGTTTTCACACATCTGTGAAACCCCCGTGACCCTTGATCTTTGCAATGAGTCGACTAAATTAGGATACATAGGAAGGTCTTATCATCAGCTACCTTTGTGCCAGATTTGATTGAAAAGTTTGCCAAAATGTTGGTAATAACTACAATTATTGGCATTTTATACGTGTTTGTCAACCTCTTGTGACCCTTGACCTTTTCCAAGGGTCAAAATTAGTATGCATAGATAGGTCTTACCATCTGGTATCTCTGTAGCAAGTTTGGGTTTGAAGTTGTGAATAGTAATTGAGAAATAAACATTTCTTGTTAAACTATGGATATATTTTTTTGCATATTTCCTGAGCTCTTGTGACCCTTGACCTTTCCAAGGGGTCATCCAAATTAGTATGCATAGATAGGTCTTACTATCAGGTACCTCTCTAGCAAGTTTTGGTTTGGAGTTGTGAATCAGAGCATGGAATTACCCATACTTAAAAAAGAGGAAAACACCTTTTCACTACGGGGGGTCCGGGGGCATGCTCCCCCGCCTATTCTGTCTCTGCGTTTAAGTATTTTTCTCTCCACCATATTTTGACCAGACTACGACTACCACTAAAGACCGAAAGCGACCTGTGCGAGCTAAAGCTAACGATTCGCTCAAGTTTGAATACGTGGTTTGGGGATATCCGCCACATAAAGAGCACAAAATATGGTATTGGAATAGTGACTTTACGATTTTTTTTTTGGGGGGGGAATATTTTTACTTCGGCGGATTGGCAGCTTCATTTAAGCGGAAATCTGCCAAAAAGAGAAAAATTCCATGCTCTGGTGAATAGTTGTTGAGAAAAAACATCTTTTGTCAAAATATGGCAATTTTGGAACCATTTCTTGAGCTCTTGTGACCCTTGACCTTTCTGAGGGATTAACCAAATTAGTATGCATAGAAAAGTCTTACCATCAGGTATCTTTGTACCAAGTTTGGGTTTGAAGTTGTCAATAGTATTTGAGAAAAAACATCTTTTGTCAAAATATGGCTATTTTGCACCTATTTCCTGAGCTCTTGTGACCCCTGAACTTTCCGAGGGATCAACCAAATTAGTGTGCGTATAAAGGTCTTACCATCAGGTATCTTTGTACCAAGTTTGGGTTTGAAGCTGTGAATAGTACTTGAGAAAAAAATAAATTATGTCCCAAAATAGCTATTTTTGATATATTTCCTGATCCCGTGACCTTGACCTTTGTGAGAGGTCACTGAAATTGGTATGTTTTGAAAGGTCTTGCCACAAAGTATCCTTGGGCCAAGTTTGAAGACTGCAGCTTGAGTGGTCTCTGAGAAAATGCCAACATTAAAGTTTACCACGGACAACGGCGGACGGACGACCACTGGCCCAGAACATAGACTCACTTTTGCTTCGCACATGAGCCAATAAGCACGTAACAAACCTCCATTATTATTATTATCATCTTACCTGTTTGATGGCGACAGAGTCCGCCAGAGGATTTAATGATGCTCCACGGATCTCTGCCAGCTCCATGATACACTCCACAAGGTCAAGGACAAAGCTCAGTTTGGCCATCGTCATGTTGTGTTGCTCCTGTCATAAATAAAAATTGGCACAGGTTACATAACAAAAACTGAAAGAGCACCGATACCTTGAGAGGTAGGCTTGAAATTCTTTAATTTGGGACTTGCTTTCTGAAGACAACATCACAGGAGAGAAGACACTTTGGCCAAGCTACCCTCGAACTATCACGGTCGATCCATCCTGTTACCCAGACATGAGGTGACAACTCCAAAATTTGTGAAATGCATGTGGCCTGGGCGTTGAAAGGGTTAAAGTACTACATTTAACCCCAGCTGTCAACACAAACTTACTTTCGCTAGCAACACCTGAAAACTTCACCCTTTGCATGTTGGTAACAGTTTTAGTCGCAATGATTCCTGTCATTGTGACTAAAACCACTACGAACACGCGAAGGGTCATACAGGAATCATCACGACTAAAACTGCTACTGACACACAAAGGGTGATACAGGAATCATCGCGACTAAAACCGCTGCTGACAAAAAAGGGTGATGCAGGAATCATCACAACTAAAGCCGCTGCTGACACACAAAGGTTTTGATTGATTGATTGTACATTGCTTAACGTCCCGACAGCAACAAGGCTTTCTCAGGACGTGCCTGCACTGCTTGTGAAAAAAAACTAAACAGAAAATTGAATGTATGTCGCCAGCCAGTCAAATACATTAAATAAACCTACAACATGGGGCATAAATAAAGCTAAGACCATTTAGCAACACACATCCAATATCAAGAGCTACAGGCAGTGCAGACAGTAGGGAGAGTTTTAAAAAGGCAAATACAGGTGAATGGACAAAGGGTAGACAGAAACGCATGCCCCAGAATAGAGAGAAAAACCCACCCTGTGGGGCTGACCAGGGTGACCCTGGGAACTAAAAAATACCTAACCCCACCCAAGTCCCCCAGGGCAGACCCAGGTGGGGGTGATACAGGAATCATCACAACTAAAACCGCTGCTGACACACAAATGGTGATACAGGAATCATCACA
This sequence comes from Semisulcospira habei, assembly GCA_036245525.1. NCBI lineage: Eukaryota > Metazoa > Mollusca > Gastropoda > Semisulcospiridae > Semisulcospira > Semisulcospira habei. The sequence continues at coordinate 146,409,198 of BTPG01000007.1, forward strand.
ACTAAAGCCGCTGCTGACACACAAAGGGTGATACAGGAATCATCACAACTAAAACCGCTGCTGACACACAAAGGGTGATACAGGAATCATCACGACTAAAGCCGCTGCTGACACACAAAGGGTGATACAGGAATCATCACGACTAAAGCCGCCGACGCGCAAAGGGTTAATAGAAATGGATGAAGACCATTAAAGTATCCAATTCTGCAAAGCTGCGGGCATTAACTCACATCCATCAGCGTTTCCTCCGACAGTTCTGGCGGGACGAAGGTGATGGGTCCCTCCATGTTGGATGGTGACTGAGCGAAGAGGTGGGAGGAGGGTGGGGAGGTTTCCATCAGGGTGCTGTTTCTGTGAGGGCCGCTCGGCGTGTGTCGGTCCAGCTCCATAGAGGAGGGCGACACCCGTTCCTTGTCACTCCCCACGGACGCCAGACGCTCACGACTGCCGGCCCAGGGTACCAAGGCACCAAGACCCGCTGAAACAATAGACATCAAACTGATCAGCACATTGGGGTTGCTAAGACAGGTACAAACTGATAGGATCACGCATTATAGAATGATTTAACGGCCACTCATTAGGAACCAGTGAAACTCGTCTGAAATATGTCAGGTCTTGGTACTCGTCAAACAGTTTTTTGCAACGTTGAGACACTTAAGTACATTGTTCCTTTAGCCCGTATCATTCGGAATACACCAGTGTGTGAAATAGTTCAAGGGTAGTGCCAGAATAGCTTGGCGCCTCTAGGCGCCAAGCTATTCTGGCACCACCCTTGAACTAAAGCCATTAGTCTATATCCTTATCTGTAAGTACTATAAGGTAGCTTGTATATATGGCAGTGTACAAATTTGAAGCTTTTAGCGTCAGTATGATATGGGCTAAACTTAACCAATGTGGAAATACGGAAAGGCATGACAGATTCAAGGGGCTGACGCAGTGATGAAATTATTTTTGGGGTGTTGCATTTTGCAAGCATTTATATGGCTTCACCTACGTTCTAGCCACACAATTTATATTTTCACTATTTATTTTTTGTGTATGAGACTCTGAATTAGTATCCTGTTAGCAGTCCTCCTGCACAGTCAAGACAGAAAACAATACAACACATAGTAACCAGCAAAAGAAATGCAACATTTTGTAAATCATCAGAAACACTGAAGTGTTTCCGATGATTAAAATAATGTTGCATTTCTTTCACTCATCAGTATAATTATATGTGTACTGGTATGTGTTTGCGGACCATACGTATCCAAAATCAGGTCCAAAATGAATCTCAGCCAGTGCAGAAATCTCTACATACTCTGTTGGTGTTGGTGTCCGACAAAAGCCGCACGCAAGATATGGTGCGAGTGGAAAGTTCCATGTGCCCGCAGGTCGGGCTCGGTACCACATCGATGACACGCTTCCAGGCTGGCCAGCTCTGTCATACACAAACACACACACAGTCAGTCAGTCAAAAACTCCATCAAGCACTCACGGTCAGCCAAAAACTCCCATCATACACGCACAGTCAGTCAAAAAATAATTGATTTAAAGCCTCCATCAGACACGCACAGAAACACACAGTCAAGTACCAAGACGACTGTTTAAACCTCTTGGCTGTCAGGAGCTGTTTTTGTCAAGACGATACCCGCATGAATCACCGCAACAAAAACCGCAAAAGACTATCATTGGGTTAACCCTGAACTTGTCCAAAGAAACTGAACGCCGTGCAACTGCAAACGGCACAGACCCTCTGACCAGCCCCAGCAGCTGCAGTGTCTGGTCAAGATCAATACCACTCACTGTAACCACTTTGCCTATCAAATTGGTCATTTATTTGGGTTCTAAAATTACCAAGATGTGAACAGATGTTAACCCATTTAGCCCCAAGTCCCTACAGCAGGAGACGGATTGACCATGATAATTCAAGGGTAGTGCCAGATTAGCTTGGCGCCTGAAGATGCCAAGCTAATCTGGCACTACCCTTGAATTATCAAGGTCAATCCGTCTCCAGCAACTGGTACATAGTCGTTAGGCAGCACCTCCACAATTTGAGAAATGGGACCTTGGGGTGAAAAGGGTTAAATTAAATCCACTTACACACAAACAATGAAAACCCGGAATAATGAAAGCCCCTCCCGTACACAGGCAGGACAGGTGTAGCCAAGCCTGAAGCCATAAGCCTCCAAGTCCAAAGTTAGTCATGGACGCAAATGTTAAGCGATTTAACCCTTTGGGTGTCAGTAGCGGTTTTTGTCATGACGATTCCTGCAGGAATCATCGTCACAAAAGCCACTACCACAACGCAAAGGGTTTGGTATTGGTTTTTGTCGTGACGATTCCTGCAGGAATCATGGCGACACAAGCCACTACCGACACCTAAAGGGTTAATATTACTAGTCACACTAGTCCAAAATCACACAGCAGCATAAAAAAGTGTCAAACAGGAACATTAATTTGCGCAGACTGCAGAAAGAGTTCTCTACCTTCTCTACCCACGCCAGCGTAGTTGACGACGGCCATATTGTCAGGTGCTGTAGGGATGCAGTGAAATTTGGGGTCGTGGTGAAGGAAGGGGTCGTGTAGCTGCTGGTGGCAGGCGTGGGAGTGTTGCCGGGGGAGGTAGGGGTGGGGGTGTTTGGTGGGGGACCCCAGCACAGTGGGCAGGGACCCCGGGACCCCACCGGCAAAGGGAGCGTAACACGTGCCAGGTGAGCAGCTGGCTGGAAAGCGAAAGTAGACAGAAGGGTAGAGGACCAGTCAATCAAACCAGCGGGTATGACACCCAGTGATTTATATGCGCGGGTAGAATACCCCATGATTCAAATGTGCTGGTCTGCGATTTTGGACCTCGCGGCTTCAGTCAAAATCACAGACCAGCACATCGTCCTGTCATACAAGCATAGAGAAATAACGGACGGTGTTACTGGCGTTGGATGGTGTTACTGTAGTGTAAACAGAATGTGTTCGTCGTGTAAAAGACTGTAGTTAGTATGCCTAAACTGTTTTTGTTGTTGTGATTTGTAGTTTATTGTGTGTGTTTATAATCATTTGTAAAGCGTTCCAAGCCTGTGTAAGTGGGGAAGGACGCTATAGAAAAGCGCTGTATTATTATATACTGAAACATGACCATCAAAATCAACTTGCAAAGTGACAACAAAAACTAAGAAAAGAAATCACAACAAATAAAGAAAACTTATTAACTCTGCAATGATTTACTTGTATAAGAAGATGCACAATTAATCTCCTCAACATCACTAAAGTTGATCAAGTTCATCTGCTCCGAGTCTCAATAGCTTTGATGTCGCATCGATCCTTTCAACGCCACCATGAAAGGCAGTAATGGTTGCAGTAACACATCTTTCTGATCTACGAAAACCTACTTCCCAGCATTGTTTATGTACTTAACCCATTCAGCCCGGCGGTCGTATTTCCCCAAATTTGGAGACATCATCTAATGACTATGCACCAGCTGCAGGAGATGGATCGACCATGATAATTCAAGGGCAGTGCCAGATTAGCTGAATTATCATGGCCGACCCATCTCCTGCTGTAGTGTGTCAAGGCTGAATGGGTTACAAATTTTGGTTATGTGAAATAAAAGCGATCGCAGCGCATCAGATAGGAAATATTCTGGTTATATGAGATGAAAATAGATCGCAGAGTATCAAACTGGAAATATCTGCTTATGAGACAAAAAGCAATCGAAAAGCCTCAAACTGGAAATATGCCTACAAATTCTGGTTACGAGGCAGAAAGATTGATGTGCATCAAATTGAAAACAAACGTATGTTTGAAGCATAAAAAAGCAAAGCAAAATAACTTTAAAATCCCTCAGGAAATGCCGTATACCAGAGACAAACCATCTCCAAGAGGCCTGCTGGCAAGGCAAATGTTGGAATCCATCAATGAATGCCAACTACAAGAGGAATATATTGTCATGAGGATCGCGAACAGCGGGTCTCATGACGGTGTATTCCTCTTGTAGATCTATGCAGTCGTTTGCAGACAGCAGGCCTCATGAGGCTCTCATGAAACAATGGTCTAATGAGGATCCGTTCCCCTTGGTGCAGAGAGTACCAGCATGGTCCCTACCTGATCGACGAAGCGGTGAGCTGGTGGGCGCGCTGGAGGGAGGTGTGTAGTCTATCCTGCCGGCCGTGGGACAGCTGCCGATGGACGTCCGTTTCCAGGTGCCTCCTGCGCTGGGGGGTGTGCCGATACTGAACTGAACTGTCAACGCAATGGCAAAAACCAAATCAGTCAAATATGATCTAGAAAGAGAACACGTCAGTCACCGTAATCCAGTATACAGCGTGAAAAATTGAAATGTCTAAAAACGGTTCTCACACTAACCATGCCCCGTGATCCACGGCCAGCAAGAAACGTAAATCCTCACGAGCCCCTGCGTCCACAGTACTGTACTGGTGCGTCCGCAGGGGCTCATGAGAATGTATGCCTCTTGCTGATGGAACAGGCTGGCTGAAGGAATGTTCTTGTCCGAGTCCAAAAAGCTAGAGTCCAGCTTTCTCAGATTGAAAAAGAGCATCCATCACTTAAGACTGTCACCCATGGGGCTATTTTAGGAACACTGCATGTACAAACGCAAGCACTGCACACGTGAATATGTTGTGGGACATCGTATATGATCAATGCCACATTCATTTCCAGCCATCTCTTTTCTAGCATATTTCTCTTTCCTCCCTTTTATTTACAAAAGCTATTTAAGAGGAAAAGGAAAAAGGTCCAGATATCTAATCCATTCTCGCTGTAAAACAATACTTTCTGTAATTTCTGTAATTCTTTGAACCAGACCATAATTAACCTATGTCCAGACAGGTACCTTCTACACACAGACACACGAGTGCGACTTACCAGAGGGAGGTGATATAGACTCGATGTTGGGAGCCGACGCTCTCGTCTCCGAATTTCTGCGTCCCACAGCAAGTCCCTCGTCCTGATGACAAGCAATAAATTATACATGCACTGTATCAACAGCTATCACTATCGTTCACACACTAAAACCACAAATTATTTGTACAGGAGCTTCAAGAGATTATGAAGCAGACAATTTGGACATGAGCAAGATTTTCTGGCCTCTCTTTTAACCCCTTACTTCCCGAGGCTGATTTTTTCTAAACAAACTGCTTATTTGTCCTGTGTAGGTGACATTACACACTACATGACAGATCAACCATTTTAGTTCAAAGGGTGGTGCCAGAATAGCTTGGCGCCCGAGGCGCCAAGCTATCCTGGTACCACCCTTGAACTATCATAGTCAAACTTATTTCAAGCTATAGTGTATCATGATGAAATGGGCCAAACATAAACTCCAACCTTTCATTGTCCGGTTTTTGCTTTTTCCTATGCCACCAACGCGCTTAATTATTTGTTTCTTCAAAAACATTACCGATGACATGACTGAATGGAAGTGTCTACTACTTACTCATTCTAGCCTAAGAGCCAGTTGTGTTAAGACACAACCCGGGAGGCACTCGGGGAACCCCGAGGGGACCAAGAGTTGTCTCCCTATACCCACCACCCGGAAGCCGGGTACCCATAATCCCCCAGTCTAGTCTACTTAGGCGCACGATTCGGTCGTCTTGCGCTCGGCTCTAGCCTACGGACTTTGGTTTTCGACCGTTCTCGGGTTCGGACTTGCTGTTGGAAAGAAGAGCGGGAGATAGGATCGTTTCGTCGGCCCTGCCTGTGCTGCTGCGTGGTTTTCTCGTCCCCACTGCTTGGCGCCTGCGCTTCGGCCTCTGGTGAGCTGTCCGGTGATCTTCGCCGGTCGTGCCAGGCGGGTTTTTGGACGTCTCCCCCCGTTCCCCTTCGGCGGAGAGGTAAGGTAGCGGGATTGACCCTCGGCTGGTTCCCGGGCTGGGCACTGGTTGTGCAGGTACGAAGTTTTTCGTCTTCTTCTCACTGTAATTGCGCCCCCACTCACCTTCGGTGAATCGTAGAGAAGTTTCCTACGCTTTTGTACCTTGGGTGTGGAGAATTCTTTTACTCCATGGCCTGATTAGCTGAGTGGCACAGCTTGAGTCACGCCTTGTCATCGCGTGGTTTGTTCGGGACCAGCGCCTGTTCTGTTTTCGCTCACGGGTGATGGATTTAAGCGCACACTCGCATACGCAGGCATACGCGGTAGACAAGTACTCACGTACCTTAGACAGTGGATATACGTTCCGGCGGGCAGCTGGGGGGTTTACGCTCCTTGGCTGGGCGGGCCCCTCGTGGCATGTCCACATAAAGTGGTGATTTTCTGCCCCAGATGTTTTTCTTGTCTTGATTGTCATTGCGTATTGAGTTGTACAGCATGCGGCCGGTGTTGGTTTTTTTTTCCACACACGGTCACCCTTAGTAATAATGTTTGGGGGCCTGACTCCTTTTGTCACAGGGGTTGGTACATATGTTGTTGCTCACCTTAGCACTTGACGGCGTTACTGCACTGCTAGATTGCAGACGTGCAGTTTGGTACCTCGCTTCCGTCATGACGTATTCGTCTTTTGTGTACATATGTTGTTCCCTCGCCTTAGCGCTTGGCGGCAGTGGGCCTGCTTGCTTACTGCACGGCTAGTTGTCGGCATGCAGTTTGCAGACCTGTTTACCCAAGAATACACTTGTTGGAGAAACTGACAACTCACTGGCTTGGGAATAATTACACATGTGAGGTCCAAGGTACACTACCACCTTGAGAGGTCAAGCAGCTTCTCGGCTGTAAGCCCCAGCCCGGCTGCTACTGGTAGGTGTGTTCTTCATGTCCAGGCAGCGCCCATTGGGACTAGGCCTGTCTTCCGACACGGGAGGTGCCTCCTACCACATTGGGATGATTGCGTCACCTGGCCTCAGCAGCGCGGATGGCAGCATTGAAGCGTCTGCAGGCGGGAGCGACCTATGCTGTTGGTGCTTGAAGGATCCCGTTCCGCCCCGATGAAGAGGGGCAGGCCGATGTCCTGCCCGCAAGGCAGATGTTCCGGTGGCCGTCGGACAACCACTGGGTCGGGTCTCCTATGCGCAGGATGTGGATACGCCTTCCAACGTATCCTTGGCACCGGTCGCTTGAGACCAGGACGTCCCTGTGGGAATCCCCACACCGGATTCAGTGGACTAGTGCACGAAGTGGGCCTGGATCGATGAGGCCGCTTCCAGGAGGGAGCGCGCCCGGACTAAGACTTCCAAGAAGCCATGTCCACTTTCTGCCCCACTTGTCTCCAAGAAGCCCGCGGGATCCCGCTGGGGGTCCCCCTTACCGGCAAGAAAGCCCGCCTCCCTCGGAGCCCGGCTCAGAGACATTCACGTGCACGTCCAGGGACTCTAGTAAGAATGCTCGTCTCCAAGGAAGCGGAGACTACTATCAACACAGTTCCGGGCCACCTCTCGTCCCGCTCGCTCTGCGCGGCGCCAGAGTAGGGACCACTATCGGACTGCTGAGGACATGCAAGCTATGCGGAGGCTTCCAGTGGCCGTCGGGTAACCGTACAGTCTGTCTCCTGTGCGCTGGGTGTGCTTCCGACCACTCTTGTAACGTCTGTGCTACCTGGCCGGAGCTGCGATGGTCTAATCTCTGGAACTTTAGAGGAGGGAGACTCCTACCCTCTCGGGTACTTGAAGATTGCCGAGACGCCTTCCGCTGTGCCCCCGGCACCGGACGTGCGAGACCAGCTGGATCCGACACAGAAAACGCCACTGAGTAATCGAGGGATTAGTGCAGTGTGGGAGTTCGACCGTCAAGACCGCCTCCGTTAGAGAGCGCGCCCGGATACAGCTGGTGGAAAGAACCCGCCTCTCCCAAGAGCCTGGTTTGGTGGGACGCTCGTGGCGTCCCTCCTCCACCGTCGTTCCCCACTCGTCTCTGAAGAAGCCGCCGGGATCCTGCTGGGGGTCCCCTGGCCGGCAAGAAACCCGCCTCTCCCAAGAGCCTGGTTCACAGAGACATTCACGCACTCGTCCGGAACCTCCTGGTTGTGAAGAGCGTAGACACAGGGATTCTACTCGACGTTATCGCTCTCCCTCGCAAGATCATAAGAGGACCTTCCCGCTCGGGTGCTTGGAGTTGCCCAAGACGCCTTCCGCTGTGCCCCCGGCACCGGACGCGCGAAACCAACTTGATCCGGCACAGAAGACGCCACTTGAGTATTCAACGGATTAGTGCACAGAAACCCGCCTCTCCCAAGAGCCTGGTTCGTTCCCCACTCATCTCTGGCCGCAGGGATCCCCTTGCCGGCAAGCAACCCGCCTCTCCCAAGAGCCTGGTTCACAGAGACTTACATGCACTCGTCCGGATCCTCCTGTTCGCGAGGATCGTAGGCGCTGGGATTCTACTCACCGTTATCGCTCTGCTTCGCAAGATCGTAGGAGGACCTTCTCCACTCATCGTTCGACGGATCAGGACTCCCTCGACTGGTTTCGCGTTCCTCATCTCGTTCGGACTCCCGTTCGTCCCGTTCCTCTTCCCATCGACCGGCCACTTCCCCTTCCCTCGTCCTCTCCGTTCCGTTCCTCCTCGTCGCAGCCGTTCTCCTCGTCGGAACCCGCCTTCGGCAAACGGGAGAACCTCGCCGCGTCGCTCCGTCTTCGCTCTCCCCTTCGGAGGGAGTCTTCGACCTGCGGTTCGCCGTCAGCGGGATTCCCTCCCTCGGAGCCCTCCTCGGTCGCCGGTTCCAGACAGCGGGACTTTGACACCCTGAGTTTGACGGCTGACGACCCCTCGGACTGGTTGCTCGGACGTCTCAGCCGTTTCTCCTCTTCCTCTTCTTCGGCTTCCAGTGCTGCGGTTCCATCAGACCTGTTCTTCTGCGCGGATGGACACTCGGCCGGCGCTGGACGGGACATCCAAGCTCATCGCCGCCGCCCTGCTGCGGAAGTTGCCCGGCATCGCCCCTTGACTCACCGGGGGTTCTCATCCATCGTGGACACTGGGGAACCAAGGCGCAGCCCCTTCTCCCTGACGTCTAACCATCTCGACAACTCTCGTTGGGCACCCGAGGGGTGCCGTACTTCGGACAGGTGGTACCGCTTGGCTGTGCTCGGGGTGGAGGCCTAGCCACTACACGGAGGCGAATCTACTCACCTTAGTCGTCTCTAAGCCCGGCTGCTGAAGCTACGCTTCCTACTTCCGTGATTCTTCTCGAGGTCCAACCCTTCGACCTTCGGACTTCGCGGACAAGAGCGTGCTTAGCTTGGATCTGACGCGGACTACTAGGCCTGCTTCTTCGGCTCGTGGGGGGAAGGATAGGTCACAGGAGCTTCTCCTCTTCGGCTACGCGACAGCGGAGGTGTTCTTCCAGGATCAGGGCAGCTGGCGATCCTCCGACCAGTGCATACCCCCTACCCTGGTGCTTGGGGAAAGAACTTCATCTCCCTCCGTGCGTGACGCTACCTGGACCGACGGTAGATCTGGGCCAGTCTTCCCCGGTGGGACCAGTGGCTACACACGGAATACACCAGGACACCTTCGGAGGATCGGCGCATGAGACCAGGATGATCCTACGTTTTCAGTGGACTGGGGCACAGGATGGGGCCTTGACCGAGGCCGCTACCCGGACGGAGCGAGCCCGGACACAGCTTTTGAGAAGCAGAGAACTCGCCTCACAGAGCCCAGTTCAGAGAGTCGCGCTTGGCGACGTCCCACGTACAATCTCGGTACCCACTCGTCTCCAAGTAAGCCGCCGGGATCCTGCTGGGGGTCCACTTGCCGACAGGAACCCGCCTCTCCTCAGAGCCCGGGTCGGAGAGACTTACACGCGCTCGTCCGGAGCCTCCTGTCGACTCCCCTCGGGAGGAGTCATCGAATGCTACGTCTTGCCCTTGCAGCCATACGGCGCCTGAGGGATGTTGCCGTGGTGGATTGGTTAACGAGCTTCAGGAGCTACGCCTCACCCTGTCTGCCTACAGTTCGAGGGAACAATTACGTACAGCTCCTCTCGGACCATACCTTACCTGGACCGCCGCGCCTTGGTCCACAGGTTCACCTTGCGCCCGCTTACGGGGCGCTATTCCACCAGGAGACCACGTAGCAAATCCCTGTACAAGCCTCACGGGTGCCTACGACATAGCCGTTCGCTTCGGACGCGCTCGCCTCTTTGCCGGTTCCGGCAGCACTGACGCTACATGCCGGACGTTCTTCCTGGTTAAGCTCAGTCATACGTTCTGAATTACAGGACCCCTCCCTCAGGGAGGTTAGAGGCTACAGGTACGTTATCAAGGCACTTGCAGGGCCACGAACGTCACATTCGTCAGGGACTGTACTGTCTTGCACTTCGTGGCTACTGGAGGCTGGCGGGCAGGATGACTTCGCCCGCCTCGATTGCAGAGCTCTGCCAGGCCAGAGAGACTCCTCGCTCTGGTGGAGGCCTTTTTGCGGGGGGCACAACTCCCTCCTGGCGCCTCAGCGCCGTAGGTATTCACCTACCTAGGGTCGTCGGGAGTTTGCGTTAGGGAGGACGGCCCTTGGGCCCTAAAGTGTGCTGGAGCGCGGCACCCACCTCCTGTTCGCAATTCTTCCATTCAGTCATGTCATCGGTAATGTTTTTGAAGAAACAAATTCATTTTTCTTTAAAAGGTATTTTTTCGAAAAATACTTACCGATGACATGACTCAAACGACCCTCCCACCTGCCCCGCTTGCCGCTCGTGCGCCAAGTATCCTGACTGAGGGATTATGGGTACCCGGCTTCCGGGTGGTGGGTATAGGGAGACAACTCTTGGTCCCCTCGGGGTTCCCCGAGTGCCTCCCGGGTTGTGTCTTAACACAACTGGCTCTTAGGCTAGAATGAGTAAGTAGTAGACACTTCCATTCAGTCATGTCATCGGTAAGTATTTTTCGAAAAAATACCTTTTAAAGAAAAATGAATTTTTCTGTGTACAGCTACCGAAAGCGTGTCCAACATCTAACACAGATGAATCCTAGGGACAGAAACCTGTACCAACCTGTCCCTGAAAAGAATCGCCAGACCCTGATCGCCGCTTGCCATGTGCAGGACTGCCCGTCCTGGGTGACGTGCCCTCCCGCAACTGCTGTGAGAGGCTGGACAGGCGCGCAGGAGAGGGGACGGGGATGGGCGTGGACGTCCCCGCGGAGTAGGGGGACCGCTGGGGAATGGGAGGTGAGGGGGAGGGGGACTGGTGGGGGGAGGACGAGAGGTCTGAAGTCAGGGGCTGGGTGGGGGAAGGTTGCCGGGGTTGGCTGTCCTTCCGGAAGGTCACCTTGCCGTCCTCGGCGTGGAGGTCAACAGGCCGCATAGACAGCTGGGTGCTGTCCCTGCAAATGGACCAACTTCCAGTCAAAAAGCAATTTAACCCTGTGGTGCGTGCAACCATCAGCACTGTAAACAGTACCAGCGCCTGCTTGCACAAAGGGAGTCAACACATTGAATACTAAGAACGCAATTTGAAAAACTGAGGCTTGTCAGACTACAGTACAGTCAAGGAGACAGATTGATCATGATAGTTCAAGGGTGGTGCCGAAATAGCTTGGCGCCTACAGGCGCCAAGCTATTTCGGCACCACCCTTGAACTATCATGGTTGGTCCATAATTATATTGTTGTTGCAGTGTGTCAGTGCTTAATACAGTAATGCACGCTCAATATCTGCAGCCTTTTGAAGCAAATATTTACGACCAAATTTATCCACTTCTTACCGAAGACTCACTTTGACCTCTAAACACTGTCAGATCTACATTTCAACTTCTGTGGGCAGGCAGCCACCAGCACTGTTCACAGTACCAGCAGCTGCATGCAGAGTGGGGGGGGGGGGGGGGGGGGGGGGGGAGGGGGTCTGTCAGGGATCCACGAGTCATTACACACACAATACTGAGGCTGTGAGAAAATACAGGCACCCACCCAAATGCGTCATATTCTTCCTCTGCCAGTGGAGCTCGCACTGGTCGTGCATTTTTGTCTTCTGAAATGAAAAAAACGCAAAAGTCCAAGTTACAGCTAGGCCCAAGCCCTTGTACACCAACCCAAAAACAGTAACACACCGGCTGAATCACCCTCTGTTTAACACCTTCACAGCCAGAACACACAAGCAACACCCAAATGCAAGAGGCATAGATCCTCATGAGCCCCCGCAGTCGCAGGGGCTCATGAGGATCTATACCTCTTGATGACCCACACTTTGTATCCACGTTTCCTTGGACAGAAACAGTTTCTGAGTCTTGAATTCAGAAAGAGATTTAAGGTACAAAACCCTGTGATACTGCCTGCAAAAGGGCTTAAAGTGGTGACGGCTGTTATTGCTGTTATCTGGCACTCCTCTGGAATGACCATGCCCATTCTGTCCTCCTCAGCGGGCACATTGTCTTCATAGACAACTCATACAGTTGCACAATTCAAGGGAGATGGCGTGAAAAACTGAAAACCGTCCGTCTGTCTCCCACTGTAGGTCAGGGACGAACAAGCATTAATTTTCATGATACTCGTGCATCAGAATGATACTCTCCAATGCCAGAACAGACACAAGTTTAACCTCAGCTCTAGAGTTAACGCGTGGATCAGTGACTCAAACTGTGGACACAATTGTGGCTGTTCCAGGCCAACAAGAGACATAGATCCTCATGAGCCCCTGAGGACGCGCGTCAGCGGACGCAAGGTCTGAAAAGCATCAACGCCTCTTGCAGAAGCAACTGGCTGGCTGAAGGGCTGTTCTGTCTGAACCAAACCGCTGAAATTCAGCTTTCTGACATTATTTACTCATTCCCAAATTTTTGAGCCGTCATCTAACGACTATGCACCAGTTGCAGGAGATGGATCGACCATGATAATTCAAGGGTAGTGCCAGATTAGCTTGGCGCCGACAGGCGCCAAGCTAATCTGGCACTAACCCTTGAATTATCGGTCGATCCTTCTCCTGCTGTAGTGCGTCAGGGCTTAAAAAGCTACATCAGCCTCCAGGACTGAAGACTGTCACCCATGACAATTCATTATTAGGTGTGAATGAGAGAAATAGGCAGAGACATTTTTTAAAAACTGTGCGTCATAAGAAAAGAAGCTGCAACTGAGAATGAATCGACTTACTTGGTCCAACAAAGTCCCCCTCGCAAGGCAGTCCTGACGGCACCAAGACAAAATCCTGGAAAAAGACAAAATGTTACGGTTGTACGCCTGCAACAATATTCACTCTGGACATGCTGCTGTGGTGATCAAACATGCAAGGACAACACCTAGACATACACTGACAAGGAAAAGACATGTTACGCCACCAATTCCAGTGGTGTCACTTTTTGTTTGTCTGTCAGTAAGCACATAAAATGATCCACTCGTTGACAACTAACGCACAGCAAGTTTTCTTTCCTCGACAACCATGCAGTCCTGAAATAACGCAACAGCCGATACTAACTGGGTAAACCATGGCTGATCAAGGGTGGTGCCAGATTAGCTCAGCGCCTGTAGCTGCCAACTAGCAGCTAGAACTATCACAGTCAATCTGATTCCTGAATAGAGCTACCAAGCTATCCTAGTACCACCGATCTATCCGAGGTGATACATCTCCTTCACTGTATTGGCAACATAACAGGACTGCTCATAAATCTCGATATCTTGACCTCTGGGCTCCGAGGCTCAGTTGTAGGAGAGAGCTTAGTCCTAAGCAAGGTGTTCTGCTATAGGCTCGGTTGCATGAGTGAGTATAGTCCTGCGCCAGCCACTAAGCAAGGTGGTCCACGACAGCGGAGCACCTTGCTTAGTGGCTGGTGCAGGACTAAGTTCACTCATGCAACTGAGCCCCTGAACACGCAGCAAAATATAACAGCTACTGACCTCGGTGGGGCTTTGCGGACGAACGTCATGTTTCTCAACTTTGGTAAACCCATCTTCAGCCGATCCCGTCAGGGTCGTGGTCATGTCCTTGTCATCCTCGTCCCTCAGCTGAAAAAGATACGCATGCAATAAACTAAACTTCGGGTATGTCAACATGCCAGAGAGCCCAGATTGGTTGGTTATTTGTCTATTAAAATTCTGTTATAGGAAGAGTTACCAAACAGAAAGAGTGTGTGGAGGCCTCTGACAGATTAATGTCATGATATCCATGGGTGACAGTACGAAAAAGTAATAGGACTGAAAACTGTCCCAGGACTAACTATGCTCCATAATCCACGGCCAGCAAGAGACATCAATTCTCAGGAGCCCCTGCATCCGCAGTACTGTACTGGTGCATCCGCAGTACTGTACTGGAGCATCCGCAGTACTGTACTGGTGCATCCGCAGTACTGTACTGGTGCATCCGCAGTACTCTACTGGTGCATCCGCAGTACTGTACTGGAGCATCCGCAGTACTGTACTGGTGCATCCGCAGTACTGTACTGGTGCATCCGCAGTACTGTACTGGTGCATCCGCAGTACTGTACTGGAGCATCCGCAGTACTGTACTGGTGCATCCGCAGTACTCTACTGGTGCATCCGCAGTACTCTACTGGTGCATCCGCAGTACTCTACTGGAGCATCCGCAGTACTGTACTGGTGCATCCGCAGTACTGTACTGGAGCATCCGCAGTACTGTACTGGTGCATCCGCAGTACTGTACTGGTGCATCCGCAGTACTGTACTGGTACATCCGCAGTGCTGTACTGGTGCATCCGCAGGGGCTCATGAGAATTGATGTCTCTTGCAGATGAACAGGCTGGCTGAAGGACTGTTCTGTCTCAACCAAACAGTTGAAATTCAGCTTTCTGGGATTGTAAAAAAGCTGAATCAGTCTACAGGACTGAAAGCTATGCATATCCAACTTTACCCGACACTAAGCTACAAGCAATCCAGACTAAAAAGGTGACTGCGTGTAAAATGCAAAGAAGTACCCAACGGAGAAAGAAACACGCTTAGAAAAGACAGTTACAAAACAATTTATTAATATTTTGCTTGTTTGTCTATTTGACAAGGGGTATTTACCCGAAATATTAATAAATTGTGTTGTAACTGTCTTTTCTAAGTGTGTTTCTTTCTCCGTTGGGCACTTCTTTAAGTTACAAGCAAATATGACTGTATGCATAATTATTATGCCAGGCATGCTGGTACATCATCACCACCATGACTAACTGATGTTGCACCATCCATTCAGTGACTGACCTCAATAGAAGGAGGAGGAGGGGTGCCAACACTCTTTGGCGTGGAACCCTCGGAGGAAACACTGGGCGTACGTCTCCGGCCTGGCACTGGTGATGGGGAGGCTGTAACAAAACAAAAGCAACATTATCTCATTACATATTGATGCTGATTTTTTTTAAAAATTCCTTATTGTCCTATGAAGGCCGCATCACAGATTAGGAGACGGATCAACCATTTTAGTTCAAGGGTGGTGCCAGAATAGCTTGGCGCCTCAACACCCTTTAACTTTCAAGGTCCAATCTATTTCAAGCAGTAGTGCATCAGGGTGAAAAGGTCATCAGAAGAGTTTTATAAACACTATTGTCCAACTAGCGCAAATTTGGCTGCCTTCACTCAGAAAGGTGCGTCACCACAATGCAGCGCCACCAGACCTACCTAACGTTTACCGAGCAATGCGAGTCGTACACACATCTCAACTTTAATACGTTGAAACGTTTTCTAATACAGCTGCCCAAGGAAAGCAAAACAAGCACGACAGGGAGGGTTGAATGCCTCAGATGTGGGCATGAGACCCTAAACCCATGGGTCCGACGATTCTGAGAACATACTGAACTCTTTTTGACCCCTTCCCTGCTGAGAAAAAGCCGACACGACCCAACTGCAAGAGACATAGATCATCATGAGCCCCCCGCGACTGCGGGGGGCTCATGAGGATCCATGCCTCTGGCTGAGACCAATCTGTGCCCAAGTTTCTTGGGTGGCTTTGGCTTTTGCTTGTTGAACGAACCAAGATTTCACAAACCCAAATGTAGGTACAGCGGATGTGAAGGGGTTAACACTTTTTTCAAAGACACACAATTATATGGATGACACATTTCCTGATCACAATCAATTAACAAATTATTTTGGTTCATCAAACTCACAGGTTCTCTTCTTGCTAGAGGCTTTGGGAATCGGCTTGAACTTCTTGAGGAAGGCGTGTGTGAAGAAGTCCTCTGTCAAACAAACAAATGACATCATCGTGTAATCATGAAGAGTGTAGCGACACCGGGCGTCAGGACTTAATAACATCGTGTAATCATGAAGAGTGTAGTGACACCGGGCGTCAGGACTTAATAACATCGTGTAATCATGAAGAGTGTAGTGACACCGGGCGTCAGGACTTAATAACATCGTGTAATCATGAAGAGTGTAGTGACACCGGGCGTCAGGACTTAATAACATCGTGTAATCATGAAGAGTGTAGTGACACCGGGCGTCAGGACTTAATAACATCGTGTAATCATGAAGAGTGTAGCGACACCGGGCGTCAGGACTTAATAACATCGTGTAATCATGAAGAGTGTAGTGACACCGGGCGTCAGGACTTAATAACATCGTGTAATCATGAAGAGTGTAGCGACACCGGGCGTCAGGACTTAATAACCCCCTTGATTCATACTGACAATACTGCTTGGCAGACAAGTCAAATACGGCAGTCACACAACTTTTCCGTTGAGCGATTTCGTCTGTACAAGGCAAAGGTTAAAACAAATGCACTATGCAGTGACAATTTTGTTTAACTTGTAATGCTATACTCACGTTAACCCCTTCAGCCCTGAGGCACTACAGCAGGAGATGGGTGGACCATGATAAAATCTGGCACTGCCCTTGAATTATCATGGTCAATCCATCTCCTGCAACAGGTGCATAGTCGTTGGATGACGCCTCCAAAAGTTGGGAAATACGTGCGCGGGGCTGAATGAGTTAATCTATTTATATCAACACACATGACTATATATATACAACTGCCGTAAGGTTAAAAATCACAGACCAGCACACACTCGTACACCATAAACACAGAGACGCATAAGCCACGAGGAAAGTATCCGAGTTGGTTCCCTCACCAAATTCAATCCTGTCCTTTGCGTTGCGTTTCAGCAGCCTCATCAGCAAGTCCCTCAGCTCTGGCGATGTCCCCTCCGGTATTCTGTAACACAAACGACAGTCAACGGCTGCAGTGAACCTGTCCACGAGCACGTCTTAGCTGTCTAGTGTTCAGATTACCTTGTTCGTTGTCAGCGCAATGGTGAAGAGACAATGAAACAAAAGGCTGGCACTGTGTGCAATAAACCGCGTTAATAATAATAATAATTACGGTATTTATAATGCGCTTATCTTATAATAATTATAACTCTAAGCGCACTCACAACTCGCGCACGCATGCGCACGCTTTAGACAACGACTCACGTATGTGATATTACAGTTACAGGTTAGTTGACAGCTCAAAGGCAGTGCTTGACTAGCTTGGTGTCAATGAGCTAATCATGAAGCTATAAACAAACAAGCGTTTTCTTCTGTTTTTAGAGAGTCACAAAAGCTTTAAAACTGTCATCCTCAGAAGAGGAAAACAGGAGGTGGATCAGCCGTGATAGTTCAAGGATAAGTGGCAGGTTAGCTAGCCTGCCACTATCCTTGAACTATGAAAGCTGATTCATCTCGCACAGCTGCTACATACTAACATAGTCTGTACAAACAGCTGCCAAATGTTAAAAATAAGTATTAGACCTGTATGTAGCCACTAGCCATGGGTTGATACTAAAACTACCAGTAACCGCAACGTGTGCCCGCAGCCAAAGATAACCTCCACTCACTTAGGTTTGAGATCAATGTTTTTCTCGTAAAACTGTTTGAGCTGTTGCGGTGTCTGTGCCTGGAATGGCGCCTTGCCGGTCAGACACTGGAAGATGATGGTGCCAATGCTCCACAGGTCTGCCTTGGCGTCGTACTGCAGCGACATGATCACCTCCGGCGCCTGAAAACACACCACACGCACGATATCTTATTTCACAGTTGTTGGTGACTACGACGCTACATCTTAGCTCATTCAACTCCGACATGCCACGGCAAGACATGGATCGAGCGTGATAGTTCAAGGGTTGTGCCAGAATAGTTTGGCGCCCATAGGCGCCAAGCTATTTTGGCACAACCCTTACACTATCACGCTTGATTTGTTTGCAGAAGTGTAATAATAGTTTTCAGAGGGCAAGTTCAAAATTTGCGAATTTCGGTCCTAGAGCAGAATGAGTAGGACACTTTTTGCACTTCAAGAATCTTGGGGAAAGCAACTGTCTCTTAAGACCACATTTTCTTGCTAAAAATGAAGCTTGCTCAATTCCGCTACTAGTGCATACATCAACCTCATAAGTGTAACTGATCTCATTACTGGTACCCTTACGAGAGAAAATAAAACGAGCGTGCGAATCTGTCCTTACCATGTACATAGGAGATCCACATAAGGTTCCTGCCATGACACCATCCTCCAGGAAGCGAGCAAACCCAAAGTCCGCTGAAACAAACAAGTTGAGTGATGCAGGGGTCATCAGATCATGGTCCGGCGGCGCAGACGATAGAAAGCCTCTTGTGTGACCACTATTTTATGTTTCTCTTCACAGCATACACAGTGAGAAAATCACACACAAGTACAGGGTGGGTTGGTCGGGGGTTGGGGTGGGTGGGTGGGTGTATGGACTAGTGATCACTAAAACAGGTCCGACTGTACGAACAGGTCTATAATTAGCAGGAAGGCACAGTAATCTTCTCTATTAAGAGAAGTAAAGAGGCACCCCTTCCCCACCACTGTATGCAGACTGTATTTATCAAATCAAGTTCATTCAACGACCAACAGCCACAACGTCCGAGGAACGTGGATACAAATTAGTCTCAGCAAGAGACGTAGATCTTCATGAGCCCCCGCGACAGCGGGGGCTCATGAGGATCTATGTCTCTTGCAGCTGGATTTTGTTTTCTCAGCAGTGAAGGAGGGTTAACGAAATGAGAACAAATGAAACAAAAGTAAATGACAGCAAGTGACGTAGACTCTCATCAGCCCCTGCAGCCAAAAGGGGCTCATGAAATCAGCGCCCCTCGCAAACGAAAAACTGAGAGACTGCACACCAGGAGAAAAAAAAAAACAGAACATTATAACAATCGTCTGTAGACTCAGCGCACCTATCTTGAGCTGCATCTGTGTGGGGGGTGTCGTGGAGCGCGAGCCCTTGCAACACAGCAGGATGTTCTGGGGCTTCAGGTCCCTGTGTACAATGCCCTTGGCGTTCATGGCCTTCATCGCTCCCGCTAGAAAAACAAGACGCAATCCAACAGTAATTCACACTTGAACTGATTTAATCCCGAGGCCGCATTTCCCCAATTTGGGAGGTGAAAACTAACGACTACGTGCCAGTTGCAGGAGAGGGACCGACCATGACAATTCAAGGGTAGTGACAGATTAGCTTGGCACTTTAAGAGATGGATCGACCATGAAGCTTCAAGGGCAGTGCCAGATTAGCTTGGCGCCACCAGGCGCCAAGCTAATCTGGCACTGCCCTTGAAGTATCATGGTCAATCCATCTCCTGCTGTAGTGTGATGGGGCTAAATAGGTTAATCAACTGCAAGGATGAGCTGCATAGATCTGGGCGGAGTGTCATGTGATGCTAGCTGGAATGGACTTCAAAGTGACCAGGTTCCATGTTGAAAAAACGTTATGCACTGCATCAGCTTTCTGGCCAGTTTTCAAATCATTATGGCAGATGAATTTGAGAAAGACGGCCACCGTGGCCTGCTGCCAAAACTAAGAGAGGGTTAAATCAAATCTAAACAGCATAATAATTATTATTATATTATGTTGGTGAGAAAAATTTAGCTCGCAAACATGAAAATGCGTTCTACATTATCTATCAGACATTAAAAAAAACAACAACAAACAAACAACAACAGCAAGTAAACAAACAAAAGAATTCTACAACAATGCATACCAATCTGTCGCAGGAAGGATGAGAGCGTGTCCTCAGAGAGAGTCCCTTGGCCTGTAAAATAAAAGATTAAATAATTGATTTGAAATTTAGAATGCATACGGAGATGAGAAATAGACCCTTTGGCTGTCAGCAGAGGCTTTTGTTGCCGTGATTCCTGCAGGAGTCATTGCAAAATTAACCCTCTGGCTATCAGCAGCAGCTTTTGTTGCGATGATTCCTGCATCCTGACAAAAGCCGCTACTGACAGCCAAAGAATGAAAGGAAAACACCAGTTTCCTGAGAAGTTAAAACATTTAACATCATGGCCGCATTTCCCAAATTTTGGAGGTGTCACATGACTATGCACCAGTTGCAGGAATTGGATCTACCATGATATTTCAAGGGTAGTGCCACATTAGCTTGGCGCCTATAGGCGCCAAGCTAATCTAGCACTACCCTTGAATTATCATGGTGGATCCATCTCCTGCTGTAGTGTGTTGGGGTTAAATAGGTCAAGAGATAATGACACTACTGGTTTAAGTGTGTTTGCCAAAAGATGCAATTTCCACACAGCAACAAACAAACAAAAATAGTCCGCAAAATTTTCTAGTCTGGTGATGATGACGTTCGAACTGAAATGACTAAATTTAACTGCACAATACATGTACTTACTGGTCAGATAGTCTGCCAAGTCACCTCCATTGCAGTACTGAAAAGGAAATAAACAAGTATACTAACAGCTGTGTACACTAACAAACATTCACTACGATACACAATGGATGCGATGTTTGTGATCACAATCAGTATCAATGCAAAACAGAGAATACAACTGTGGGTGTGGGCACACATACTGTGTGGATGTGTCATCAAAATATTATGTAAAAAGAAACACTGCATACCACAAACTTTCAAAAAAGAAATACTGCATACCACAAACTTTCAAAATATTTATGAAGCTAATTCAGAAATGTCGGCAGACGTCATTTCACAATGAAATTTACCACGAGTAAGTAATTAATAACCCTTTGGCTGTTGGCAGTGTTTTTAGTTGAAGTGCTTCCTGCAGGAATCACCTCGACAAAAAAGCGCTACCAACAAGCAAAGGGTTAAAATGACTGCACTCTGCCATGACAACCAATGGCAATGTCTTAGAAAGAGGGAGGTTCTCTCTGTCTTACTACCACAACCTCCCTACACAAAATATTACTGATAATGGTATGCATGATTTAAAAAACAAAAAACACCAACATTACCTCCATGACAAGGTAGACATGGTTTGCCGTTTCCTGCAACACGCCACATAAACTATACTTGTTAACCAGCTCTGCCATCACATGCAGCAAATAAATATGGACCGATCATGATAGCAATTGATAACAGTTCAAGGGTGGTGCCAGATTAGCTTGGCACCTACAGGCGTCAAGCTAATCTGGCACCACCCTTGAAATGCAATGTGAAATTGGTTGATTGATTGATTGATTGTACATTGCTTAACGTCTCGACAGCAACAAGGCTTTCTCAGGACGTGCCTGTACTGCTTGTGAAAAAAAACTAAACAGAATATTGAATGTATGTCGCCAGCCGGTCCAATACGTTAAATAAACCTACGACATGGGGCCTAGATAAAGCTAAGACCATTTAGCAACACATCCAATATCAAGAGCTACAGGCAGCGCAGACAGTAGGGAGAGTTTAAAAAAGGCAAATACAGGTGAATGGACCAAGGGTAGACAGAAACACATGCCCCAGAATAGAAAGGAAACACACCCTGTGGGGCTGACCAGGGTGACCCTGGGAACTAAAAAGTAGTTAACCCCACCCAAGTCCCCCAGGGCAGACCCGGGTGGGGGCAATGTGAAATTGGACCATGAGTTTGCGTCATACTCTTTCAACAAAAGTGCATGTGCTTGTGCGCATGTGTCTGTGTAACCACTTGTGTACATACACGTGCATGACAATGAATTTCAAAGCTGTCTTCCGCTGACAAACAGTTAACATAAAATGGGTGTATAGTGTTTTTCAAGTCAAATTTACAACAGAAGTAAAAGAGGAATTGATTTCACTTTCACAAATGGGCGGGGTGTTGCGTCAGACAGAAAGTAAACAACACAACAGGGAAAGTGAAAACACCACCCACTCTGCACTGTCTGACACAAATTCAAATAAAGAGGAGTGTTCAATACCCCCCCCCCCCCCCCCCCTCACACACACACGCCTAGACATGGATTATGCACATGTGAATGGCTAAACAAAGGAAAAACTGTCCTGAACAGCGTGTGACGTAGATGTTGCATGTTATGAGTGAGACTAAAACTGACACTGTAGTGCAACAGAACGGCACATCCTGTTGCGTTCACAATTCATGCACCCCCAATTAAATGGAGCCTACATGCACTGATCATGCTAACCCTGCCTGATATACCCAACTGACCCCACAGCACAGGCGCATATATAGCCAAAATTTGGAGGTGTCATCTAAAGACTATGTGCCAGCTGACGGAGATAGATTTACCATGATAATTCAATGGTAGTGCCAGATGTGTTTTCTTGTACAATTCATGCACACCCAATAAATGGAGCCCACATGCACTGATCATTATTAATCCTGCATGATATACCCATTTAACCCCACAGGCGCATTTCCAACATTTTTTGAAGTGTCGCCTAAAGACTATGCGCCAGCTGAAGGAGATGGATTGACCATGATGATTCAAGGGTAGTGCCAGATGTGTTTTCTTTACAATTCATGCACACCCAATTAAATGTAGCCCACATGCACTGATCATTGTTAACCCTGCATGATATACCCATTTAACAGCACAGGCGCATTTACAAAATTTGGAGGCGTCATCTAACGACTATGTGCCAGTTGAAGGAGACGGATCGACCATGATGATTCAAGGGTAGTGGCAGATGAGCTTGGCGCCTATAGGCGCCAAGCTCATCTGGCACTACCCTTGAATTATCATGGTCAATCCATCTCCTGCTGTATGGCGTTGGGGCTAAATGGGTTAACCTACAGCAGGAGATGGATCGACCAATATAATTCAAGGGTAGTTCAGATTTGCGTGGCGATTTCAGGCGCCTAGCTAATCTGGCACTACCCTTGAACTATCATGGTTAAATCACCTGTAACTGGTTGCCAGTCGTTAGGCGACACCTTCAAACTGAGGCCGTGGAGTATCCCGTTTTCCAAACACTATTTACACCCTGAGCTTAGCAACAATAAGAGTTACTGATATATTATATGACTGTATCTTATCGGCGGCGCAATGTGTGTCAGTACGCGATCTTAAGCAAACCCGCCCAAAACATGACCAGTTTCAGGCGTACTGCCAGAGGCATAGATCCTCATGTGCCCCTGCAGATGCAGGGGCTCATGCAAATCTATGCCTCCTGTTGACAGAGATAAATTGTATTTGCCATCGTCGGACTTGGAAGGATCTCCATGATCCACTGCGTGGTTCACAGCTGATATGAACCCATTTAGCCCCAGGTCCCTACAGCAGGAGACGGCTTGACCGTGATAATTCAATGGTAGTGCCGGATTAGCTTGGCGCCTTCAGGCGCCAAGCTAACCTGGCACTACCCTTGAATTATCATGGTCAATAATAATAATTACGGTATATTATTATATAATGCACTTATCTTATAATAATTATAACTCTAAGCGCGCACTCACAACCCGCGCACACATGCGCACGCTTTTGACAATGGCTCACGTACCATAAATACATTATGACAGTCAGCTTGGGGTGGGGAGTGTGGTGATGTTATAGTGCTAGAACTGTTGAAATAGGCGAGTTCTGAGGGAGGACTGGAAGGAGGGGAGAGAGTGCAACTGGTACATATAGTCGGTTGTGCAAAACCTCCAAAATTCGAGAAATGCGACCTTGGGGGTAAACGGGTTAAGCCTGTGTCACGGAGTGCACTACAGGTCCTCTTTTAGACCGTGACATCACAGCCACACGGCGCCATGTTGCGTGTAAACATTGACGTGTAAGACGAGGCCCAACAATTGGGGCATGTACGGTGCGAAGTAAACCGCCTCGATCAACTGGGGCCAACAAACATTGTGCTGTGACGTCAACTATATGCGTGCCTTATCTATCCGCTCAGTCATGCCCGCAAGAGTTGAAACATGCAATACAAATATTCGAACGCGTGGCCTGTCCTTGAGTGTTTCCTGTGTGTGCAGGGGGGGGGGGGGGGGAATCCCATGGCCCAAAGTATTTTAAAATGTACCCTTTTTTTAATTTGGACAACTCCCCCCCCCCTCCCCCCGCCAAACCTGTAAATTTACATCCCCCCGCCCCCCTTTTCCGATTTTTCGGTTCCTTGCGAGGGTAGAGCTGGCATCGGAAGGGCCTTTCATGTGAGGTTGAAGGACCAAAACAAAAAGTTCCCCCACCCCCGCCAAACCTGTAAATGTGCCTGATAAAAGTGTGTGTTAAGATCACAAACACATTTTTTCGATACTTCATTCAGCGGGTGGCCGGTGAGAAGGTGTCAAAGGTGCTCACACTCGCTTCCCCCCCCCCCCCCCAACCCCCCCCCCCCCCCCCCCCCGATTTTTCGGTCCCTGGCGATGGAAGGCCTGGCATCGGATGGGCCTTTCATGTGAGGTTGAATGACCAAAACAAAAAGTTCTAAAATCCCCCCCCCCCCCCCCACACACACACACACAAAATGGAATGTAGCCGACCCGTGCCTGGTGTGTGTTTGATGGATTGGGGGGGGGGGGGGGGGCTGAAAGGGGAGGGACTGATAAGCACAGAATGCCCTGAACATAAAAACAAACACAAGGCTTATCTCTAAATTAACCCACTGACAGCTACTGACAATTACGGTTCGGCAGACAAGATGGAAAAGATGCATACTAATGTGAAAGGAAAACAGAAGATAGAGGTTGAAAACCCTTTAAATTAGAAACAAGGAACGACGTTTCGGATCAAAGATCCTTCTTCAGGTTACATGGACACATCGTAATTTAAAGGGTTTTCAACCTCTATCTTCTGTTTTCCTTTTACATGAAACCCTAGCGGCAACAGTCTGACTGCATACTAATGGTGTCCCTTCTGCCCAGCGGTATCATCAGCAGCGGTCAAGGGGATAAGGATTGGACTAGGGAGAGCTGGCTGGGTTGACGTCAACTGTACTACTGATCTTCTTTAACCCCGCTGACTGCCAATAAAGCGTGAACACCACTCGACTGCAAGAGGCACAGATCCTCATGAGCCCCCGCAACCGCGGGGGCTCATGAGGATCTATACCTCTTGCTGAGACCACTTTGAATCCATGCTCTTTGGACATCTGGGACTCCGGTGTACGAGCAACACCAATTTCAGAAACACAATCTGCTTGGACTGGCAGCAAAAGGGTCTATCTAATAGTGGGAGAGCTAGCTAACATTACCACTGCTCTCGGCAACCCATTTAGCTCCGAGTCCCTACAGCAGGGGATGGATTGATTTTTGATGGATGGATTTTTAAAAAATCCCCCCCCCCCCCCCCCCCAAAGTAATTTGTGCTGAAGAGTGTTATTTCCTTTTCCGTATTTGTTTATTGTCACCTTAGTATCATTTTCTGTACTGAGTGTGTCTGTATTTATTTAGTTATGATTTTTGTTTGCGGTTAATATTTGTTTGCTCGTCCTCAGGATATCTCATGTTGTAGTATGTTAACAACGGCAAGTTTGAAAAATGACCTATTTGTATCTGTCAAAACTTCTACCGTTGTGTAATAAAGTTTCATCATCAGCATCATGATAATTTAAGGGTAGTGCCAGATTAGCTTGGCGCCTTCAGGCGCCAAGCTAATCTGTCACTACCGGCTTTGAATGATCATGGCCAATCCATCTCCTGCAACTGGTACATAGTCATTAGATAGGTAACACCTACAATCTGAGAAATGGGACCTTGGGGCCAAAAGGGTTAACCCGTTGCCTGTAGGCTGCAGTTTTTGCCCGATGATTCTTACAGGAATGATCACGACAAAACCGCCACTGACAGCCAAAGGGTTAGATTATTTTAACTGTTTTACCCTCGCCCTTTCAAAACGTGTTTCATTCTTTACTGCGAATGTCTTTTGCATTGTACACGCTTGGCCGCAGTCACCAGTGAGAAAGCACTAATGACCCAAGATGGAGCTGATGAGAGAACGTGCGAGCACCCACCCGCGGGAGTGCAAACGTCAGTCAAGCATGAATGTCTTTCCTGGCAAGTGCCCTCAGATGTCAGCACCAAGCGCCAAACTAACTTTCACCCGACGCACACACTCCTCACAAGAAGGGTTGGTTGTTGCTGGTTGTACATTGCTTAACGTCCCGACAGCAACAAGACTTTCTCAGGACGTGCCTGAACTGATTGTGAAAAATAAAACCTAAACAGAATATTGAATGTATGTCGCCAGCCGGTTCTAATGCGCTAAATAAAGCTAAGACCATTTAGCAACACGCATCCAATATCAAGAGCTGCAGGCAGCGCAGACAGTAGGGAGAGTTTTAAAAAGGCAAATACAGGTGAATGGACCAAGGGTAGACAGAAACACATGCCCTAGAATTGAGGGGAATACCCACCCTGTGGGGCTGACCAGGGTGACCCTGGGAACTAAAAGGTAGTTAATCCCACCCAAGTCCCCCAGGGCAGACCCGGGTGGGGGCTCACAAGAAGGGGGGGGGGGCTGTTAACCCATATCATACTGAGGCTAAAAGCTTCAAATTTGTACGCTGCCATATAATGCAAGCTGCATTATAGTACTTCAGTACAGATAAAGATATAGACCAATGGCTTTAGTTCAAGGGTGGTGCCAGAATAGCATGGCGCCTCTAGGCGCCAAGCTATTCTGGCACTACCCTTGAATTATTTTATTCAAACTTATTTCACTCACAACCCAGATAGGTGAGGCTACCTTATTTCACACACTGGTGTATTCAGAATGATAAGGCGTTCACCTTTCACCCAAAACTGAGGTCACGGGTTCATTCGGCAACCGCTTGTCCGTGGGTCTTGAACAGATCACCTTCATGGTGGTAAAAAAAAAAACCAAAAAACGTTGAGCCCTAAACGTCTTCCATACAATAAACATGCGCGACACCTCAATCCAAGCACTTATTTATGTGCACAGCAGGCGCGCATGACATAACCTTTGACTCTGAGACAACATTATTATATGCGCTCACACCACTCGAGAATTGTGTCCATGGTCACTCAAAGAATGCAGACATGGGTGGCAATGTGTTTAGTCTGTGATTTTGGACTTGACGGTTCTACATAGCAAGGTCCAAATTCACAGACCATCATCCCTATTTATGGGTGTCTGCAAAATAAAACCAAATGAAAAGGCTTCGTCACTTCGTGATGGCAACGTGATAAGGCTGAATTCGCCCAAGTTGCGCAGTGCAGCCCGGCACGCTCTTATCACGACTGAGCGGAATGTCCTTCTGACTCCTATTAACAGTGAATACTTAGCAAGAGGCATAGATCCTCATGAGCCACCGCAAATGCGGGGGGTCATGAGGATTTGCGGGGGCTCATGATGATCAGGCCCCTTGCAGATGGTTGGGCTCGTGAAGATCTATGCGGCTTACTAAATTAACAGCGACTACTTGCCTGCAAGAAGAATGGGCTAGATAATTGTCGGCGCTACAAGGTTGGACAAGGCAAATGGCCTCATGAGGATCTATGCGTCTAGCAGACAGCACGTCTTTGCTTCACCCGAGTCGAGGCATGCCCCGACCATGTCCGAGACACACAACCAAATCTGACGGTCATACAGGTACCAGCCCCAGGGCACCCTCGCGCGAACTCCGCCGCAGGTCACTGTGAAAGTCAGGCAAAAGGTAGCCGGGCCGACAGCCGTGCGCGGGCCAGCTGAGGCTGATCACGACCCGAGGATCATTTGCTCACTGCGGGTTACACGGCACAGGTACATCTGACAGCTCGCATCAGGACCTTTGGCCTAGTATGTGACCCAGAAACTGTCAGTTCAGTACGAAATGACCATGGCTGAACTGATCTCAGGATGGCGCCCCCCCCCCTCCCCCCCACACACACACACCAGCTAAACGGGCAATTACGGTGTACTGTAACATTGCAAAATGTCTTTCAATGCAAATTGTGACGCAACTTTACTTTAAAAAAGGTCTGACATCGGCTGGCCTACTTTTAAAACAAGTACATCACTTTGCCGCAAATACAATGCCGGGCGCTGAACTCTGCAACCACAGAATGCCCTGAATGTTTTCCTGTCACGACAGAACCGCTGTATCTCAGTATTCCAAAACTGGCAAACAAATCGACCAGTTCCCAATATAACATTGTAATTACAGTCTCTTATCAAACCTTTTTTTGTGCAAGAAACACCCAGAGTCAAATTCGTGCCTGGGGCGTACATATGAATCTATGCCACAAAAGACTGACACACCAGCAACCGTGTGCGCGGGGTTGGGTTGTTTGTGAAACTGTTCGGCCTGAGGAAACGATGCGCAGTTCGGGGGTAATTTTCCGCAAGGTTGTGCTTCATATATTCACATGACAACGGAACATGTTATTGACCTTGGCAGCTTCCGCTGTTGCCATCCCACTCTGTACTCCAATAACACGTAATTCTGCAGGCCACACCCTCGTGTCAGTAAGAGGCATAGATTTTCATGAGCCCCTGCAGCTGTAGAGGGCTCATGAGAATCTAGGTCTTAGTCTTGCTTGCCCTGATCAACTCTAGTGGTTTGTAACTTCCACGGCGTTTTCAGTTTAGCTACAGCGCTGCAATTGATTCTATTCGCCCCCCCTTCCCCCCCCCCCCCCACAATCCCCTTTTCAATGTACCGACCCTGTGGCAGCCGATAGATATGTATTGGATGCACATTCTGTGCCTAACCCATTTAACCCCAAGACAGCATTAATCACGTTTTGGAGGTGTCAATTAACAACTATGTACCACTTCCTGGAGACGAGTCGATCATGATAATTCAAGGTAGTTCCAGATTAGCTTGGCGCCAAGCTAATCTGGCACCACTCTTGAATTATCATAATCAATCCATCTCCCTGTCTTAGTGAGTCGGAGATAAATAGGCTAAGCCACACGACACTGGACTTTGCTCAATTATTTTCAAAGTGTCACATGAAAACATATTCATAAACATTAATTATTGCAAGCTGCTAAAAATAGATTAGACAGATCATGTCAGCTCATCAAAGGGAGCACAAAATTATCTCAGGGCCTGGCGGGGAGACATCTCAGGGCTCCCAGGTAAGTTGGACTGGGCCTCAAAAGGACCTTAAAAGCACCTTTAAAAGTACCAAGCTTGAGAATAACAGGACCTTGACAAAGTCAGGCAGGTCAGCAAATCTAGCAATTTATTATGTACTCAGTTATTCTTGCGAAAACACTTCAGGTGCTATGAGCCCTGAACCTGTAGCCGGCAAGGGAAATCTTTATTTTAACCTGCTCAGAGCCTCAGATGTCTAGTATACTGACGCTTAGTTTCAAGCATAAAGACGCACAGCTACTGCTGTACCCTTAGTGGGCTCTCAACCTGCAACCAAGCCCCAGCTGCCGATAGTTATGCTTTTCATACATCAAGACAGTTGTGTTTAGTCTGAGCTTTAATATTAATCAGCCAGCCCAGCGCCCACTGTCTAGCGTCGTGCTGGAAAATTATCATAAGTACAGCCACGGTTCTGAGCTCTTATTTTAAAACTCATTCTACCCCAGACAAACCACAGCAAGATAAGGATCGACCATGATAGTTCAAGGGTGATGCCAGAATAGCTTGGCGCCTATGGGCGCCAAGCTATTCTGGCATCACCATTGAACTATCATGGTCGATCTGTGTCCTACACTAGAGTGCAGTCTTAAGAAGACAACGGCAAAATTTGGGGATTTCTGTGTTGGGGTAGAATGAGTTAACAAGTTTAGTCAAGTCAGAGGTCTAGGTGTCAGACGTCAATCTTTGCAAGATGCTTTTCATTTTTCAAGCATCAAAACTGACAGCTGTAACTCTGTACTCTTCTTCTGCATCAGGTCAGTCAGTAACTTGTTAGGTTATGTACAGCAGGATAAGCCTGACAAAGCTTACAAGAAGTGAAGGCACTGATATACACAGTTCACTTTCAGCTTTCTGAAATTCAACTTGTATTACATATATTTACAACCAGCTCAGAGCTCCAGCTGCCAATCCTGATCCTTTTCAAGCAACAACATTGACAACTGAAACTCCGTACTCTCTACAACACTGACAGCTGAAACTCCGTACTCTCTACAACATTGACAGCTGAAACTCCGTACTCTCTACAACACTGACAGCTGAAACTCCGTACTCTCTACAACATTGACAGCTGAAACTCCGTACTCTCTACAACATTGACAGCTGAAACTCCGTACTCTCTACAACACTGACAGCTGAAACTCCGTACTCACTACAACATTGACAGCTGAAACTCCGTACTCTCTACAACACTGACAGCTGAAACTCCGTACTCTCTACAACACTGACAGCTGAAACTCCGTACTCTCTACAACACTGACAGCTGAAACTCCGTACTCTCTAAGTCCAAGGAACAGCCCAAACTCTTCTTCTGCATAAGGCCCCCCCCCCCCCCCCCCCCCCTCCAGGACCGACCCAGGTGGGGGTTTAACCCTTTTGGGTGTCGGTAGCAGTTTTAGCTGATGACTGCTACAGGAATCACTACTAAAATTGCTACCAACACCTATAGGGTTAAAGGCAAACCCAGCCAATCTGTAATATCATTCAAACAATTGTCCAAACTGGCTCATACCTGCTCAAGTCTGTCAACCCCCTCACAGCAAGAATACCTCATAATGATGCAACTCCTGTCTTTTAACCCCAAGGTTCCATTTCTCTAATTTGGAGGTGTTGCCTAATGACTATGTACCGGTTGCAGGAGATGGGTTGACCTTGATAGTTCAAGGGTAGTGCTAGATTAGCTTGGCGCCTGAAGGCGCCAAGCTAATCTGGCACTACCCTTGAATTATCATGGTCGATCCATCTCCTGCTTTAGGGACTCGGGGCTAAATGGGTTAAGCCGATTGAGCTCAACACCAGTCATGGTAAAATTCAGTTGAAAAGAAGATGATGCAACCAGGTGTAGTCACGCTCTACTGCGTCTCAAAGAAAACCACCCACAAAGGCTGAGTTCCCAGTATGTCCCATAGAGGCCGGTTAACCCTTTTTAGCCCGACGTGTGCATTTGTCAAATGTTATCTGACACTACCCTTGAAATAAGTGCGCGCGGCCACCTCGTACATAGCTGAAGTCAGAATACAAGGGAGGAAACGAATCACACCTGCAAAATTGTAGCTGTGGCTGGAAGTATCCCAGACCTCTTTCTCAACATCTTGAGTTGAACGTTAAACCCTTTAGTAGAGTACCGTGAAAGAGGCCTCTATGAACTGCAGTGCATCCATTATTTTCTGCCGTGTTTACTCTAAAGTCGAAGTGAATTACTCGAAAAGATATTGACAACTGTGCAGTTTTTAAACCAGACTCCATTAAAGTAGACCTTCTGGGACTGGAGAAAATACGTACCTAAAGCGACTGCTGCATGCAGGTCACAAGTTCATGTCAACAGTAAGACGCACTTTTGTTTTGTTTTAATTTCATTGGATATGCTAATTTACATAAATCAATGAAAAATGAGCATGGGGCATATTTCCGGCCACATCTAAAACCCTACAACTCGACGTCTGCTATGAATGATGCTTGACAGTGCAAAAATCCTTGATACTAAACTATCAGTTTTGATCGGAGGACAAGGTTGGCATAGATTTGTGGAAAAATATCTACCAAGTTTGTTCAGTTCAAGGTTTTAGGCAGATGGTTGCTTTGTGGGTTGAAATCTGCTCTGGAATCACAGTGCTTCTTCGCTTTGTGTGCCTTTCGTTTCCTCCCTTGTATTCTGATTTGAGCTTAGTAGGCGGTGGTGCAGTGCATTTGCATTAGTCAAAGCACTATCATCAGACCCCTATGGGCAAAATTCAGTTGAAAAGAAGATGATGCAACCAGGTTTAGTCACACTCTACTGCGTCTCAAAGAAAATCACCCACAAAGGCTGAGTTCCCAGTATGTCCCAAAGAGTCAACTGTGACCCTTTAAGCCCCGTGCTTGCATTTCCAAAATGTTGGAAGTGTTGCGCAACGACTATGTACCAGTTGCAGGAGGTGGATTGACCATGATAATTCAAGGATAGTGCTGAAGGGGCCAAGCTAATCTGACACTACTCTTGAATTATCATGGTCGATCAATCTCCTGCTTTAGGGTGTTGGAGCTAAATGGGTTAAGCTCAGCTTGACTGACAAAACGTTTTTCCCCCTCACAAAGCTTCTGTTAGCAGCCGAGTTAGTTGGGTGGTGGGCTAGCCTTGTGCACAGTAAAACCTGCTTTGAGTAACCACCTTTTTTTCTTGCAGGTAAAGTGATCTTTAAAGACAGGTGTCGTCTGTAGGTAGCTGCAGCCATCTAAATGGTTCTTAAAGTACCATTTGGCATAAATCCAAAGACACGTTTCTGCACCATTTGTGTTTGTAATGTCTTGTTGACACACCTAATGAAATTTAACAGCAGTTTGGACAGGCAGCAACAGCACACGCGTAATCGCACTTATTTATTTTGTGCAGCCGTTAGCGTTTCAAACTATTTTTAGTTGTTTCTCGTAGTTGTTTCACTGTATTTATAGAAAGGAGTGGAGTCATTGTCAGGTTACTTGATATTAAGACGACGTGTGCTGAACTGGATTCTCCTGTGTCCACATGATCCCCAACTAGACCTGTGTGTAGCGTTTCGTAACCGTTTGTTACAGAAGTGTATCTTTAAATAATAATAATAATAATTATGGTATTTATAATGCGCTTATCTTATAATAATTATAACTCTAAGCGCGCACTCACAACTCGCGCACGCTTTTGACAATGACTCACATACCACAGTCAGCTTAGCGTGGGGAGCGTGATGGCGTTATAGTGCTTTGAACAGTTACCGCGGTAGTGGGCCTTTAATGACAGGTGATCTATCATAAAGAATGGCCACTGAACACAGACTCTGCTGTACTGACGGTGGGCTAGGGACTTTTGACAGTAAAGGGTAAGTAGACACACTGCACACACAATAAGCCTGGTTTAACCTATTTAATCCCCAGTCCCCATTTCCCAAATTTTGGAGGTGTCACCTAGTGACTAGGTACCTACCAGCTGTGGCAGATGGGTCGACCATAAAATGTCAAGGGTAGTGCCAGATTAGCTTGGCGCCGGATAGCGCCAAGCTAATCTGGCACTACCCTTGAATTTCATGGTCGACCCATCTCCTGCTGTAGTGTGTCGGGGCTGAATGGGTTAATAGTGTTGAACAGTGGTCATGTTGTGGTACATATACCCGGGTGGTATTAGCTCTTGTGGGATCAGTAGGGGTTTTCGTCATCGTGACTCAAACCGCTACCCACATGTAAAGGGTTGGTACTGGCAGAGAAAAGCAGCAGTGTCGCCATACCTTGCAGTCCATGAGAGAAACCAAGTTTTCGTGTTGCAGAGTTGAAAGCTCCTGAAACAGCAAGAAACATGGCCGCATTAACCCTTTGCATCCTCAGGCTGTATTTTTTCCCCCCCACAGTTGCCTATTGTCATATGAAAGCTACATTACAGATCAGAAGCTAGGTCGACCATTTTACTTTTAGTTCAAGGGTGGTGCAAGAATAGCTTGGCGCCTGAGGCGCCAAGCTATTCTGGCATCACCCTTGAACTAATGTAGTCACATGTATTTCAAGCAACTGTGTTCAAGTTAACGTGAGCCATTCGCACCGCTGAACTATCACAATCAGTCGGTTATCCTGCAAGGGATCAATGAATTAAAGACTAAGTGCTGTAATATGGAGTACAATGTTGTAAACGCAGTTACGGATGCACGCCACGTCGGATGCACTTTTTTAAAAAATGCAGTCCGTCATAAATGTTATTTAAAGTGACAACTCCCTTTTGCCTACAGGAAGATTGAAGGCACACGTCAACGTGAGACGCTATTTTTAGAAGGCCTGTCATTGTGGCTGACAAGTGATATTCAGGGTCACTGGTCGGGGTCGAGGGGTGCCTGTTGAGCATCCGTTTCTCCTTGCACAGTGTAAAGAAGAGACAGATGCATCTCGATCTCTCGAACCCCAGCTTGTGTTAGCGGTGGGAAAACTAGGTCACCTGCTAACACAGTAACAGACTTGGCCATCCAGAACCCAGCTGAAGTCACTGCAGATTAAAATCCACCATGCACTCCACAGGCCAGCTGTGTGAGTGAGCTTAGTCCTGCGTCAGCCACTAAGCGAGGCTTAGTGGCTGGCGCAGGACCAAGCTCACTCGTGCAACAGGCCTCAGCTTCTTCCACAGGCAAGAGGCATAGGATTCTCAGTAGCCGCTACAGGCGCAGGGCCTCAAGAGAATATCTATGCTTCCTGTGCCCAAAATGGACTCCAGCTGCTCCATAAGTCAAGTTGAAACTTGAACGGGCTACTCTGTTGTCACTGTGTACAACTAGATGACAGCACACATAACCGATATCTGAACGCTTTGGCTGTCGGTAGGGGTTTTAGTCGGGTGATTCCTGCATGCAACGACCAAAACCTCTACTAACGACTAAAACCACTACTAACTGTAACACCCAAAGGGGTTAAGCCCATACAAGCGCAACCTCGCCAAATATGGTGTGCACTCAATGACAAAATGTGATCAATTATTATGCACTGTGAAGACTGTGACATGCAAGTGATGAACATGTTACAGGAGTGTGATGTATGTGAACAGTTCCCAAGGCAACAGGTGCTAGAGCTGTGACTTACCGAGAGAATTTTGATCTCTTTGCTCAGCAACTGCTGGGATTTGGCGATGTTCTTTTTAGTGATGCACTTGACCGCTACTTGTACGGAGGGAGACTGGAAAATACAAATAAATACATACGGTATAATAAATTCATGCATGATTGCTGATACTGCATTAAACCAAAACCCTGAGGTTAATAGCCCTGCATTTGAGGGTTGTGCTCTGAAGACTACATTAATACATATCATGAAATAGATTGATCATCATATTTAAAGGGTGGTGACAAAAGAGCTTGGTGCCTGAAGGCACCAAGCTATTCTGGCACCACCCTTTAACTATCATAGTCATTATGTTGTATCATCAGGCTTAATAGCTCATGTTGTACAGTGCAGTACCACCACCCCCCCCCCCCCCCCACAGCAAGTGCAGGAGAAAAATTAACTGCCCAAAGACACATTTCCAGTGAACCACAGCCCATCAACCTTTAGTATCAAGGTGTTTTTACTGTACTTGTTTTATCTTTTTTTAGGGGGTGGAGATGGTATTTTCCAAACATACACCATAGTATTAACCCATTGAACCCTACGGACACATTTCCCAACGTTTGCAGGTCACATACCTAGTGATTTTGTACCAGGCTAGCTGTAGGAGATGGCTCGACCATGATAATTCAAGGGTAGTGCCAGATGAGCTTGGCACCATGCTCATCTGGCACTACCCTTTAACTCATTTTACCCCAGACACACCACAGCAAAATAAAGATCGACCATGATAGTTCAAGGATGATGCCAGAATAGTTTTGCGCCTATGGGCGCCAAGCTATTCTGGCATCACCCTTGAACTATCATGGTCGATCTGTGTCCTGCACTGCAACGCAGTCTTCAGAGGACGACTTCAAAATTTGGAGATTTCAGTCTTGGGGTTAAGTATCACGGTCTATCCATCTCCTGCTGTCGGGCTTTGGGGTTAATGCGTTAATACTGTGGTCAGCACATACAGCTAAAGAGGAAAGTTGTGTGACTTTTCTAAAATCTTTATATTACTGTGTGTGTGCATGCAATCTGCAATTAATATCCGTTGTTTCCAGACGCTTTCTCTATCTTTCTTTTTCAGTATCCATGTGCGCGTGTGTGTACACGCAAACTACCCATTGTTTGCCTACCCTTTCTCTAAATTTCTTTTTCAGTCTCGAACAGTCCAGACACAGCTGGCTTTGTTGACATTTTTTAATGGTGCATTCCATTGATTCACCGACTGACTTCACCGAGTTATGGCAGGATAAGGAACGACTTAACGCCAGGAGCTAAATGCGGTCAGCGTCAACAGTGGCTGCGGGACCCCGCACAGTGTGACTCTCCGCGCACCACAACACACCTAGTGTCAACACAGTCCGCTGTTGTCATTGGTCGCTTGTGCTCCCGTTTTAACTCGGCGGCTATTTATAGCAATGACGCTTAGAAACACGCCGCCTAACCACAGCTGATAGAATGTAGGAGTGTTTCCATCAACTGGGGCATTATGCAAAAAAAGCAGTAGTGTTTTAAAAAAAGCGGGGGAAATGTTCGAGCCAACCCTTTGCGCATACAACTGCACAAAGGGTTGCACCTCAATTCAAATACGGCACGCGCATACTCACAGTCAAGGTTGCTTATGACACAGGTGAAGTCTGCCACCTGATCACTGTGACCCCTGACCTTCACCCTTGGGTCAGATATATGACAGAACAAAGAAAACTGGGAGTGCGACTGATCCTCTGATCAGGTTACTGTGTCCAGGAGGAAATGCAAACACAAAGGACAGACAGAGCACAATGACTGTCACTGAAAACATGGAGGAAAACAACCCAAACAATAACAGTTCACAGTGCAATGTCTGATGAAATGCCTTGCAACACCAGGAAACCTAGTCACTGTAGCAAATAATATTACCAGTATGTCTGCTTTTCTTGCCTTTGACTGGGCTGTCATTTGTCGGACCCCCCCCCCCCCCCCCCCCCCCCCCACCCTCTGAGTGCATCTGGCTGACTATGCCTTGCCTATTTTACAGCAATACACTCAAATTCAAAAGAAAAGTTAAACCATAAAAACTGGGTAGCCTAGCAACCACATGGGTGTTGGAACAATGCTATACAACTGCTTTAATTTGTAAAACAGAATAATGTGAGTATGTACATACACTACATTATTATTTAACGTACTTTCATAGATTATGTACACAAACACACACATTAAACCAAAAGCATTTTTGGTTTCAGGTAGAAATTAGCCATAGAGAGAAATTCAACACAACTGCCACTGCACAGCGTGACAAAGAATTGATAACATTATTGTGAGCAAACTTCACGAAGCGTTAGCATAGCTTCTTCAGATGTCTGTGCTGACACAGCCCAAACCCTCGCGTCCCTCTGTACTATCAAAGGTATTAGAATTTATTAGAACTATGGGCACCAACCTTGAACTATCATGCTCGATCAATGTCTTGCTCTGGTGTGGTGGGGATAAAATGAGTTAAGCAGTAAAACGCAGAAAATAATCTTGATGCCTCCATACAAAACAATTAGATGTACAATTGTAGTACAGTATAGTGAACAGATGTGTGCAACAAACATTGCCTGTGTCTGTCTAGCATGAGAGAGACTGAGAATGAAATATGATGCTGTAAGATTAAGGGCACATCATCACGTTTGACATATGCACGATGTAAAAATTAGATCTCAGCTATTGTCATTGTCTACAAACAATTTTCTTTCTTGAGATAATTTCTCCTAATTGTTCTTGCGTCAATTTTCATTATACTTGAGACAAAAAGTTTATCACAAGGAACTTAAACTGGTCAATGGTAACCACCCCATTGACATCACAGCTGATTAAGTGACTAGTTTTAAAGTCTACATTGCTAACAAATGAAACTGATGCATCATTGCATGTGTTCTTCCCAGTTTGCAGATTTGTGTGCATGTATGTATGTGTTAGCCTCTGTTACTGCATGTGTCAGACTCTGTGAACCTGTACCCAAATAAAAGAATGACATCTGACGCTTCTGCTGTGCATGGGCTATGCAGTTTTAAACAAATAAATAATGAAACCAATAGGGTCGAAATGTTGATGAGAATGAATGAGCCTGCACACATTCAGCGTTCTGGCACGGGTGCCAAAGTCATACCTCTTTCTTTCTCCCCTTGAAAACGATAGCAAAGGCACCGTGGCCAAGGATGTCATGTCTGCTGTACTCGTAGTCCCCAATTAATTCCATTTTGCGTCGAGTTGTCATCGCACAGCAGGGTATCGCCAAGACTGTATGGTTTTATCACAGAAATGAAGTTCCCATCACCGCAGCTTGATGGGGTAGCCTAGCCAACGTCTGCTTCTCACACCATCTTCTGTCTACACAGGACACATGGCTGCTGACAAATCAGACGGATTGTTTGTTGTTGTAGTTATTAAGTCGCTATATGGGTCTTGTGCTTTGGCGCCGATCACTTCAAAGACAGACTAGATTGCATTGTACGATCCACAGTCTGCTCAGGATTGCATTTTCTTACCACCTGATTATGTTTGGGTTTGATGCCTTTTCTCGCAATATTATTCCGATGTAAAAATAAGTATACATTTGGTGATGCATCTCAACCCTTGCTGCATAAAAATATAAAAAGTGATCAATAAAACTAGAGATTATATTAAATTTAGAGAATATCAAAGAGATCAAAATTTTAGCTGAAATAGATTTTGTCAATTTATTGAAAAGCATAAACATAATACTTGGCCTGTTTGCAATTATTGCGCGTTTCGAAAGTAGTCTGCCTGATACCGTACACTCTCACGAGATGTTGCAAGAAGTTTTTGTGTTGAGCAGTGTGATACGGACCACGTGGTGCGAAGGTGAGAAGACAACATAATAATTACAATAATTAGAATGTCGTAATAACTGATGCTTCTTGACAGTTTAGACTACCATTCTGTTGTCTAACTGTCCATGGTGCATTCAGATATTCTGCACAAAACATTAACACATGGAGCACTTTCAGTTCGATCCCAAGCAAATGGCTGTCTCATCTGATTGCCCTACTATGCCTTGTTGGCTTCGCCGATCAAAATGGCACAATGATGCATGAGTGTACTATGAATTTTAACAAAAGAACACATTCAAGCTACTACTCCAACTTGCTTATTTCTTTAAGGTTACAGATGACATGAATTATTTCGCCGCCTGTCGTGCAGTTTCAGAGGTTTGTCTGAGGTCATTGATCGCATGGCTTTTTGTGCCTCAAAACATTTGCGCAGTCTCGCTTTGCAGAACGCGTTGCATGCTGTACTGCCTTAGCCTTGAGTAGTCAGTGAGAAATTGCATATGCTGGTGAAATACCCTGTGTTTGAGCAAACGCTTTATTGTACAGTTTCTGTGCAAGGCAAAGCCAAGTGTCGTGTGTCGTCAGGTAAATGACGGCTTACTGTTGTTATCATCATCATCATCATCATCAGTCCCTTGCCCGAACTGGGCGTTGGGGGACTGAAAGGCAGCAGCAACAGACAGTGCTCTCCACTGAGTTCTATTTTGGGCGGTGGCAAGCAAGTCTGGCATCTCGAGTTCGGTCCATTTTTTTATATTTGCGACCCAACTCTTTCTCTGACGACCTCGCCGACGACTTCCTTCGAGAGTGCCTTGGAGGATAGTCTTGGACAAGGTGTTGTGTCGGGTCACGTGGCCAAACCAAGCAAGCTTGCGCCGTTTCACAGTTGCCAGAAGGGGTTCATGTGGGCCCACCAGGGAAGTGACGATGCTCCGTACATATTCGTTGGTCTTGTGCTCGCGGTACGAGATGTGGAGCAACTTCCTCAGGCACTTGTTCTCAAAGGCCTGGATTTTTTTTTCTGAGTCTGCAAGCAGCGTCCAAGTCTCACAGCCGTAGAGTAGAATAGACACTACGAGGGACTTGTAAAGCCTGTACTTGATGGTGAAGCTGATGGAGTTACTTCGCCATATCCTGTCCAGCCTGGCCATTGCGGATGTTGCTGTACCTATCCTGATACGGATCTCTGCTATGCAACTACCGTCTTTGGACAGGGTGGCTCCCAAGTACTTGAAGCTATTGACCTCTTCTAGCTTCTGGCCGTTCATGTGAATGTTGCTGCTGCTGTTGCTTGTGGTGTTGATCATCACTTTGCTTTTATCCGTACTGATCTCCATGCCATAAGACCCTGCGCTACTTGAAAGTTTGTCTGTCAGGTTTTGCAGCTCACTATTGCTGCCTGCCATGAGGTCAATGTCGTCTGCGAATCGAAGATTGCACAGGGATCTGCCACCAATAGAGATTGAAGTATGGTAGTCGTGGAGGGTTTCCTGCATGATCTTCTCCAGGAATATGTTGAAAAGGACAGGAGAGAGCAGGCATCCTTGACGGACACCGATTGTCGTCCTGAAGAACTCGCCTGACTGATTGTTAAGTAGAACCGCGCTGCAGGCGTTCTTGTAAAGCGCTTCTATCATTTGGATCAGCCCCTCCTCTATGTTGAACGATCTCATGACTTGCCAGAGTCCGTCGTGCCAGACGCGATCAAATGCTTTCCTGAAATCAATGAAGTTGTGGTAGAGTTCGCGCTGATGCTGCAGATGTTTCTCGATCAGGACGCGGCAGTTGAAAATCTGCTCTACAGTGCTTCTTCCAACTCTGAAGCCAGCCTGTTCTTCTGCCAGCAGTTCCTCGGCGAAAGTTTTGAGGCGGTTGAGAATGAAAGTTTTGAGGCGGTTGAGAATGATTCTAAGCATTACTTTGCTAGGGTGACTTATCAGACTGATAGTTCTGTAGTTCTGGCACTGTTTCAGGTTTCCTTTCTTGGGGAGCGGGATCACTAGAGACTGTGTCCATTCTACTGGCCATTTCTTTTGCTCCCAGATCTTTTGACAGAGTGTAGTGAGTACCTTCGTTGTTACTTCTCCTCCATGTTTCAACAGTTCAGCAGGTACGTTGTCTACACCTGGAGACTTTCCTCCCTTCAGGCCGCGTACAGCTGTTTCCACCTCTTCAGCTAACACTGGCAGGTCTTCGGCCTTCCTGGCCCCAGCCTGGTTGTTTTGGAGGATGCTGGTGTCTGGCTCAGCCTTGTAGTTATACAAGTCTCGGCAGTACTCAGTCCATCTGTTTAGTATAGCAGTGTTTTCCGTAAGGAGTTGGCCGCTGCTGTCTTCGATGACTGTGGCTGTTCGCTGTTGAGTCTTGGTGAGGGTCCTTAGCATTTCATAAGCCTTCTTGCTGTTGCCGTTTGCCATGCCCTCTTCCACGCTACGACACTGGTCTTCAATCCAATCTTCTTTGGCTTCTTTCATCCTGTTCATACTGTTGTTAGCCAAGTACCAAACTACCATGTCCGCAGGGCAACGGCGTTGCTCGCATAACTCTAAAGTCTATGGCTAGGTGCTTGATAACGTGAACTTTTAAGAGTTTGGCTTATGTATTTTATATGCTGCCACTGTGCTTTTTACAAGGTGTTAAACGTGGTATGCTTACACTATAGCGTTTTTTAGTCTTACTGTGCAGTACCACATGGTATTTGCATTGATGAGACAAGCAGTAGTTCACAAAAATAACTTTTTGTCATAATTTCTACAAAATGTATCAGTCATAACACCTGACATACCAATTCTTTTGTGCATTTTTTTTTCTTGTTACACACATCGTCACATGCTACAAAATAGGTAAACATTCCAGGTTTTATAGTTTATTGCAATCTACTTTATCAAGCACAAGGTTCTTGGATATGAGAGGTGGCCATATAGACATGATCTGCTTGTAGCACATAACACACAAGAATGGCTGAACGATACTTATGACAACCACACTCCATGTCCAGCTGTGGAATAGGGCTGTGACAACTGTTTCGGAATACAGATGCATGGAGTGTGGCTATCGCATGTTCTGGCTGGTTATTTGTCATACTGTCTGCTACAGGATTAGTTCCTGTGTAAGCCTAGGTAAAGCT
Source organism: Semisulcospira habei (assembly GCA_036245525.1). Classification (NCBI taxonomy): domain Eukaryota; kingdom Metazoa; phylum Mollusca; class Gastropoda; family Semisulcospiridae; genus Semisulcospira; species Semisulcospira habei. Next base: position 146,450,777 of record BTPG01000007.1, read on the forward strand.
GATACTGATAGAAGTTTCCTTTTGACTTCAGTGTATCTTGTGCTCTAACCATGGTGTGCTCCGGGCAGGGATGCTCGATAGCCTTGGTTGGCAGATCTTCGAGAAGGAAAACTCCGAGGAAAAACCTGAGTAGATGGGACCCATAAGCCTTGGTTGGCAATCCATCTAGGAGAAGGATACTCCAAAACTAAACCATCCTGTGCTCCCAGGAAAGGCCTTTTGACCAGGAGCTAAGGGTGAGGTAACCCCGACAGAAACCCTGAGTGCTGAAGACGGAGGTACTGGGCTGCACAGCGCACTCTAATAAACCACAGTACCTATATACAGCCACATGACACTTGGAGATGGATTCAACCATGGTGTGCCGGCACTTGACTGCACAGGGTTGGTTAGTTCGGGGTTTAACATCCACGGCATTGAAGTGATAATGGATGGCCCTGATGGGTGGGTTTATGCGGGACACGTAAATCTATTTCCTATGGAGTACGACCTGAACACTGATCAATTCAGGCGCACTGCAACTGTGGCACTTTGATTTACCAGGAGGACTGCACAGCTTCTGCATGCCCTATTATATAGGCCCTTGGCTGACAGAGTTCAAACTTCGCGGACTCAGTTTGTGAGCTCAGGGCCCTAGCAGGGCATTTTAACAACACGTGCGGAACGGATCAAAAAGACTGAGTCTAAGCTTTAATCTTTTTATCAAAGTAGAAAAGTTTGATGTTGATTTGCATTCAGTTTGGACTTTAAAATGAAATAGTCAATATCTCAGTCAGGTTCCTAACCCAAAACAAAACTTGATATATCCAGAGTAAATGCTGTGCGACTCTTTAAGAACTAAAATAATACGCATTGTAATTTCTATAGAATGAAAGTCATTTAGTTATGGAAGTTCATGAGTTGAGCTGCATTTGAGTCAACAGTAGTATTGTGAAAGTTGTGCTGCTGTGGTCGTGTCTTGACCTGCCGGTTGACCATGGGCTGTGGATTTTATGGTTGATCTAGATTTAAGACTAATGCATCATTGTTTATCTCTTCCCTGTCATTGGCCACTGTCAGCTAGTACTGCTTCCAGCTACCTTACAGACCTATTTGAGCCTGTGACGAAAGGTCGTTTGGAGCCTGTGACAAAATGTCGTTTGTACCAGTATCTCTTCCCTGTCATTGACCATTGTCAGCTAGTGCTGCTTCCAGCTACCTTACAGACCTATATGAGGCTGTGACAAAAGGTCGTTTGTACCAAAAGTAACAACCAACAGAAATGTCCAAAGTAACAACCAACGGCAACAGAGATGTCTTTAAAATAGGCGTGTTTTAGGCACTGGTTAGTTTTGATGTATCTGGCATGTGGGCATGCACACTTAATTAATATGAATGCAGAAACAGATGATTTCCACTCCAGCAACGAATAATTAAATCTGGGCCTTTCTGAAAATGTTGGTTTTTCAGTGAGCATACGATGATAAATATGATCACATTAAGTCAGTTTATCTTTTTTTAATTAAATTCTCTTTCAAAAGAAATTAACTGTATAACCTGTTCTCACAGGTGGAAGTATGAAAAGTATTTTATTCCTTTTGAAATTAAGTTGTTGGTAACAGTGTTGGTTGTTACAGTGGACACACTCAGTCAATTTAAATCACAAAAAACCCACAGTTCTTCGTGTGATTACCATATTTTACCCCCCAAAAAGTTCTTCAGTCATCTGTATTTCTGTTATAAATCTAAGGACAATGACTGAAGAACGTTTTCCTGTCACTCAGTAGAGAAACATGTTTGTCACGCTGGACATACTACTGGACATACGCATGAAAATCATCTATAGATTAGTCCATTTGGTGAAAAAGAAACTCTGAGAGAAATATAAGTGTACCAACAAATTGAACAATGCCTTCATAGCGGAATCACAAAAAGAACTAATTTTCTGTTGTACTTGTAGTGCGGTTTTCTTGACTAAAAATGTCGGTTGTTAGGCACGTGATGTTTTATCACAGGCTCAGAATGAGCCTGTGATAAAACATCATGCGCCTAACAACCAACATTCATGAACTTGTCATGATGAACTGCGTTTTCTGAACTGATAATTTCAGAATTAAAATCCGGTACACTGTATCTTATTTTATGATAGCAGGTTCGGCTTCCTCTGACAACAAATGCTTCTTAACCCTTTGCATGTCAGTATCAGTTTTAGTCTGATAGTCCTGTAGGAATCATTGCGTCCAAATCGATACAAAGGTTGATATCTTTCAGTGTTTTTAAAGAGTTGGGTCCCAAAAGTACACCTTTCACTACAGTCGCACTGCTGGCACAGCTATGCTTTCCTGTTGAAGGGTCGGATTCAAATAGCACGTCACTACTGTATGTGTGTATATATGTAAGCAGTGTCAAAAATTCAATTTGTACTTGGAGTAATTTTTGCCTGTTGCATTTATTGCTTACTGCACAAAGGTCATGACTTTAATTGGCATTTTGAGCAATCCTGTGCTTATGTCTTGACATTCATACTCGGTCATGTGTGAAGTGTGAAGGCCAGGGCATATGAAGATCAGGGGTTAGTTGCATGAGTGAGCATAAATCCTGTGCAAGCCTCGTAGCAAGGTGCTCCACTTCAGCTCACCTCATTTAGTGGCTTGCGCGTGAAGGCGCCATGCTAATCTGGCACTACCCTTGAATTATCATGGTCAATCCATCTCCAGCTGTAGAGCTTCGGGGTGGTCAATCCATCTCCAGCTGTAGAGCTTCGGGGCTAAATGGGTTAAGCTCACTCATGCAACAGAGGTCAGAGGCAGAAGCATTCCCCTGACAGTGGCTTTGTGACATTCACAAAATCAGTCATTGTCTGTGCTGGTTTGATGTACAGGACACTGAGCTGTATGGTCCACAATCACAGACTAGCACGCATTTCTTTTCATGAGTGTACGAAGTTTTAGAATGGCGTTGGGATACCTTGATTCTCTAAATAGTGTAGATAGTTTTCTGTCTGTGGCTGACGAGAAGTGTGTGTGATGGTGTCGTGCATGACCTTTCAGCGTAATTTGCATAACACAAACTGCATTGTAAAAGACGTAACCGAAGGGGGAAAAAATGCTTGTAACACTAAGTAACAGGGGCACCTGATACATGAATTTCTGGCTCTGTAATTGCTGTCACCCTGGTTTAGTGGTTAATTCTTTTAGCCCCGAGTCCCTACAGCAGGAGATGAATTGACCATAATAATTTAAGGGTAGTGACAGATTGGCTTGGCGCCTTTAGGCGCCAAGCTAATCTGGCACCACCCTTGAGTTATCATGATCAATCCATCTCCTGCTGCAACTGGTACATAGTTGTTATGCAAAACCTACAAAATTTGAGAAATGAGACTTTGGGGCTAAAGCCCAAAGGGGTTAATATTTCATGAAATGTTTGTAGGCAACTTTCATAACTGGCACATTCCATCAGCTACCATCTGTTACAACTGAACCTAATGTCCTGTGAAAACCATTTTCATAATGTTGACTCGTTAATATACTGTTATTATAATGTAATGGGGACAGTTACCAATTTTCATAAATGTATACATGTATTTGACTGTTTATGGTGTTTGTGATAAACTTTTACCACAGCTTTTCTAGAAGCAGTTCTAAGAGGTCTGCGTAATCAATGTATCGATAGCAGGATTCCATTCTGTTGCCAACCATGCAAAGTCTGTCAAATAGGCCAGGGCTGAGAAAGGTCTAGTCGGCCTGTTGATCCACAGCTTTGGCGTGATATAAAACTGAAAACTGAAGAGTGTGGCACCAGCGTTTTCACTTCCTGCTTTGGTAAACTGCTGAAGTACGGTATCAAAAAACCCTTCACCGTCGAAAACACGATGCAACTGCAAGAGCATAGATCCTCTTATTTCTTAAGCCCCTGAACTGCGGGGGGTGGAGGGTTGGCGGCTCAGGAGGGGTCTGTTCCTCTTGCTGTAAACACTCTGCATCTGCGTGCTTTTGACCGCTGGGGTTCTTTGATGTTGAGAATGATCTCAAAAACACAATCTGTGCCCAGTTGCAGGGAAGGGGTTAATTGGGTGAGTGTGGTAATCTGTATAACTATAAGTTAATTGCATTAACCCCCTTGTGCATGCAACCGCCAGTTCTGTAAACAGCACTAGTGACTGCGTGTGTATGGTGCTTGTCCAATTTAACCCCAAGGTCACATCTCCCACAGTTTGGAGGTGTCACCTAATGACTGTACCAGTTGCAGGAGATGGCGCCAAGCTAATCGGGCGCTATCCTTGAATTATGGTGGTCAATCCATCTCCTGCTAAATTACATTGGGGCTAAATGTGTGAAACCAGTATTTTGTGATGAAGCTACCATTTCGGAATTTGTTTTTGGACACAGTCTTATCATTTCCATCTCTTATCATTTCCATCTTGTTTTTTCCCCCAGGATAAAAAAAATATGATGTGAGCCCAGCTACAGACATGCACAACTACAGCCTGCGTTCTATTCTGGCCTTCACCGTGCCATCAATCACAGCATTGCTGGGTCTCATCTGGTACTTTAGTCGTAAGAAAAGAGAAGATGGTGACGATGCAGCCGGGAAAGCGCCTGGGGACACATCTGGACAGCTACAGTCTGACACTAAAAATGTCTCGTGCACGGAAACGTCAGCTGCAGCTAAAGAAATGGTTGGGAGCAAAGTAACAAAGGATCCATCTGGTATCAACAGGACTGATGAAAATATGAAAGGTGGAGTCCGGTTAATGTCATCTACAGATAAAAAGTCAGTAAAGCCAGTAAAACTTGAAGAAGAAACAAAACTTTGTGCTGAAAAAGTCAGCAGCAATACATATGTCGGTTCTTCATGTTCTGCCAAAGTACAAGTTTCTCAGGGTCATGCTCATAGTGACATTTCTGCAAAAGTAAACGGTTCTGGTGATGCTTCACAGAATTTTTCTCTAGAATCTGCACGGGCAGCCCTGAACTTCAGGAGCCCCACAAAGCCTGAAACCCCCGGCGCTGTCAGCAAAGACATGGAAACGTCTGATTCTGGTGATCGCATGTCAGCAAGGAGAGCGAATCAAGCCTGCGTTGGGATGGCACAGACGTCTGGTGGTGATGGCGACGTCTCACTCTCACATAAGTCTGGTGGTGATGGCAACGTCTCGCTCTCACAGAAATCTCTTGGTGATGGCAACGTCTCGCTCTCACAGAAGTCGGGTGATGATGGCAACGTCTCGCTCTCACAGTCACATAAGTCTGGTGGTGATGGCAACGTCTCACTCTCACAGTCACATAAGTCTGGTGGTGATGGCAACATCTCATTCTTACAGAAGTCTGGTGGTGATGGCAACGTCTCACTCTCAGGGAACTTCTCAGCTTCAGATATTAAAACCCAACCTTCAGAGACTGCTACAGAACTGGATTTGACAAAATCTGAAACTGAGACTAATTCGTCAGGAAGGTGTGTGTCTAACTCGAGGGTGGCAGTAATGCCAAGAGAGTTGAAGGGCCAAGAGGAGAGAGTGGCTGTGACGGAAACCTTCTCACACACACCTGTACCTCTCTCGCTGTCTGCTGAAAAACCACAGTTCACTCATGTGTCTACACGTTCTACTGAGTGTCAGAAGCTGTCATCTGATCTGTTGGTGTGTGACATGGTTATGTCAGATGCCAGCGTGTTGCTGGTTGAGCCCGTGGTTTGTGAAGACATGGCTAAGAGTGAGGTGAACAGCACACAGACCGATGTTCAGTCGGATCTCAGCGATGTACAGCTTGCTGCCTCCTCCAGCAGTTCTGACCAGTCCACACTGAACAACACGGTCATTGAGGTGGAGCAGAGCGTCAGTCCTGCCATGCCTGCAGCGCACCACAGTACCAAACAGGAAGCAGGAGTCAGCAGGTGTGATATAGCCGTGGAAACGGTGGCTGCCACGTACGAAGAAAACCAGACAACCTCGGAAGATTTAGAAGTGCTTACAGAAGATTCCAGAGTGATTGATGAAGTTGTGGTTAAAACTGAAGTCTCCATGGCACATAGCACTCCTGGGATCAGTCAAGCTAGTGATGGTGGTTCCCAGAAAGTTGACTCCGAGAGTGCAGCTTCTGCTGACTCTCAGCATACCCACCAGCAGTCTTTTAACAGTGACTCTGTCAGTGATATAGCATTAGCAACCAGAATAAAAACAGCGTCTGTAGATAGTGAAATACCAACAGCGTCTGTAGATAGTGAAACGCCAACAGCGTCTGTAGATGACGAAATGCCATCAGTGTTACTGGACAGCGCTAGAGATGCAACATCTGTACAAACTATAGAACAGGGCAGCAGTGTATCAAAACAAGAGGAACATGCACAGGATAGCACGTCAGGTGTCCAGAAAACGGTTGACAGTCTTGACAACTATGGGGATACAACTCACGATAGACACAGTGATAAATCCAAAACCATGGGTGATTTTAATGGCACAAAATCCAAATCCTACACTTATGATGAGAAATGGTCAAAGTCTAAGTCGGAGGCCTCTAGTAGAGGCAGAAGAGACGGTGGTGGTGACATCACAGATCAGCGCAGAGGGACGGATGATAAGGCAGCAGCCCATCCAGCTGTGGTTGCAAATGGCCGCGTGGCTGATGTGGGTTCGCCTGGTTGTGATACACACAGTGAGGTCAGTGCGTGTCCATTGCGATGCTGTGTACTTGTTTACCTTTGCTAGGACCTGACTACCCAAGATGCCCTCTTAACCCATTACATCCTGAAGCTGATTTTTTTTTTATAAATCGCTCAATGCCTTATAAAGGCTGCATCACAGGAGATAGATCGACCGTTTTACTTCAAGGGTGGTGCCAGAACAGCTTGGCGCCTTGGGCGCCAAGCTGTTCTGGCACCACCCTTGAACATTCGTCACATTTATTTCAAGCCGTGGGTGTATCGGGATGAAAAGGGTTAAGAGAAGTCTTGAAGGGCAGAATGTGTCGCCTGTCGTTAAAGACCATAATTTAGGTGGCTACAGACACAGCTACTGCCACCTAAATGATGGTCTTGAATGACGGGCGATCTTTCATAAGGGTAGTCGCTCACTGGTTTACAGAACATGTACAGGGTTCGTGATAGAATTTTTCACAACCAGTCCCGTCCACCCCTCCTGTTAATTTTCCAGTTCGGATCAAAATCGGTCCCCAGGGCATGCTTTCCATAGGCAACCGCGGCAGATCAGTTACCTAGGGGTGGGGGTTCAACTTTTTTTCCCCCAACCTTTTGCTTCCAGGGGGCGAAAAATCTAAAAGCAAGGGGGGGGGAGGGGGGGGGGGGGGGGGGTAGAGAGGCGCTGCATTCCGCTCGGCGAAATATGAACGGGTGAGGGGTGTGGGTGTGAAAACTCGCCCTAATTTTAAACGTAGTTGAAGGGGGTGCTTCCAAATGCCGCAAAAAGGACTTTGTGGTAGCATTTTTACAAAATGGGGGGGGGGGGGGGGGGCGGGGCTGGAACTCCCTCCACAGATTTGCCCCTGCTCGAGGATTTTGTTTTCATAGGGAAAATTCTAACTGGTCCATCCAAAATAAAACCAATACCTGGGACCGGCAGTTTAAAATTTTTTACGTATTCTCTGTTAACAAACAGTAAAATAACGGTAATTATTGCGAACCCTGCATGTACATACTTTTTTTTTTTAAATCCTGTTCAATCGCGACACTCCACAATCGGATAGGTTTCAAAAACATTGTAGTTCAAGGCAGAGCTTTCAACTGAACATGATACAGTGGTGGTTGATGACCACACCTTATGCATTCTGTTCAGTTTGTAGTAAAACAAAAAATGGTAACTGCCAAGCGTGTTACTGTAAAATGCAAAAGAATAATGAAAGAAGCATGCTTACAAAAAGACTGCAACTGTGTAACTGTAATTGTGCTATAACTGTCTTTTCTAAGCGTGCTTCTTTCTTTGCTGGATTATTCTCCTCGATTCGTAGTAAGACTAATTTGGTTGGTCAGTCGGATGAGATCAAGAACTGTGTGGAAGAGACACGTGAGCCATGGGGTTTTCCTTGTGTTCAATCCAATAACACAGTTCAGCATTTTTGCTTCTCAGGATAGGTATGGTTTGTATCTTGTGTCCAGAAAACAGAACATGATGCTTTAACCCATTCAGCCCTGACGCACTACAGCAGGAGATGGGTCGACCACATGGTAATTCAAGGGTAGTGCCAGATTAGCTTGGCGCCCATCGGCGCCAAGCTAATCTGGCACTGCCCTTGAATTATCATGGTCGATCCATCTCCTGCAACAGGTGTGTAGTCTTTAGATGATGCCTACAAAATTTGGGAAATACGTGCTCCAGAATGAATGAGTTAATATTTCTCTTTATAGTAGTTTGTGTGAAAGGGGAAATGCTTCTACAGCGGGAGATGGATCAACCGTGATAATTTAACACATTCTACCCCAGGGCCAAGATCCCCAAATTTTGAAGCTGCCCTCTGAAGAGACGGATCGAGCATGATAGCTCGAGGGTGATGCCAGAATAGTTCAGCGCCTGTGGCAGCACCTTTAAACTGTCATGCTCGATCCGTGTCTTGCTGTGGTGTGTCGGGGCTGAGTGAATAAGGGAAGTGGTAGATAAACTTGCCGCATGATGGTGCTAAGCTGATACGGCACTATCCTTGAATTATCATGGTCAGTCTGTCTCCTGCAACTGGTATGTATAGTTGTTAACTTAAGTGACGCCTCCAACATGTTGGAAATGTTAGTGTAGGGTTAAAGTAACCTGCCATAATTTGCTGTTGGTAGGAGTCCAACGACAGCGGTCGTGGCGGCAGCGTGGGAGATAACCTTGTGGCGTTGTCGGCTGGGGAGTTGGTGCACTACGAGTTTAACTTTCCCTCCGACCTGTGTGGACGCCTGATCGGCCGTGGGGGTCGCAACATCCACTACATTAAGGAGGAGTCGGGGGCCACAGTCACTCTGGCCAGCAACCCATTCACACCCGAGTACCAGATCTGCCGGGTACAAGGTGAGCTGGAGTGGGATGGAGACTGTCTGCTATTAGGCTTTGAAAATTAACGCACTTAAGGTGAATGGCATCCAGCCCCGCGTATCCAGATGCCAGTCGTACATTAAGGAGGAGTCGGGGGGGGCCACAGTCGCTCTGGCCAGCAACCCATTCACACCCGAGTACCAGATCTGCAAGGTGAGCTGGAGTGGGATAGAGACTGTCTGCTATTAGGTTATTAAAATTAACACACTTAAGATGAATGGCATCCAGCCCCGCGTATCCGGATGCCAGTCGTCTCAAAATGAGTTCAGACCTGAGGACGAAATTATCAAATTTTAAAGATATCCTGAGACGCCTGTGTCACAGATCTGGGGACAAGGGTGTAGACTGTCGGCTGCTTGGCTTTCTAAACTTACTCATAGGACCTTGGGGACGACATCAAATTTTAAAGATATCCTCTGAGGTCTGTCGCAATTTCTGGCAATAGGCTGACCATGATATTTTAAGGGAGCTGTCAGAATAGCTTGGTGCCTCTAGGCGCCAGGCTGTTTTGACATCACCCTTTAAGTGTCTTGGTTGATTCCAGCACTGACATGTCATGTCGGGGCTTTATGAGTTGAGGTGTAAGTTGTGAGTTAACCCATTCTCCCCCAGACCCACCACAGCAAGATAAGGATCGACCATGATAGGTCAAGGGTGATGCTAGAATAGCTTGGCACTTACGGGCGCTGCAATGCAGTCTTCAGAGAACAATGGCAAAATTTGGGGATTTCGGTGTTGAGGTAAAATGACTTTTAAAGCAACACTTACTGGCAAGAGGCATTGACCTGTATGTGCCTACACAACTGCAGGGGCCCGTGAGGATCAGTGCCTCTTGCTGGTCACCATTGTATCCCTGACCCTCTGGCAGGCACAGTTATCTGGCAGTGAATCTGCGGTAGACTTTGTAATCCCTTTACTGCCAGTGAAGGTAGACTTTTCAAAATCATTGTAAACCCAACTGCTAAGATCCTCTGCTGTTGAAGGGCCCTGGATACAAAGTGGTTTCAGCAGTAGGCATGGACACTCGTGAGCGCATGGGCTTATGAGGATCTATACCTCTTGCAGTTGGGCGGTGTTCGTTTTTTCTCAGCAGTGAAGAGATTAAAGGCGTCAATTTTAGACCATGGCGGTGCAAGGGTTTAAACCGTTAGTACATGCATTGATGTGTGTAGGTAACTTGTCTGCTTGCGCGTGAAACTGTGAACTAGACACAGTGGCTGATATTAACTCCTTACCTGCTGGGGGCAAGGCGAACTCTACCCATCTCCAAGAGACATAAATCCTCACGAGCCCCCGCAGTTGCGGGGGCTCGTGAGGATTTATGTCTCTTGTTCCGTGTCCTTTGTGCCCACGTTTGTTCCCATTTCATTTGTGTTCTCCATGCGAATGTCGGTCAGTAAGCTGTAATTTCAGATATGCAATCCGCTGCCACTGGCAGACAATGGGTTAAACGCTAATAACATTTGTTGTAGAGTTGTCATGGTCGTGTTTTGCAGGCGTCCAGGCGGAGGTTGACAAGGCGTTGATGATGATTCGGAAGAAGTTCCCCATCGTCCGGTACCCGCAGTTGGACATGACGCCCATTGGCCCTCCTGCGCCCACACCCATCATCATACCAGAGGTGATGCAGGTAAGGCCCAAAGTTGCAGGTTGGAACACAGTAGGTCATTGTCATGTCCCACTGCGGATTGAATTCGCTGTCATCTCCTCCGGATGTACAAGATGTCCATTGTGCCCAAAAGAAGCGCAAGAAGCTGCCAAATCCACAATGTTTTAGTATTATCAAGTCAGTATGTCTTGCTTGTGTGTTTTATGTTTTTGTCAGCCAAAGAAAATTTTCCATTTTATGCTTGTCGTTTAAGTGGACAATAAAGTTTATTGAATTCAATTTAACCCTTTGTCTTGTCAGCAGTGGTTTTTGTTACAATGATTCCTGCAGGAGTTCCAGCAAAACCACTACTGACAGCCAAAGGGTTAATAATCGCACTTGTTTGATCACTTCTTCCTTATTGAAAAATAATTTCGGTTATGGTAAAGAGACTGAAAAATTGCCTGATAGGTGCTCTCTGTAGGTGACAGAAAAAGGAATATGGAAACAAAAATGGGTGGTCTCCTTTGACAGGTGGTTGCCTTAGAAAGGTGATTGCCTTTACAGGTTTGACATATCATATTAACTCATTCTACCCCAACACCGATATCCCCAAGTTTTGCCGTTGTCCTCTGAAGACTGCATTGCAGTGCAGGACACAGATCGACCATGATAGTTCAAGGGTGATGCCAGAATAGCTTGGCGCCCATAGGCGCCAAGCTATTCTGGCATCACCCTTGAACTATCATGGTCGATTATCTTGGTGTGGTTTGTCTGGGGTAGAATGAGTTGAGTGGCAGGCTTCTATTAAACAGGTTATGGAGACAAGGCTGGGCACTTGTGTGTATGACTATGAGCATTACAAATGGTGCGTGTGATTTCAAATCTGCCTGTACCATTTCCACGCAGTTGAACCTACCTGAGGGAGTGTCGGTGGACGTTGTGGTGTCGGCCATCGTCAACGCGGGTCACATCTTCGTGCAGCAGCCCACGCACCCCACCTTTCCCTCATTGGAGCGTCTGCAACACTTCATGAACACCTGCTACATTGACCAGAATGTCCCGGACCTGCCCAGGCCTGTGGAGGGTGAGTGTTGTGCATAGTCATACAAAATACCCCCTTGTGCAGCCACGGGTACTTGTTTAGAGTACTGAGGGGGGGGGGGGGGGGGGTAAACAGAGTGACACAAGAGGCATAGGTTGTCGTGAGCCCCTGCATCTGCAGGGGCTCATGAGAATCTATGCCTCCTGTCAGCGGTTTCGGCTGGTGCAGGACTGACTGAAGGAGTCAGAAGCAAGCGGTGCTTGTAGTGATACAGAGTTTACTATCGTGTACTCCTGGACTGCACAGTAAGCGAGAAGCTGTCACTTTGACGTGTCGGTGTTTAACCTAAACCCATTTAACCCCACCGCTGCATTTCCCAAATGTTGGAGGTGTCACCTGGTGACTGTGTACCAGCTGCAGGCGATGGGTCCATCGTGATAATCAGGTGCCAGCCTCATCTGGCACCACCCTTGAATTATCATGGTCAATCCATCTGCTGCTGAAGGCAGTACTGCCAACCCTTGGGAATTTCCATAATTTTGTTACTAAAGTTGATTTTGGTTACGGAAGTACGGAAATGCGTGATTTGTTACGGAAATTTAATTTTATGATTATTTTGTTGTTGTTGGTCTGGCTCGTATGCAGACATTCGGCTTTGCGTGCCAAACCGATCACGCACATAGCTCCTGACGGAAGACAACTTGATAACCAATCGGCGCTCGAGTTGTATTTTTTAGCAGCCAATCGTATTGCTGTTATCACGTCACTGTTTTGTGTTGCAAAGCTGTCGGCGAAGCGAAAATGTGATGCTGGTAGCAGTGATGGGGAAAATGAACAAAAGAAAACGGATTCCACGGGCCAGGTTTACAGAGGTAGTTGCAGTGAAACCGGATTACGTGAGATGTAATGTTTGTTTGTGCGAATTCAGCATTCGACATGGACGATTTAATGATGTTCAGCGCCATTGCGAAGGCAGTCGGCACCAGAGTAGAGGAGAAGTTATCTGGACTGATGTGGATAGAATTGCGGGACTTTGTTTTTTTTTTAATGTGTGGCTTTTTAGTGTACTACATTCCGCGACGTAATGACTGAAGTTCTTTGGAAAATTACAGAAATTCTGATTTTCCATTACTGAAATTAATTTTGGGGGTTGGCAGCTCTGTGAAGGTCATTGGGGCAAAATGGGTTAATTAGAGAATGAACCTTTCAGTATTACGATATTACTATGTTCTTCTTAGCATGAGCAGGTCGTGCAGACTTCCTGATAGTATATGTAGTTTAAAGAATATCTTGAGTTGGTCATCTTTTTAGTGACAACAGGTGTCTGGAAGTTACATTAGTACTTCTTATCTGTTGCCAGGTGGAGTGATCTGTGCATCAGAGAGTGAAGGCCAGTGGTACCGCGTGCAGGTGATGCAGGTGTATGAGAAGGACGATGCATGTGACATCAAGTACGTCGACTACGGAGGATACGCCTGCGTCCTTCTCACGTCTCTCAGGCAGATCAGGTCAGTGTTTACCTTAACCCATTCAGTCCTGATGCACTACAGCAGGCGATTGGTCGAACATGATAATTCAAGGGTAGTGCCAGATTAGCATGGCGCCTTCAGGCGCCAAGCTCATCTGGCACTACCCTTGAATTATCATGATCAGTCCATCTGCTGCAGGGTCCCTGGGCTAAATGGATTAAAAATTGCTTTTATATATATATATATATATATATATATATATATATATATATATATATATATATATATATATATAGATATAGATATCTTTAATCTTTCCTTTTGTGGTAAGTATTTTCTCAAGTGTGTGTGTTGTCTCTTTGCAGAAGTGACTTCATGACGCTACCTTTCCAGGCTGTTGAGTGTTACCTGGCCAATATCACACCACTACAAGGTAGACTGCCATTCACAATAACAACATGCGCCAGTTATTGCTGTTGAATGCTAATAATCATTGGCCAAAGTAAACTGCACCCTGTATTTTACAATATGTCCTATGTTTAGATCCAGCATAAGGTAAAGAGTATACAGAAGGGCAAAACAAATGACATTTTTGGAATCATTGGAAACATCAAGAGTTTCCAATGATTCCAAAAACGTCACATTTCTTCAGCTTGTCAGTATAGCTAGGAAAGGGGGCTAGTCAGGGAGAAAACTGTGGAGCTTTACAATTAGAATTGAGATCATAAACCTAATTGGCCAAGCACAGTGAAAGTGTTGGGGGGGGGGGGGGGGGGGGGGGGAACAAAGTAAGTCGGTATGAAGTCACTGCCTGAGGAAGCACACTGTTTCTACCTTTGTACTCGCAGCATTGAAAATGTGAAAGTTGCATTTGGTTTAAAAATGGCTATTGCACTTGATTTGTGTTTGTGTCTACAGATGAAGAGTACTTCAGTGAGAAGGCCAGTGAACAGTTAGCCGAGCTGACGACCAGCAAGGTTCTACAGGGCCAGGTGATAGTGCGTGGCGATGACAGCGTACCTTACGTACACCTCTACCAGGTGTCTGGACATAGTGTGAGTATCACAGTGGGCAGTTTTAGTACATTAATCCCTTCACTGCTGAGAAGAATGAACCATCCAACTGCAAGAGGTATAGATCCTCATGAGCCCCTGGACTTGCGTGGGCTCATGAGGATCTATGCCTCTTGCCGAAACCACCCAAACCACTGAAACCGCCCATTATCAATTTGGTGCTGTGGACGTTAAACCCTGAACTAACTCATAAGGATTTTGTCTTGCAGCTTGGGAAGCGTTCATCTTGCCTCAGCAGTGAAGGGGTTAAAAGGTTAATGTCAGCATCTACAAGTGCCCTTGTTTGTTTCTGGCATGAACACTGGTGCCTGTTTGTGTGTTCACAGGTGTTGCTGATCAACCGGGAGATGGTGAACAGGGAAGTGGTCAGATGGATAGAGATCTTGTAGGGCCTGCACATCTGAGCGGGTCGCCAGGATCATGCTGCGTGGGCGTGTGTTTGTCACAAAGTTTGGAACACTCTAGGCCTACGCTGGAGCAACAGTCTCGAGGTGCAGCAGATGCGGATATTCTCCAGCAGAGGGCATAGATTGACGTGAGACCCAGCGGTTGATGGATGGTTGCCAAGGTTGGAGTAACCCTCAATACGAGGCACACATGACTGGGTCTTGTCATGCACAAGGCCCCTGTGGCCGCAGGGGTTCATGAGAAACCACGCCTCAAGCAACTTGCCAGGCTTGCTGAGAACTACCCTGCACCTGATTGTAGCGGGTTGGCGTGTTGTACAGGTTCCCATATTGTGTGTGTGATGCGCTGGATTCTATTTAAATGCATTCTGTCTGTGTTTTTTTATAAGTGGTACGCCTAACCGGAGAAAGCACCCTCAGTCTTGGTTATTCAAATGAGGCTGATCTCTTCCAGCGACAGTTATAAATTCTCACAATTCTCTGTAGGCTGCATGGGCCCGTGAGAATCTGTAAATGTGGTTGGAAGGAGCTGGATATAGGACTACATTTATGAGTGACACATTCACGAGAGATCCCCTGTCATTAAAGACCATCATTTAGGTGGCTACAGTCACAGATACAGCCAGAGTCACAGTCACAGATACAGCCACAGTCACAACTACAGTCACAGCCACAGTCCCAGCTACAGCCATCTAAATGATGGTCTTTAATGACAGGTGACACTGTGTGCCCTTCAATCATCCCTTGAGAGAGCGCCTGTCTTTTCAGACCATCTTTCTTGCAAAAAGGTTGGTAGCTCGAAACAGGTTTTAGTGTGTTTTTGAGTTTGTTTTGGAGTGGGTTTCATTTTGTCTCGACAGTTTGAAACACTGCCTTCATTACTGATGCTCTGGCCCGTCTGTGGCTACAGACGATATACAATGTCATGTCACTATGTGGTCTGTTTAAATGTTTGCATTTATACTTAGTTGAGAGATTTACTCGATGATAAATTATATCTGTTGTTCTGTAGTCATAATGTTTATCATTTATTCTTTGTTATAGCAGCAAAGTTTGTGATTTTTGTTTTCGGTTCAGATTTGACAAATCGTTTAAAGGCAGGTCATCGTCATGTCCACTTGTAGTGTGCATGACAGCCATGTTGGCGATGAAGCTTGTGGTGCTGTGTAAGGCACGCCAAGAAGAAGGAGAGGGGAGAAGGGTTATGAGCAGTTTGTGTTTGATAGATGTTGGACAAAGTTAACCCATTTAGCCCCAATGCCCTGCAGCAGGAGATCTATTGATCATGATAATTCAAGGGTAGTGCCGGATGAGCTTGGCGCCTGATGGCGCCAAACTCATCTGGCACTACCCTTGAATCACCAAGATCAATCCATCCGACAAATGGTACATAGTTGTTTGACAACACCTTCAAAATTGGGGAAATGCGCCCATGGGGTTAAATGGGTTAAGTGCAGAAGAGGGGAGTCTTGAGGCTCTTGTGAAATGACTGAATGCAGTCGGCACAGCAAATTTTAACCCGGTGTCTGTTGGCGATGGTGTTTGTTGTGGCAATTCCTGCAGGAATCACCTTGACAAAAACCGTGACCGACAGCCAACAGGTTAAAAGTTCTGGCACCAGACCTTCTCTTGTCATCCAAGCCGGGAATAGTGAGTTTAGATGAGGATGAAGAGTGCAGAGTGTGGGAAGGGGTGGGTGGAGTGACTAGTTTCTACAGGTACTCTGACGCAGTGGTACGGAAACACTGGTAGGGTGGGTCTGACAGAGAACCTTGTGGTGAGACCTTTCTTACTTCCGAAGCCAAATGGCTTGGTGTTTAAGGCAGCAACTAGTTCTTGGAGGTGCTGGAGCGCTGCTCAGTTTAAATACTGGTAGGTCAGACTGAGCACCGTGCGGTTAGACCTCTTTTTCACACAGAGCCAATCACCTTGGCTGCTTGACCCATTTAGACCCACGGGTGCTTTTCCCACATTTTGGAAGTGTTGCTGGACGACTATGTACCGGTTGCAGGAGGTGGACTGATCTAGATAATTCAAGGGTAGTGCCAGATGAGCTTGGCGCCTAAAGGTGCGCCAAGCTCATCTGGCACTACCCTTGAATTATCATGATCAATCCAATTATCATAATCAATCCATCTCCTGCTGCAGGGCTGAAAGGGTTAAGACGATTTGCTTAGAGCTTTATACAAGTATGTGTTGGATTGACTATGTTGGTCTCAGGTTAGTTTGGTATAGCATATGATGATAATGTAAAGTAGTTTTATATAACACTGTATTTCCTACTCTAACAACACCCCCCACCCCACAAGAAAAAGTAAGGTCCTTGAAAGGTGTGCTAAATGTAAAGGTAATCAGCTATACACTCTAGCTGTCGATTTATCTTGTTGAGTTTGTGCTGAAAGAACATGCAGGGTGATGTTATGGCTGCGTAAGTTCAACATGCAACACATTCTGTGGGTTTCACACAGTTAAAGCGTGGTGCCAGGGTAGCTTGCGCCAAGAGGAGTCAAACTGCTCTGGCACTGTCCTTGAGCACCCCCCACCCAGGTCTGCCCTGGGGGACATGGGTGGGGTTAACTACTTTTTAGTTCCCAGGGTCACCCTTGTCAGCCCCACAGGGTGGGGTTTCCCCTCTATTCTGGGGCATGTGTTTCTGTCTACTCTTGTATTTTCCTTTTTTAAACGCTCCTTTCTGTCTGCGCTGCCTGTAGCTCTTGATACTGTGTATGTGTGTTGCTAAATGGTCTTAGCTTTATTTAGGCCCCATGTCGTAGGTTTATTTAACGTATTGGACCGGCTGGCGACGTACATTCAATATTCTGTTTAGTTGGGTTTTTTTCACATGCAGTGCAGGCACGTCCTGAGAAAGCCTTGTTGCTCTCGGGACGTTAAGCAATGTACAATCTATCTGTCCTTGAGCGTTAATAGTGGAACCGTCGTTCTTGAACTGTAGTGTGGCGGTCTCCCAGGCGTACAGTATTGACCCGTTTAGCCCCGAGTCCCTATCGACCATGATAATGCAAGGGTAGTGCCATATTAGCTTGCTGCCTTCGCACGCCAAGCTAAGCTTGCACTACCTTTAATTTATCATCCCCCACCCGGGTCTGCCCTGGGGGACTTGGGTGGGGTTAGGTATTTTTTAGTTCCCAGGGTCACCCTGGTCAGCCCCACAGGGTGGGTTTTTCTCTCTATTCTGGGGCATGTGTTTCTGTCTACCCTTTGTCCATTCACCTGTATTTGCCTTTTTAAAACTCACCCTACTGTCTGCACTGCCTGTAGCTCTTGATATTGGATGTGTGTTGCTAAATGGTCTTAGCTTTATTTAGGCCCCATGTGTTAGGTTTATTTAACGTGTTTGACCGGCTGGCGACATACATTCAATGTTCTGTTTGTTTATTTTTTTCACAAGCGGTGCAGGCACGTCCTGAGAAAGCCTTGTTGCTGTCGGGACGTTAAGCAATGTACAATGTACAATCAATTTAATTTATCATGGTCAATCCACCTCCACTGGTACATAGTCGTTGAGCAACACTTCCAAAATTTGGGAAAAACACCCGTGGGGCTAAAAATGTTAATTTGGACTATAGGGCTCCGTGTGCAAAATACATGCGGTCTTCACATTCTCAGTAGTAAGGTTATAGACTTGGACCATTGATCTTGCCAACAATAGCAAACATGTATCTGGTACCAGTCAGAAAAATGGATCGTTCCTAACCTTCTGGCTGCAGGAATAACAACACCCTGACATCCTGCAGGAATAACAACCCTGACATCCTGCAGGAATAACAACCCTGACATCCTGCAGGAATAACAACACCCTGACATCCTGCAGGAATTGTCACAACAAAACCTGCTGCTGACAGCCAAAGTGTTAATGTAGTCGGTGTGTGTGTTTCTTCTCAACAAACGTGATCGTATGTAGAATGTCCGCCAGGTATGCAGTATCTATCGCTGCTCTTTCTCCTGCAATAAGCTTTGCTTTGATCAGTTAAAAGGGTTTGCCTCTGTCATTGTGCAGCCTTCCGTTCTGCATCAACCTATTGACAATGAAGAAATACGATATGCCAGTAAGGAGATTGTTCTTAACCCTTTAGAAAGTGCTATTTACAGCACAAGGGTTAATTCATGTGCCGCCAATCCTTTTTATAGACTAGCATTATTTAACACAGTTGCATGCCATATACAAGCCGTTATATGCGCTTAACCTTTTAGTTTCGCTAGCACTTTATGTTGATGTGATTCCTGTAGGAATCACCTCAGCATGAAGTGCTATCGACGGCCAAAGGGTTAACTTTTTGTGTGCAGCTTATTTGGTACAGTGAACAATGGCTTTCTTGTGGATCCACGCAGGCAGGACAATGCCATCTTGTGAGCAGTGGCACTTGCATGAGCAACTTTATGCTGTGTATTACGTGTACCATTAGCCATTTTTTGTTTGCTTTGAAGCCGTCCATGTGACATACTGCCACATTTTTTGTTCCAAATGATCACATTCATTCTGACCTGCTGTTTGTAGTGCAAGTGAGGGTTTAGGGGAAAGGGGCCCAAGTCGGACAATACCTTAATACGTTCAGTGCCGAGAAAATTTCAACACGCCCAACTGCAAGAGGTATAAATCCTCATGAGCCCATGCGACTCAAGGCGCTCATGAGGATCTATACCTCTTACTGACACCACTTTAAATCCATCTTCATAGAACAGCTAGGGCTTGTTGATGTTGAATTGACGAAGACTGCAGAAACAGGTTAATCCTTCAGCTGTTTGTAGTGCTTTTTTTCGATGAAAGGTGCATCCAGCAGCCAAAGGCTTAGTATACTTGTGGTGTACAGTGTAAAAAGCATCCGACGTATGGAAATTCAACTGAGTTACGCAACATTTTGTTTCCTTGAAACACATTGATAAGAACACACATGCAGGGTCAGAGACATGTTTTCCCGAAGGAGGGCAGTTCAGATTTCCATAAAGTAAAATAAATAATTTGATAGTTAGCCTGTAAGGCACAGGTTTCCCCCCTCCTGCCCCCACCATCACCAACACACAATGGAAAGGAGAGGGAGTTAGACTAAAATGAAGAGAATGAGCAGCCAAATGAAATCCACCACATTTGGCTTCAAAAATGGGAGTGAACCAGACACGCACGCACACCCACCCGTATGCTTGCGTCCATGGAGCAGTCATTGCATCAGTCCTCGTTTGTTCTTTGTTAACATGAAACGAGTATTATAGTCATAATCTTGGTGCCATGCTGGCAGTTTCTCCACTACAGCCACAAACTTGATTCCCTTTATTAATAGCCATCACGGAAGATGCTTGATAGAAATTATGTTTGCCATTATATTTTTAGTTTGATGCTTTTGATTTATCATGTATTCAAGATTATTGGTTTGTGTATGATGGATGTGTTATTGTCAGCATTTACTATTAAAGGACTCTGTGTAATCTTTACGAAAGAGAAAAAAACTCATTGTTAGATGTGCCATTTGGTATACCACTCATTAACAAAAGCTTCTCTCTTTTTTGTTGTTGAAATTTTTAAGAAATATTTTCTTTGAAGTGTCATTGAAAGTGGTATTCCCTTAACCCCATTTAACCCCGAGTCCCTATAGCAGGAGATGGATTGACCATGATAATTAAAGGGTAGTGCCAGATTAGCTTGGCGCCTGCAGGCGCCAAGCTAATCTGGCACTACCCTTGAATTATCATGGTCAATCCATCCCCTGCAACTGGTACAAAGGCAACACCTCCCAAATTTGAGAAATGGGACCTTGAGGGTTGGTTAGCCCTTGGGCCTGTCGGAAGCACGTTTTTTTTGTAGGAATCGTCGCGACAAGAATCGCTGCCAATAGCTACCATCGGTAACGGTTTTTGTCGTGTTGATTCCTGCAGTAACATGCCTCCTTCCGAACTGTTTACAGTCCAGTCGCATGCCTGTTTACAATACTCGAGGCCGCGGACATTGGGGGGGGGGGGGGGGGGGGGGGGGGGGGTACAGTCTCACTTTGGCCAGGTTAGTTTATTTACTTATAATTTCAGAATACTATGTGCATGCTGATATTGGTGTTTGCGCGGCTCCATGTAATTGTATGCATGTGCGGGAATCTCAAATCAGTGAGCTGAATATCTCCGTACCATGCCGTGTTTCAGGAAGGGACAGTGAGTGAATTGTAATTGTGACCAGTAAACAGCTCGGCGGGTCAAAGAATTCCCGCGTTCTGTGTGCTTCATGTCGCAACTTGCTGGCTAGATTCTTCATTAAATATTTCTGTTTGCAAAAATATCGCATTGAAAAGAACAGACCACGTAACCTGGAATGCACAAAGGATGGAAAACACGAAAAGATGTATGGTATTTTAAACTATCTAACCCTGCTGTGTTTATCATGAACTCCACAGTTTCAATCCACAGTGTCGGGACTCTACCCTTCAACAAGGGCATGCTTGACTGCATTTTTGTGTACCAGTCGATCTGTTTTCATGCTGCAGTGAACAAGTATGTGCCACTGCCAGGGTGTAGTTCACTTTGGGCAAAGCGTCCGCAAACCAGCAGCGCAAATGTCTCGGCATAATCGCCTGTCAAATTATGCCAGCACCGCATTTAATGACACGTCTGTGGCTTGGATTTTCCGTCTACATCATTTTATTAACCCTTTTAGCCCCAAGGTCCCATTTCTCAGATTTTGGAGGTGTTGCCTAACGACTATGTACCAGTTGCAGGAGATGGCTTGACGATGATAATTCAAGGGTAGTGCCAGATTAGCTTGGCGCCTGAAGGCGCCAAGCTTATCTGGCACTACCCTTGAATTATCATCGTCAAGCCATCTGCTGTAGGGATCCAGGGTTAAAAGGGTTACCCCTGTGGCTGTCATCAGCGCTTTTTTGTCGTGGTGATTCCTTCTGGAATGGCTTAGCACTTTGCGATAGGGGCAGCAGTTTGACTCTCCTGTGAGACAAACAAAATCATGCGATCAGATTGATGTTGGGTTTTTTTGTTTGTTTGTTTTTTCGGCACATTGTGTGCATTGGCATTTAGGTGTTGCACGCACTGCTAAACCAGTGTACGGTTGTGCTTGGGTACATTTCTGTAAAGTGTGATTGATTTTGGTTGTGGTTAAGTGTACGCTTCACTTTTTGAGTTTTGAATGTTTCATTAATTTACCTTGAAATGTGATTGGTAATTACGACTTCAAATGTGTGCTGGCCTGTAATGTTTGGATTTTACAGTTCCAATGTCCACAAGTGTTGTTATTGTTAAGTAGCATAATTGTGCTTGTCTTAAAGCTTTAATGAACACACACGGCTGAGAGAGGTCATGGTGTAAACTTGCAAAGTTGCTGTCCCTGTTTCTTTACATGTTTAGGTCTTTTCCACAGGCAGACAAGTTGAAAGCAGCGATGCACGTTTTGTTTCCATCACTCAGAATTATTCCGTATATTTTTAAGTCCCCTCTGTTTATTGAAGGGACTTTTTTGGACGAGTGGCGATGGGGCGAATTTAATAGCATGTCCACGATTCAAAGGCGGGCAGGCCTAAACCTCTAACAATTGAAGTAACAAGATAAAAATTACGTCATGTCTAGCTACCCTAATAACCTCGCTGCTGGACGTACATTTGGCGCTAAGCGCCGTATACGCTTATGTATGTTTGTGCGTATGTATGTAAACAAGAGAATCTACGATGTTTCTAAAAACACAAGCTTGAAACTTGGCGAAATGCTTTCTTTAGTGGGTGGCTAAGAGAGCCTCCGAGCATATTGTAATTGAATGTCTCACTGAAGACATAAACAACCGTTTATAGGAAGTTGGTTGACCCAGATTAGAGTCCGAAATGTTTGTCATATTTACTTGAACTTTTGCATATAGCTAGTTTTGAGAGAAAGACATTGGATGAATTCGTTAGCGAGCATTGTATCCTTTCAACTTCTTTAGTAAAAATAATTCTTTTCAGAAAGTAATTTAAACACTAAAAAACCTTTACTTATAGAGAAAGTCAGACGGTGGCGGTGACGTAAAAGTGGCAACTCCATCACCACGCAGACACTGACATAATACACTAAATATGACGTCATTCTCTCTCGCGCGCGCGGCTCTCTCTCACACAAACATGCGCGCAGGAGGAATAGATC
Organism: Semisulcospira habei; assembly: GCA_036245525.1. Taxonomy (NCBI): domain Eukaryota; kingdom Metazoa; phylum Mollusca; class Gastropoda; family Semisulcospiridae; genus Semisulcospira; species Semisulcospira habei. The sequence continues at coordinate 146,473,478 of BTPG01000007.1, forward strand.
TTCGTGAGCCCTCCAGGCGCATGAGGATCTATGCCACTTGGAAATGTTTGGAGCACCCGCGCACGCATTAACACGCACACACACATCGACGCGTTCAGAAGAGCATGCAGGTGACCCGTGTACTTAGTATATCATGTAGCTAGGTAAACTAAAGTCACCCTGCTTTCACACAAATTATAGCAAGACTGAAATTGTACCGTGAAGTTCTAGTTTTGTCACCATTTTCTCAAGCCTATGAAGCGAAAGTGAAACTCGTATCACGTAAAATAAAAAATTACGGAAAAACTAAAACTTACGTCATAACAAATGACGTTTGACAATTCAATGACGCGTATGTCCTGCGCGCCTTACAGAACTCATTGGCAAATCTGCGAAACTTTTTAAATAGATAATTCAACATCAGAATCAGGTCAAAGACAAAAGGTAGAGACCATTGACAGCGAGGACAGCTCTCATATAGAAGGGACTTTGTGGATTATGGTTCATCCCATCTTGTAGTTTTTATATATAAAAGTTTAGCCGCGGGGTTACAACAAAAATAATGGATTAAATTTTGTTTGACTTTAGGTGTACTGAAACTTCTGGGTCTTCATCTCTGTCCTTCCGTGGACAATTTTAAGTTGATTTCAGCAGCAGCTGCCGGTGCGCCGGCAGCTGCTGCTGAAATCAACTGGATGGAAAGTGACATCGGTTTATTGGACAGTGTCTGCGTGAACTTGATTGGATTGCTGTAAATCTTGGCTTAATCAGTAATGTACAGAGTGGATTTCTTATCCCTGTTGGTGTGTTCAAGCGATTGTGTTTTACTGTTTGTGAAAAAGGTTCATAATTTAAGGAGAATCTGTGTGGGTATTTTTTAAAAATTATTTTCTCGTGAAGTACTTGTATTCAGACACGTTACTCCAAAATTCCTATTGGCTTGACAGCACTGCTTGATAAAATCATTTTTGTAACCATTGCTTGTACGATTTTGTTTTCTGTTGGTTCTTACACGGCCACTCGATTTTCTGTTCTGTCTGTGGCGCAGACACAATACGCATGTACGTCCTTGTTGCTGTCAGGATGTTACATAAAGAACAAATGAATCGGTCGGGCAGTTCTTGACCCATATCATACTGAGGCTAAAAGCTTCAAATGTGTACACTGCCATATATATGCAAGCTACATTACAGAACTTACAGATGAGGACATAGACCAATGGCATTAGTTCCAGGGTGGTGCCACAATAGCTGGGCGCCTAGAGGCGCCGAGCTATTCTGGCACTACCCTTGGACTATTTTAGTCACGCTTGTTGCACACACTGGTGTATTCCGAATGATAAGGGTTAATATTCAAAATGCTCTGTTGCTGTTTGTAGTACTTACAGATACGGAGATAGACAAGTGGCTTTAGTTCAAGGGTAGTGCCAGAATAGCTTGGCGCCTAGAGGCGCCAAGCTATTCTGGCACTACCCTTGAACTATTTTAGTCAAATGTATTTCGCACACTGGTGAATTCCGAATTATAAGACGAAATGGACGCATTGGTTTTTAGTTCGAAGAGCAGAGAGGTTCACTGTAATTCAGGCACAACCAAAGTGCGTTAATGCAGAATTCTCTTGTCAGGTGCAAGTTTGTTCGAGTGTCAAAATAGTACGCTGGTGTCAGGATATCTAAAATTAATATATCATCAGAGTCCACTTAATTTGTGGTCAAGCTAGCCAGACTTCTTTTTTCTTTTCTTTTTTTCAGTAGCCCTATTTGTCGAGGTGATACGTGCGGAATCACCTCCGCAGAAAGAGTTACCGACAGCGAAAGGGTTAAAAATAGGTTGATGAATTTTTTTTATTTATCACCAGATAAAGTAAAATCTAAAAAGGTCACCACAGAGCCCACATGTGCCATTTGCAGTAATTGCTAATAGTTTGGGGACAGAAGGATGACGTCAGTTCTGTCTGGACTGTTTGTGTGGTGGTCTGTGATTTTGGACCATACAGCTGTAGGCGCCATAGGACCAAGATCACAGACCCGCACAACCTCGTTTGTATACACGTAGGCCTACATTGTATGACGTAGTTTCCTTGCTATTGGGACGTAAGGGGTTTCGTCAGCGATGTTTTGTTTTTACTGCATTGCAAGTTTTAACGCTTTGGCTGTCGGTAGCGGGTTGTTTTTTTTTGTTGTTTGTTTGTTTGTTTGTTGTTGTCGCCATGATTCCTGCAGGATGTTGTGATTCCTGCAGGATGTTCTGATTTCTGCAGGATGTGATTCCTGCAGGAATCCTTGCGACAAAAACCACTACCGACACGCAAAGGGACATATCTTCAGCTTCTCCTTGGTGAGTGCGCAGATGGTATAATATTATAAGTTATTGGTCGGAGGGGTTCGCTATACAAGCCTTTATAGGCCTGAGGGAGGTCAAAGGAATCATTGTACCCCAAAGGCCTGAGGGGTACAATGATACCTTTGACCTCCCGAAGGCCTACAAGGTTCCGTGCAGCGAACCCCTCCGACCAATAACGTGTTTGTTTTCATTCCTCCACTATTTTCGTAAAAGAAATCAAAAAGACATCTTGCGACCTGGATCACGTCAGACATGACTGACGTCAAAGGAATATACCTTTTACATAATAGACATGACGTAATTAAAAATGTCATGACGTTGCCGTCTCCATTACTGAGTGTGCTTGTTTCGAACAACACTAAGTAACTTTGTACTTTAGAACGTTTGGCAATCTTTTATAGAACAAAACTGGCATCCAAGATGCGTCATCGAGAGGGCTACAAAACGTCCGCCATTTTTCGCTACAGGGGTTTTTATATCACGGTCACATGGTACGGTTTGCGCTAAAGTGACTGGTCGTGTGTCGAGGAAAACAAAAGCACCTATGGTATGGTACAGTGTCTCCAAGGCGCTCATATCCATCTAATTAAAGATGCTCAAAGCGCCGCCGTAGGGATGGAAGCTGGAGCTTTGAAAGCCTGCTGCTACTAAGCGCTACTTTATGTGCAAACCTCCACCCGGCTATTAACTTCGGTGCATGCGAGATATTTTCTGTTTCCATTTCACCTCCATGAAAAGTGCAACACGTGTCCGTTTCATTAAATGTTTACTGGTCTGCCATTTTGGACCTTGCAAGCTGGTAGCTTAAGGCCCGAAGTCACAGGCCATCCTGTGAGAAGTTGAATTTATATCGGACATCATCCTGATGACGTGCGCTATTTTCATTTCTCGCGCGCACAAAAATCTCAACTAAAATCGTTTAGTTATTAAAGCTCAATTGTAAGTGTGAGAAGATGATCAGTCTTAGTTATGCACAAATGTTCTTACTTATTTAATTCATTCAGCCCCATGGCCGTATTTCCCAAATTTTGGAGGCTTCATCTAATCGGTGACTATGCACCAGTTGCAGGAGATGGATCGACCATGATAATTCAAGGGCAGTGCCAGATTAGCTTGGCGCCGACAGGCGCCAAGCTAATCTGGCACTGCCCTTGAATTATCATGGTCGATCCATTTCCTGCTGTAGTGCGTCAGGGCTGAATGGGTTAAGAGTTTTCTATTACCGGCGTAGGTGAAAGTATGAATCTGTCACAAATTTATGAGGTTTGTATTGAGTGGATGAAAGTGGCTTTCAGCTATTTTCAGTGTTTGACGTCAGCATTACGACTGACGCAAGCATTACAAATACACATTTTAATTTGATTGGGTAATCGTGAGCTGGTCTGGGATTTTGGACTTACAGCTTGCATCCGTATGGTCCAAAATCCCAGACCAGCTCCAAGATGATGAGAAATAAAACTCTTCTTTCGTTGGGCGCTGTACTTTGGCGTGGTTTGAGGTGACAAGCATGTATTCCATGTTTTGTATATAACCAATGTTGACGTCTGCTTGCTTGTGTACAGGGTAATCCCCCTTGGCCGCAGATTGTCTTGCTGTATTTTACGCGTAGAAAATCCTTTCAGTGTTGGAATAAAACTGCTGAGAACACTTGCACTGATACTCTGTTGCGTGTTTTGATGTTACTCGTGTGCTGAGGCGACCAACGTCTTGCAGTGTGAAATTTATTCACCATCAAGGTGATTTTTATTGTCACATCATTACATTTTGCTTTTGAATACAACTAGGTGGTTTGCGAACTTTTGACAAACTCATTCGCGGCCAGCCGCATCCGGATGCGGCGGGCCGCGAATGAGTTAAACGTTTGAGAAAGAAAATATGCAGACTAAGGCATTTTATCAGATGGGACTCTAAGAAGTCGGCTGACCCAAAGAGTCCGTAATTTTTAGTTTATTTACTTGGATATAGCTAGAAAAGAAAAGGGGAGACTGCCAGTGCTAATATTTTAGGAAGGCCGCAAAGTAAAGTAGGTTATAGCACTGTCAGGGGAGAGAAATGTGCATGATCGACCAGTGATCATAGATCTTAGCGCCCCCTCTCTTTCCTATCTCTTTTTTTTTTTTTTTTTTTTTTTTTTGTGCTTTGGCCACAGTAGATCTATGATCACTGGTCGATCATGCACATTTCTCTCCCCTGACAGTCCTTGTATATAGCTAGTTTAGAGAAAGATTGGATGACCCTTCTTGCGAAGTAACTAATCAGCCTGTGCTGGTTTGGCGGTAATCATGTTTGAAAAAAATAACGTTAAACGTTATGGGCTTAACGTCTTTTGTCCACCACCACGAAGGTGATTTCAAAGACGGGGCACCGAAAAGAGGTCTGTACAAATTTTGACCCCAGCTGGGTTCGAACCCACGACCTTTCGGACGAGAGCCATCGAACGCTGTACCACCGAGCCACCCAGCTCCCGTTTGACAAGAAAAGAAGTGTGGCCGTCGCCAACTCCACTGCAGACCAAACTCTACGGCAGTCGAGAAGACCCGGAGAAAACGACGTCATTCATTGCCGGTGCTGGACTGACCGTCATAGCCCACTGCGAACGACAAGAAGAAGAAGACAAGAAACAGGACCCGGGTAAGGAGCGAGGCCGAACTCGCCCAGACGGCGCGCCGCAGGAAATCAACACGAGTTATCACTTGACGCATGCGCCCATGACGACTCGTAGCGTCAGAAAGATGTGGCCACACAGGGCAATTGCTTCCGGTGCATGTAGTAAGTTTTCCGCCAGAAATAGTTCAAAAAATTTCCTCCCTTTTTGCCATTTTTTTAGGGTGTAAAACTTCAATTGTGTGCCTTTTTTGGCGTTTTGAGCAACAAAAGGCATGACAGGTGGTGTGAAAAAGAGCAAAATCTGGGTAATTCACTTTAGTCGACCTAGTGTGTTCATGGGAGCCTAATTGGGGCATGTGCACGGTTGTATGCAGGCTTGCAGACGACAGTTTTGTCATGGGGTACTTAGTGCATTTGAGTGTTGTGAAAAACGCTAACTCTTAATTTTTTTAAGAATTGCTGAAATAGCTTCTCCTGTGATGTGCTCCGCGTGGATTTTTTGTTTTGGCAGAAAAGTTCTTCGTTCATAGTTTTATGCTGCAAGAGGCTAACAGATAGCAGTGTGTGAAAAGGGGGCGTAACCTAATTGCCCTGTGTGGCCTGTCACCCCTTCCCCGCCGCCACAGTACGTAAACTGTTGGTTCAGTCAAAGACCTAAAGCCAACACCGTCCAAGAAACATGGATACAAGTTGGTCTTTGCAAGAGGTATAGATCCTGCCGCGGGGGCTCATGAGGATCTATGCCTCTTGCAGTTGGAGTCGTGTTCGCTTTTTTCTCGGCAGTAAAGGGGATAATTATTCTATAGACGCTCAGGACCACTGGCGGGGTCAAGGCCGCGGAAGACAGCAAGTCTTAACTCATTCTACCCCAACACCGAAATCCCCAAATTTTGCTGTTGTTCTCTGAAGACTGCATTGCAGTGCAGGACACAGATCGACCATGATAGTTCAAGGGTGATGCCAGAATAGCTTGGCGCCTGTGGGCGCCAAGCTATTCTGGCATCATCCTTGAACTATCATGGTCAATCCTTATCTTGCTGTGGTGTGTCTGGGGTAGAATGAGTTAAGTATTACAATTTCGCAGGCCACAAAAAATGAACTTATATTCTATTGTCTTTTGCCTTCAGACGTGTAGATAGCCTCGCCCTGTGTGTAGATAGCCTCGCCCTGTGTGTAGATAGCCTCGCCCGGCCCTGTGTGTAGATAGCCTCGCCCTGTGGAGCCTCCTCAAGCAAAATACATTAACCCTTACGTCACACACCTCATGAAAGCGCGTTAACCCCTTCCCCGCCACTGTACGTACACTTTAAGTACATGTTTCGTTTCTGAAATCAGGGTTCAGTCAAAGCCCAGAAGCCAACACCGTCGAAGAAACATGGATACAAGTTGACCTCAGCATGAGGCATAGATCCTCATGAGCCCCCGCACTCGCGGGGGGGGGGGGGGGGGGGCACAGGAGGATCTATGTCTCTTGCAGTTGGATCATGTTCACGTTTTCTCGGCAGCGAAGGAGTTAAATTACTGTACCATAAAGAGGACTTTATAATATATATATATATATATATATATATATATATATATATATATATATATATATATATATATATATATATATATATATATATATATATATATATATATATATATATATATATATAGTGTAGTAGTGCTTTTACAGGGAGGCAAACACCCTCCACCCTACCTCTCCCCCCCAAAAAAAAAAATAATAATAATAATAAAATAAATAAATAAATTTTTAAAAAATTAAAAAAATTATAAAATAATTAATTTTTATTTATTTTTTTATCTTTTAAAAAAGGAAATGCAAATTGGAAGGCTTTTGGGAATTACACAAGAAGTCAAGATCAAAACCACTTGCAAAGATAACATTGGTGCGGTACATTACAATCTGCGCACTAGCGCCGAGACAGATGGGGGAGAGTCAGGATATTCAGTCAGGATATATTGGGGGCGGTCCGTGGCGCAGTGGTTAAGGCGCCTGCCACCAATGCTAAAGGTGCGAGGTTCGATTACGGGTTCCGGCGTCGGATTTTTCTCCTCTAGTAAGTGTCACCGTTAATTCGGGCGGACCCTCGGGGGTTCTTTCTCCGGCCGGGTACTCCGGCTCTTCCTCCCCCTCCACTTTGGTATCAGTTTCAGCCCACTTAATCAAATTTCAAATACAAACGATTTTCAATTTCCAAAAACTACAGTAGCTCGCTTGAGCTTGCCCTTAGCACCACGTGAATGTTCTATGTTTATGTACAGTGTGTGAGTGAATGCGCGTGATTCACGTGAGCGTGCTTGTTGGGTTAAGTTCGCGGCGGCGCTTTGAGCCGATTTTCAATTGGGATAAAGCGCCTATTTAATGCGCTTATTATTATTATTATATTCACTGAGTCGGGAAAGGTGCTGTCCCTTGACGCTTGAGGACAGACTGGGTGACGTACGTGTTGCTGACGTCAGACGTCAACCTAGTCCGACTAGCCTTTGAACTATCGTGGACGATCTCAGTGTCTCCACAACTGGGACGTAGACCTGAAAAGACACATGAAAGGGGGGGGGGGGGGGGGGAGATTATTTTATCGGCCGTCCTCAGCATGTCATGCGTTAATGTGTGTGCGACATTACGCTCTCAGAAGAGCCTTCTAACCCAATGCGCAAAAGGCGATCGGTTCGACGTCAGCCGCCGTTGGCCCGCGCACGACTGTGCGCGGGCCAACGGCAGCCGACGTCTGCCCGATGGCCTTTTCGCGTATTGGGTTAGCAATTTCAGCCCTACAATCCTCAAAATTTTACAGTGTCTGCTTGTCATTGGTTGCCTTGTCGCGTTATAACCCCTTCACTACCATCCCCCACCCGGGTCTGCCCTGGGGGACGGGTGGGGTTAACTACTTTTTAGTTCCCAGGGTCACCCTGGTCTGCCCCGCAGGGTGGGTTTCCCTTCTATTCTGGGGCATGTGTTTCTGTCTACCCTTGGTCCATTCACCTGTATTTGCCTTTTTTAAACTCTCCCTACTGTCCGCGCTGCCTGGTAGCTCTTGTTATTGGATGTGTGTTGCTAAATGGTCTTAGCTTTTATTTAGGCCCCATGTCGTAGGTTTATTTAACGTACTGGACCGGCTGGTGACATACATTCAATGTTCTGTTTATTTTTATTTTTTTTTTTTTCACAAGTAGTGCAGGCACGTCCTGAGAAAGTCCTGTTGCTGTCGGGACGTTAAGCAGTGTACAATCAATCAATCATACCCTTCACTACCAGTGGACGTCCGTCGCGTTTTTGGAGTAAACTCGTCATCAGTCGTAAAAGCAACGTCACTAAAGATCCACAGGTGTCGAGAGAGCACGGACGCAAAGCGGTGTCAGCAAGAGGCATAGATCCTCATGAGCCCCCGCAACTGCGGGGGCTCATGAGGATCTATACCTCTTGCAGTAGTGGGGCGGTGTTCAATCGTTCTCTGCAGCGAAGGGGGTTGAAGTGCCTAGCTGTACAGATAGATCTGACTGGCCGCCTTGACTCTCTGACTTTTAACGTTTTTTTTTTTTTTTTTAAATTGTTTTCATAATAGTGATCGTGTTTTCAACTGAGGGACTGTTGCCAAACTATATGCACATTTTCGTCAGATCAATGGAGTAGAACGATATTTTTTCACCGGGGTGAAGGGGAGATGGGGGGGGGGGGGGGGGGTCCTTTCCAGCCTGGCAATGTACTCTGGTACCCGCTATTTTTTCTATTTTTATTTTTAAATTTTATTAGGGCGCATTCTTGCAGTACGGGCTATATCTCTGGTTAGTGTTCCAAAGGATTTATGGGTTAAACCATTGACTCATTCTACCCCAACACCGAAATCCCCAAATGTTGCCGTTGTCCTCTGAAGACTGCACTCTAGCGCAGGACACAGATCGACCATGATAGTTCAAGGATGATGCCAGAATAGCTTGGCGCCCATAGGCGCCAAGCTATTTTGGCATCACCCTTGAACTATCATGGTCGATCCACATCTTGCTGTGGCGTGTCTGGGATAAAATGAGTTAAACCATTACATCGTGAGGCTGATTTTTAACACAGATTTGCTTACAATACAATACAATACAATACAATACAATACAATACAATACAATACAATACAATACAATACAACTTTATTGTCTGTTCGAGTCAAGGCACGACAGAAATTTGCCTTTCGGCTCGTCATGAAACAACAATATAAGACATTAACAAACGCTACAAGAACATATGAAAAATTATCATTGCAGCAATCTATCACAAGCAATCTGTCACAAGATGGGAGGTAATGTTAAGTAGATCATACTTATCGCGGCGTTATAAGCGAGAGTTCAAAATCGAGACAGCAGTTGGAATAAAAGACTTCTTAAAAACATTCCTTTTGGCAAGTGGCATGTTGAAACGTCTGCCTGATGGTAGCATTTGAAACTGATCAGATAGTGGTTGACGAGGATCATTGACAATGCTAGCAGCTATCCTTCGGACAGCTTTATGGTACAGATCATCTACTGGGTACTGTCCTAGGCCAATGATCTTCTCAGCTGTTCTGACGATACGTGACAGTCTGCCCCTGTTTTTCTGCCCCCTTATTGTTCTACGAAGGCTACATTACAAATGGTTAGAAGATAGATCACCCGTTTTCGTTCAAGGGTGCTGCCAGAAGCTATTCTGGCACCACCCTGAACTATCAGAGTCAAACTTATGTCAAGCAGTCGGTGTGTCAGGATGCAAAGGGTAAACCTCGCAAGAAATACTAAGGACGATTCAGAAGCCAGTCTAATGCATTACTAAAGGACCGCCGTGAGATGGCGTAATACTAAGGACGATTCAGAAGCCAGTCTAATGCATTACTAAAGGACCGCCGTGATGGCGTAATACTAAGGACGATTCAGAAGCCAGTCTAATGCATTACTAAAGGACCGCCGTGAGATGGCGTAATACTAAGGACGATTCAGAAGTCAGTCTAATGCGCCATTACATAAGGACCGCCGTGAGATGGCGTAATACTAAGGACGATTCAGAAGCCAGTCTAATGCATTACTAAAGGACCGCCGTGAGATGGCGTAATACTAAGGACGATTCAGAAGCCAGTCTAATGCATTACTAAAGGACCGCCGTGAGATGGCATAATACTAAGGACGATTCAGAAGCCAGTCTAATGCATTACTAAAGGACCGCCGTGAGATGGCGTAATACTAAGGACGATTCAGAAGCCAGTCTAATGCATTACTAAAGGACCGCCGTGAGATGGCGTAATACTAAGGACGATTCAGAAGCCAGTCTAATGCATTACTAAAGGACCGCCGTGAGATGGCGTTAGTCGCCTGCTCGGCGTTAAACCCAAATAACTATCTAAACATTACTAAAGGGATGGGTGGGGAGGGGCGAGGGGGGGGGGCTGTACAGTAGAACGGTCTAGCTCTTGGACTAATTCTGGTGACAACAATAATTACAACAAGGTAAAGTGCAATATCACGAAGCAGGACATATGAACATCGTCACTGATTATCAGTTTTGTAATTGTTATCAGTATCACCATCACAGCTATGGAATTCTCAAAGACGCAACGCATGTCATGTTACAATAAGAAATGTGTCCGTTTACATTTCCTAGCGGCAGACCGTCTAATACTTTGACTCATTAACTCTTTCGAGACGTGCCGCATCCGGATTCGCGGCGTAAAAAGAGTTAAATGTAACTGACGGGGCAAACGTCTCTGTTTTCGCCACTGCGCCAAGAGATCCTTGTCCGTGGAGCCTGACATCAGGGACCCCACTGAGGCGCTCGTCGTCGGTCGTCGTGGTTGATCGGAGGATACCCAGGCGCGGACTGACCCCGCCACCGCCAGAGTCGTTGTAGCGTTCGTGACGTGCACTATGGTCGACGTACGCCGGAAGGTCTTTTCCTTACTAGGCTAGCAACAGCTCGCTCATCGGGCCCATATACTAAGTCAGTCCGGCCGCCGATCAGCGACCTCAGCCTTCACCCGTCTCAAGACTGAACAAACCCAGTAGTAAATGCCGGAGAACGGCAAGGCCGGCCTAAGACTCAGTAAGCGGCATACATTCTCTTGAGCTCCCGCAGCTGCTCAGGCTGATGGGAAACTATGTCACAAGAAAATACTCCAGACCGCCGCGAGGCCCTACGAGCAACTAACTTAGATTCTCATGCCTCCCTGCGGCTGCGAGGGCTTATGAACATCTACGCCGATTGCAGTCGGAGAACGCTGACCTTGATGCGGCAGTACACGCGTGTTACCAGTGCGCACGTCACGATCCTCGGCCTCCCTGACCTCGGCACTGAACACAGTGCACGTGAAACAAGTTGAGGGGCGCATTAGCCTTCTGCGTAGTGCGTTGTCTACTTGTAACCCGGCCTCCTCTGTCTGAGCACAGCTGTGAATGATACGAGCAAGAGGCATAGATCCTCATGAGCCCCAGCGGTTGCTGGGGCTCACGAGGATCGATGCCTCTTGCATAAAGTGCAGATTTCCCAGAGTGTCAGTTCTGAGACTGTGTGTTGTGTTGTAGGTTCCGTGACGCACTCTGCACCATCTCGTGTTGCTGTGCTACTGACTCATTTTCCCGCCCAGTTGCTAGGGTGCTCTCATCCCGAGGACCACAGAGGTACAGCAACAGGGAACCAGCCAGCAGCCGCTCTGCACGCGCGTTGATGAGGCTGTGTGTTTGTCCGCAGAGTGCTTCCGGCGCTGGCAGACTTTGGCAGGCACGAGACTTGAACGCGGGCCAGAAAACACGAAGGGCAACAGCACACAAAGATGGGCCGAGATCCCGGGGCATAAACAACCCACTTTCTCTCTGTGTATACGTCTGTCAATCAACAGCCATCAACGCTACTGACTGTGTCCCCAGCAGTCCAGGTAGGTCCATCATTTATTTGTCACTTTGATCTGACCATTATTGAATGACATAGGTGTGCGGCCAGGTAATACTGACCGTACTGGCGATGTCAGTGGCCAGGTAGGTCGATGCATTGGTGAAGTACGGTTTTTTGATGCCAACTTCAGTTCACTGAGTGGCGGGTGAGTGACTTGTTCAAGTTTCTTTTGAAGCACAAAGTCACAGCCAGTACTGCACAAAAGACAGATCCTCGGGCCGATGTCAGTCGCCTGCAGTTGGCCCGCGACATCGACCCGAATAACTTTTGCGCGGCACTGCTTGAGGCTGAGGAATCTTCAGTAACAGTCTGTGTTTGTCTGTGTGTCAGTATCAAGTGTTTCCCTATGTTCACGGCCGGGGTACAAGTCAGTATAAGAGCCCGGCCCCAGGATATCAGTGTATGAACTGTCATTTTGGCTTCTGGCCGGCACCGTTTGCCACTAGAAAGGTACTATCAAAGTGACAGGTACTTAGTCATGCCGGAGATCAGTAGTAGATGTCTTGGTTCCACCTTTACGGGATTTTGAAATAGATGGAAGTAGGTTTGTGTCATTGTCCCCGCAGTGATTTCAGTCAGTGTGATCAGGCTTTGTTTCAATTGTTTGGTCACATGAGTATGAAAGTATGCATACTCACACAATTTCATTATGAACTCCGTTAGTACATTGTGTAGAGATTGTTTCCGGCTGCCGTCTAGATCATCCCGAACAGGTGCACAAAGTTTATTGTGTGATTACCTGTGATTTTGAACCTTCTCACGGGTCGACGTCAGTTGTAAAGTCCACACTCACAGACCAACGCAGTTGGGCCTGGAAGGCCGATGGTGTGTGTGTGTGTGTGTGTGTGTGTGTGTGTGTGTGTGTGTGTGTGTGTGTGTGTGTGTGTGTGTGTATGTGTGTGTGTGTGTGTGTGTGTGTGTGTGTGTGTAAGCGGGTGGTGGTGGTAGTTTGTTTGGGTGGAGTTTTGAATGGTTTTTTCTTTGAATAATATACATGTAGAGAAAATTAGGAGGGACCAAGGGGGAGGGGGGAGGAAGGAGAGGGGGGGGGGGTGTTGGTCGGAGAGAGTAAACACACTGGCTGTTGGTAGCGCTTTTTGTCGCGATGATTTCTGCAGGAATCATGGCGACCAAAAGCGCTACCGACAACCAAAAGGCCAAGGAAAACGTATCTTTGACTTTATCGCTGACCGCTGAATCGTTCTTTAATTGTATCCGATCAGACGAACAGTAAATAAACTAGCTGGTTGTTTCAAATACTACACAAAGAGAAAACTAAAAGGGGAGACTGTCAGTGCTAATATTTTAGGAAGATTACAAAGTAAAGTAGGTAAAATACTTCGGGGGGGGGGGGGGGGGGGGGGCTTCCATATGCATTGCTTTCAGTCACTTTCTTAGCGCACTCCCTCTTTCCTATCTCTCTTTTTTGTGCTTTGACCACAGTAGATCTATGATCCGGCACTGGTCGAGCATGCACACTTCTCTCCCCTGACAGTGTTTTTACCTACTTTACTTTGTAATCTTACTACACAAAGAGCTCCCGACACCAGACAGAAGCAAGCATACCTACAAGTTTGGCTGAAAGACAACAAGTCCCCCAGCGGTATATTCTTATTAAGACAGAATTGGCGCGATGTCAAAGTTCAGGGGTGATGCCGGATAATATAGCTCATGACGCACTGGCAGGAAACTGGCACATACGCAGTCGCTCAAATGATGGTTCAGGTAGACTTGAAAAGGTGTAGCATAAGATTACTGGCAGGTGTGAAAACGGCGACGCAGATACACGTCACGAAAAAGGTGTTTACAAACAGGTAGTCTAGTTAGCGCTGGCGCCCCGTCGCGTTCATTTGGCACGACCTTACACGTGATGCACGCCAGGGGCCAGCTGCACGAGTGAGGCTTAACCCTGCGCCAGCCACTGGTGCTCCGCTGTACCAGTTGCACTGACGAGAGAGCTTAGTCCTGCACCAACTACGAAGCAGGGTGCTCCGCTATACCAGTTGCACTGATGAGTGAGCTTAGTCCTGCACCACCTACGAAGCAGGGTGCTCCGCTATACCAGTTGCACTGACGAGAGAGCTTAGTCCTGCACCAACTACGAAGCAGGGTGCTCCGCTGTACCAGTTGCACTGACGAGAGAGCTTAGTCCTGCACCAACTACAAAGCAGGGTGCTCCGCTATACAAGTTGCACTGACGAGAGAGCTTAGTCCTGCACAAACTACGAAGCAGGGTGCTCCGCTATACCAGTTGCACTGACGAGTGACGAGTGAGCTTAGTCCTGCACCAACTACGAAGCAGGGTGCTCCGCTATACCAGTTGCACTGACGAGAGAGCTTAGTCCTGCACCAACTACGAAGCAGGGTGCTCCGCTATACAAGTTGCACTGACGAGAGAGCTTAGTCCTGCACCAACTACGAAGCAGGGTGCTCCGCTGTACCAGTTTTACTGACGAGTGAGCTTAGTCCTGCACCAGCTACGAAGCAGGGTGCTCCGCTATACAAGTTGCACTGACGAGAGAGCTTAGTCCTGCACCAACTACGAAGCAGGGTGCTCCGCTGTACCAGTTGCACTGACGAGTGACGAGAGAGCTTAGTCCTGCACCAACTACGAAGCAGGTGCTCCGCTATACCAGTTGCACTGATGAGTGAGCTTAGTCCTGCACCAACTACGAAGCAAGGTGCTCCGCTATACCAGTTGCACTGACGAGTGACGAGAGAGCTTAGTCCTGCACCAACTACGAAGCAGGGTGCTCCGCTATACCAGTTGCACTGACGAGTGACGAGAGAGCTTAGTCCTGCACCAACTACGAAGCAGGGTACTCCGCTATACCAGTTGCACTGACGAGAGAGCTTAGTCCTGCACCAACTATGAAGCAGGGTGCTCCGCTGTACCAGTTGCACTGACGAGAGAGCTTAGTCCTGCACAAACTACGAAGCAGGGTGCTCCGCTATACAAGTTGCACTGACGAGAGAGCTTAGTCCTGCACCAACTACGAAGCAGGGTGCTCCGCTATACCAGTTGCACTGACGAGAGAGCTTAGTCATGCACCAACTACGAAGCAGGGTGCTCCGCTGTACCAGTTGCACTGACGAGAGAGCTTAGTCCTGCACCAACGACGAAGCAGGGTGCTCCGCTACCGCTATACCACCAGTTGCACTTGCACTGATGAGTGAGCTTAGTCCTGCACCAGCTACGAAGCAGGGTGCTCCGCTGTACCAGTTGCACTGACGAGTGAGCTTAGTCCTGCACCAGCTACGAAGCAGGGTGCTCCGCTCGCTTGTAGCTACGCAGTTGCACTGCACTGATGAGTGAGCTTAGTCCTGCACCAACTACGAAGCAGGGTGCTCCGCTATACCAGTTGCACTGATGAGTGAGCTTAGTCCTGCACCAGCTACGAAGCAGGGTGATCCGCTATACCAGTTGCACTGACGAGTGAGCTTAGTCCTGCACCAGCTACGAAGCAGGGTGATCCGCTATACCAGTTGCACTGACGAGTGAGCTTAGTCCTGCACCAGCTACGAAGCAGAGTGCTTCGCTATACCTGTTGCCGGCACTGATGAGTGATCTTAGTCCTGCACAAACTACGAAGCAAGGTGCTCCGCTTTCGCGGAGCACCTTGCTTCGTAGCTGGTGCAGGACTAAGCTCACTCACGCAACTGAACTCAATAGTGTAGGAACTCGGAGGGATAGTATGGCGTGACCATATCTCCTTAGACCACGTAGTGGTCAGAGCGTAGGAAGGGGATGACACAAAAATAATTTAAAATTCATTTTACACTACACTCCGGTGAGCAAACGGCTAATGGGGCGACGTCGGCCCCCCCGCGCACCGCAGGACACAAAAGGCCATCAGGCCGAAGTCGGTCACAGTGGGCCCGCGCACAGTTGGCACAGGATGTTGATGGAGGACGGACACAGCTTGCACATTCTTCAGCTGGACAGTGAAACGAGTTGGGTGGGGGCTTGTGGGTGTGTGTGGGGGGGGGGGGGGGGAGGTTGGGGACGGGGGAGGGTGGTGGTGGAGGGGGGGGGGGGGGGTGTGTGTTTCGATTGATTGATTTGTTCGGGGTTTAACGTCCATGGCAACGGAGTGATAAATGGCGGGTTATGGTGGGCAGTGACAGCTATTGCCCATGGAGACCGACCTGAACCAGATCAATTCAGGCGCACTGTCAATGTGCCACTTTGATGTACCAGGACCTTTCAACAGACATGCTATTGAACAAGCCCGGGTTTTTCCAGTTAAGGGTTTTTTGTGCAGAATTTACAGTATGATGCAACAGGCTTTTCACGTTTACAGTATGAGGCAACAGGCTTTTCACGTTTACAGTATGAGGCAACAGGCTTTTCACGTTTACAGTATGAGGCAACAGGCTTTTCACGTTTACAGTATGGGGCAACAGGTTTTTCACGTTTACAGTATGGGGCAACTGGCTTTTCACGTTTACAGTATGAGGCAACAGGCTTTTCACGTTTACAGTAACAGGCTTTTCACGTTTACAGTATGAGGCAACAGGCTTTTCACGTTTACAGTATGAGGCAACAGGCTTTTCACGTTTACAGTATGAGGCAACAGGCTTTTCACGTTTACAGTATGAGGCAACAGGCTTTTCACGTTTACAGTATGAAGCAACAGGGTTTTCACGTTTACAGTATGAGCAACAGGCTTTTCACGTTTACAGTACGAGGCAACAGGCTTCATTCGTATGGCAACAGGCTTTTCACGTTTACAGTATGAGGCAACAGGCTTTTCACGTTTACAGTATGAGGCAACAGGCTTTTCACGTTTACAGTATGAGGCAACAGGCTTTTCACGTTTACAGTATGAGGCAACAGGCTTTTCACGTTTACAGTATGAAGCAACAGGGTTTTCACGTTTACAGTATGAGCAACAGGCTTTTCACGTTTACAGTACGAGGCAACAGGCTTTTCACGTTTACAGTATGAGGCAACAGGCTTTTCACGTTTACAGTATGAGGCAACAGGCTTTTCACGTTTCAGGAAGTAAGCAACACGTTTACACGAATCACAGAGGAGGGGGGTGCTTTAATGTTATTGCAGCACCCCCTATGCCCCCTTCCCTCTTTTCACTGTACCGTCACAATTACAAAAAAAAAAAAAAAAAAAAGTTGAGCACCCCCCTCTCCCCCCCCCCCCTTGAAAACTGATTGATCCGGCCGTGGGTATTGAGTGTATGCCGTGCACGGCGAGGGCTCAGTGAAAGAAACCGTAAACCAACACGTCCTTATCAAGGGCCTATGATCTGTACATAGGAAAACGTGTTCAGTACAGAACAGTCACCGTTCGCCGTCTCTCACCCCCCCCCCCCCGCCCCCCCTTCCGTCCCCGTTCATGTCTGACGCCCTTTGCGATGGCTACAGGTGTATTCCTCATAACGGACCACACCCATGTTGTTCACCTGTTCCTGCAGGTAACGGTTTACGTGATATCGTTCCCTCTTGGGGCGCTACTCCCCATTCTGCCTCAGGTGCGGACACAGGTTTTGGGGAGTTTTCTTTGAGGCCACAATGGCTGCAGGCAGCAGACTAGTTTTAATCACACCTGTTCTGTTTCGCCAGAAAGTCCCGCAGGAAAGATATTCATGTACATGTGTAATTGTTTTTATCTTGCAGTGTGTGTGTGTGCGTGCGCGCGCGCGCGCGCACGCACGCACGCACGCACGCACGCACGCACGCACGCACGCACGCACGCACGCACGCACGCACACACACACACACACACACACACACACACACACACACACACACACACACACACACCAAACTCGTTACTACAGAGACTAGATATCGCTTTCATTCGTCAAACATATTCTGTTTTCATCGTCTTCATTCACGTAGGCACATAGGCACTTGGTTGTTTTTAATTCTGATTGCTTGTTTTGAAGTAGTACCGGGTTCCAGCATACGATATCAGTAATTATAATCGTTAATTTTTGTGCAATACGAGTATCAGTTAACCGGTGACATCACGAAAGCCATTGTGTTGCTGGCAATATTTCTCAGAGAAGAACCCAAACGGGCTTAGAAGAAACACGCTTAGAAAAGGAAAGTTACAACAATTTATTTATGGTCACCCTGTTTCTTCGCAGACAAGATATGTAGCGACAGAATTGTATACTTGTTTGTTGGTCTGTTTTGAAATCTTCATAAACTGTGTTGTAACTGTCTTTTCTAAGCGTGTTTGATTCTCCGTGGGGGTTCTCTGCATTGTACACGCTTTGGCAGTCAATATTTTGGTCATATATTTTGATATAATATTTCTCAGTACTGACTTGTTACTGCCGGGTTTTACGACACTAGAAACATAAGGCCCGAAATTCCGGACCAGCGCTTGAATAGGAGCAGACACATTATAGAGAGGTTATATTTGCGCCGGACGACTCCGAACTGGAGCAAAACAGCGGGGTCTAACTTCTACTGTAAGCATAGGCACCACTCCAAACATCATCTCCAAGAGGGATAGATCCTCATGAGCCCGGAGGGCTCATGAGGATCTATGCCACTTGGAGATGTTTGAGTCCTCCGGGCTCTTGAGGATCCATGCCTCGTGGAGATGTTTGGAGAGTTGTCTAGAATCTGGTTATCTGCCGTCATTTCGGTCTCGTTCAGCGGCTGTGTCTTAAAGGCCAACTACCGCCGTGACTGTTCAAGGATACACTTCTGTAACAGATAGTTACAAAACGCTACACACAGGTCTAGCTATGGTTCATTTAGACACAGGACAATCCAGTTCAGCAAACGTCGTCTTTATATCAAGTAACCTGACAATGACCGACTACCCTCAGGTCTATAAATACAACGCTTTAATAATAAATAATAATAATTACGGTATTTATAATGCGCTTATCTTATAATAATTATAACTCTAAGCGCGCACTCACAACTCGCGCACGCAATCGCACGCTTTAGACAACGACTCACGAACCACAAATAGTGAAAAACATTACGACAGTCTGCTTAGGGTGGGGAGTCTGGTGGGATAGTGCTAGAACTGTTGAAAGAGGTGAGTTTTGAGGGCGGACTGGAAGGAGGAGAGAGAGTGTTTCTGACGGAGAGAGAGTGGGAGAGTGTTCCAGATATCCATGGACCGTATACTGAGAAGGAGCGGGGGCCGAAAGTGCTGAGTTTAGTGCGGGGGATGTGGAGGCGGAGAGGGTCGGAGGTGGAGCGGAGGGAGCAGGGAGGAGTGTAGGGGTGAAGTAAGTTTGAGAGATAGGCGGGAGCGCAGTTGTTCAGGGATTTGTAGCAGAGAGACAGAATCTTGTATTGGATGCGTTGGGGGATGGGAAGCCAGTGAAGGAGTTTGAGCAGGGGAGTGATGTGGTCGGATTTCAGTACGAGAAACAGCTAAAAATAGATTGACACGCTAACGCCGGTTGCACAGAATAAGTAAAAGCGAAATCACACGTGTCCGTTTTTTGCTGCGTGTCCAAACTGCTATTAAAGTTCATTAGGTGCGTCGACAATGCATAAGAAACACAAATGGTGCTGAAATGTGTCTTCAGATTCATACGGAATGGTACTTTAACTCATTCTACCCCAGACACACCAGAGCAAGATATGGATCAGCCATGATAGTTCAAGGGTGATGCCAGAATAGCTTGGCGCCTATGGGCGCCAAGCTATTCTGGCATCACCCTTGAACTATCATGGTCGATCTGTATCTTGCACTGCAATGCAGTATTCAGAGAACAACGGCCAAATTTGGGGATTTCGGTGTTGGGGTAGAATGAGTTAAGGGCCATATCATAGTAACCGCGCCGACACTAAAACACTTAAATACGTATTACTGCACCTTCGCCTTTGTCTCTGGGCCTAATATTGGTTAGTTATGAGAAAGATCGGTTACCTGGCGAGTTGACGAGGTAAGCAGGTAATTAGAAGCAGCCGACATCAGCTTTGATGTTTACCGCCTCCTCATTCACGCATGTAAGTTACTGCCTGGCATGTGCTTTGCTCGCGTGTGTTGAAACACATGTAGAGTACTTGGCATCGGGGAAAAAAAATGGGGTCTTCAAGAGACAAATAGATCCTCGTGAGCCCCTGCTGTCGCAGAGTCTCATGAGGATCTATGCCTCGTGGAGATGTGAGGTGTTGGCTGTTGGTCGGTGATAAGGGTCTGGCTAGAGAGGGATCGAGACAAAAGCCAGGGACGCGTTGCGCGGTCTGGTGCGATTGTGTGTGATTTCTTGCGTGATTCCTACAGCAGTGACATGAAGTGGTTAACCCATTCAGCCCGACGGCCGTATTTCCCAAATTTTGGAGGCGTCATCTAATAACTATGCATCAGTTGCAGGAGATGGATCGAGATGGATCGACCATGATAATTCAAGGGGTAGAGTTGTTTAGAGTTGTTCACATTTTAAAGCTTATCCTTCTGATACATTTCCCTCCTCTTTAAGCCAACCTCTGATCAACACACACCGGCCAACACAAATAAAGACGGACACACGGCGCTTCCCGCCATTTGTCCGCTTTGTGGGTTCGTGTAGCGACAGGAATTCTGAAGAATAATAGCACGAGCAGCAAAATGACGTCACTAAAAGCGTGACGTCATGGCATCGCTACTTTCACGACGTTGTGTGCACAGTGACGCATTTGATGTTTCACGTCACTCACCCGAAAGGCACACAGCCTCTTCCAGGGCCGGGCTGACTGTTTTCTTCCACACAGCCTCTACCAGGGCTGACTATTTCAGTGATGGGAGTATATACTAGATCCAAAACTTGCAAAATTGAATTAATTATTATTTTAAAAAGTTGAAGAGATACTGACAACGCTGGATTACGAACTCATCCAATGTCTATTTCAAAGCTAGCTATCCAAAATTCCAAGTGAATAGAACGAAAATTACGGACTCAAATGTGGATCAACCGACTTTCTATAAGCAGTCTTCCTAAATCTGTCACACAGAGAGAGAGAGAGAGAGAGGAGAGAGAGAGAGAGAGAGAGAGAGAGAGAGAGAGAGAGAGAGAGGAGAGAGAGAGAGAGAGCTTTTCTTTGTGTTAATTCATGTATAACACTGACGTGTCTCGTGCTTTGCGTCAGTTCAGCAACAGTGTATAACAACAGCAACAATGTATACGTCACCGTCACTGTCTGAAGTCGATCATTCTTCGTGTTGACATTCTTTTCTGCGATGAATTATTTTTTACCCAAAAATTGAATCGGGTACAAAGCTGGTTAACAAATTCATCCAATATCGTTCTCGAATCTAACTGTATTCAAAATTTCAATGAATATAACACAAATTACGGACTCAAATGCTGATCAACCTACTTTGTATAAAGGCAATTTTTCTTTTTAATGAGTAATCTAATCTAAAAATGCTGAAAAGTACATTAAATTTTCAGACCTGTACGTATACAAACACAGGAGAAACTTGTGTCCACACACACACACACACACACACACACACACACACACACACACACACACACACACACACACACACACACATGATGTAATTTTTATCGTGTCACTCCGGAATGCGCTCCGACCAGCCCCATCTCAAAGTCTACCGTGTTTTCAATACGGTAGACAAAAAACAACTTAGGTCTTGAGAGAGAGAGAGAGAGAGAGAGAGAGAGAGAGAGAGAGAGAGAGAGAGAGAGAGAGTCAGAGAGAGAGAGAGAGAGAGAGAGAGAGAGAGAGAGAGAGAGAGAGAGAGAGAGAGAGAAATCAAAGTGGTAAGTGCCCCAGGGCTTTGGCGTGTAAGCCTGAACCACTCATCTATCAACCAAAACGCACCGAGTGTGAAAATACGATGCAGTGTAAACACGCCGGGTGCCAGCGCCTGCCAACACTGAGCAGCAGGCCCCATTGAGACGCACTAACAAAAAACAAAAACAAAAAAAAAAACCAAAAAAAAAAAAACCCGAAACAACACTCCACTTTGTAAACACACTCTCAAGGCCAATGAACGAAACTTTCTCACTACACCTTGTGACTGAATTCTGATGCTGTACTGAGACACCATCTCCTCGGGTCGATGTCAGCGTAGTTGGCCCGCGCACGGCAGTGCCGCGCGGGCCAACTACGCTGACATCGACTCGAGGACCTTTAGCGTGGCAACAGGGACTAGGCTAGACTACATCATGTAACGTTGAACACGGAGTGACGTAAAGACACCCCCCCCCCCCTTTCCCCCCCCACCTCCCCCCCCCCCCCCCCCAGTTTGATACGGTCATCAATGGAGAGAGGGTGGTATGGTTCCATCACGGCTAAAGAGAAAATCAGACTGAGTAGGGTGGTCAAGACCGCTTCAAATATCATTGGCAGAGAGATCTTTCTAGCCTGGACTCACTGGTACCAGCAGCGTCTCTTACGCAGAGCAAGTCTTATCTCCAGTGATTCCACCCACCCCGGCAATGAGCTTTTCCAACTTTTACCACCAGGGCGCAGGTACAGGTCCATCAGGTACAGGTCCATCAGGTACAGGTCCATCAGGTACAGGTCCATCAGTAGTTCAGTACTAGGACCAGCAGATTCCGCAACAGTTTTTTCCCTCTGGCTGTTCGCGCTCTCTCT
Source organism: Semisulcospira habei (assembly GCA_036245525.1). NCBI lineage: Eukaryota > Metazoa > Mollusca > Gastropoda > Semisulcospiridae > Semisulcospira > Semisulcospira habei. The sequence continues at coordinate 146,495,864 of BTPG01000007.1, forward strand.
GATCAACCGGACTGATTGGAGAGAGCGTGAGTGGCGAGTGAGAACGAATGTGTAAGTCAGCCGTTTTAACTAAATCAGATAGTACTTACTGTTTGTCTGTGTGTGTGTGTGTGTGTGTGTGTGTGTGTGTGTGTGTGTGTGTGTGTGTGTGTGTGTGCGCGTGATATTTTAGTCTTAGTAACTGACATCAAGGCAAATTCTAATGTTTTTATTGTTTTGTACTGACATGGAAACATATGGCAATAAACTATCTTATCTTATCTTGTCTTATCTTAT
>BTPG01000007.1:146498639-146606139 GCA_036245525.1 Semisulcospira habei
GTTGTGTTGTGTTGTGTTGCTTTTGGTTGGTTAACCCCATCCCTGCCACTGGACGCAGGGTCTATTTCTAAAATCTTTGTTCCTTCAACGACCAAAGGCCACAACCGACCAAAGGAACACAGGCACAAACTGGTCTCAGCAAGAGGCATAGATCCTCATGAGCCCCTGCAATTGCGGGGGCTCATGAAGATCTATGTCTCTTACAGTTGGATTGTGTTCGCCGTTTTTCTCGGCAGCTAAGGGGTTAATTCGGGGTTTTGACGCCCACGGAACCGGCGTGATCATGGACGCGTCATTTGGAACTGCGAGTAACACTGCCTATGTGGAGCGGTTGACTGAAAAAGGGTTACATCTCTGGAAGCTCACAGACCTCTTTAACCCATTCAGCCCTGACGCCCTACAGCAGGAGATGGGTCGACCATGATAATTCAAGGGTAGTGCCAGATTAGCTTGGCGCCGACAGGCGCCAAGCTAATCTGGCACTACCCTTGAATTATCATGGTCGATCCATCTCCTGCAACAGGTGCATAGTCGTTTTCCCCGCGACTGCTACTGACCACACCGTTCGGCGGAAATGACGCGAAGTTACGTAGTTAGGTTATGACGTAGTTACGCGGTCAATCCGCCGAACGGTATCGGCAGCAGCAATTGATGAGTTACAAGCGAGGTTTCGTTTGGAAACAAACGACTTCCAGCAACTGGCGACACTGAGCGAAGTGAGGGTGGACTGGAGAGTTGTCTCTCTGCTTATGGGCACAGCCTGATTATCGCGCCGTAATTTCGTTCTCGTTTGTTGTTGGGAGTCGTCAACCTCAAACGTAACTTCCTACTGTTTAATTTTTTATATATATTTTAGACCTCTGATTCCACTGCCAGTTATCACGCCAACTTTACAATAGCAGTTCCCATCATCACCAGAGGCCACCTCTGACGTCATCCCGTGACGTCACCATGTCGCTGACGGACGTGATGGATGACGTGGACTACGAGCGGCAGAACTTTAACGAGAACGAGGCTCTGATGCAACATCCGCTGTGGCTGACCGAGTCGCACTTTGTGTACCACCTGTACCGCAGCGAGGACGGGCACCTCGAGTTTCAGCGGGACTTTGAGGGGGAACCACTCTGCTCACCCAGGTACGTGAATCACCCAGAATCACATCTCGTACCTGTCAGGATTGGATGACTCTTTTTACCTCACATTGTTCTGAAACCCCTTACTCCCCGCAGTGAGGACGGACACCTCGATTTTCAGCGGGACTATGAGGGGAAACCTAGAATGACAGCTCGTACCTGTCTGAATGTTAATCGCAGGTTCTTTTGACACCCCCTCCCTCCCCCTCCCCCCCTCCCAGCCCACACCCACAACCCTACGCGTCTTTTCATCATTAGCTGTCACTAAGGGACCACACAACCCTACGCGTCTTTTCATCATTAGCTGTCAAGGGACCACACTTTGTTGCACTATTAGTCAGACTTGGTTTGCAACGACTGACTCCCACAAAACGAACGCGAGCGAAGTCACGGGGGATAACCAGCTTGCAAAGTAAGCACACTTCAAGGGCTCATGAGGATCTATGCCTCTTGGAGATGTTGGGAGTGTTGTCTGTGCTTACTGTAGACTGTGGTTATCCGCTGTGACTTCGCTCAGCTCTCGTTTGTTGCTGGGCGTAAGTTCACTGCATACGTAACCTCGCTATCATTTCCCCCCCCCCAGGCCGCTGCGGGAGCTAAGTATGCAGAAAATAGTGACCAAGCCAGGCCGCATGCAGAAACTGAAGGTGTATGAGATCCCCTCAGACCTGTACCCCGCCCTGCTGACGGAGGCCATCTTCCAGCGCTCGCTACAGGTACTCAGATTCCACTGTCGAGAAGGCATTGACGTACATCAGTGAGGCAATTAAGGTCCTTGGGCTGAAGACTGTCGTGTGGGCACAGCAGTGGACATTCAGGCACATGTCGGTTACTCCCCAGGGTTGGGAGGCGGGTTTGGGGATTGGGTTCCCAATTTTTGTTTGGGACCTTCAACCCGACACGAAAGGGCCACAGATGCCACACTTTGCTTCCCCAGTGGCCAAAATATCAAGGGAGGTGGGTGGGTGGGTGGGTGTTGCGGGGGTGGGGGGGGGGGGGCTGAAACCCCCCCCCCCCCAACACACACACACACACTTCCACCTCACGATCCGTCCCGGATATTTACTGTGTAATGGAGACCAGCTTGTAATACTGTGCCGAACTTCCTTGTCCTGTGAAGGCAAGTGGTTTAAGTCCAGTTTGTGAAAAGCGAGGATTTCATTGTATTATCATGAACATCTCGTTTTTCACAAAAACAGACTTACCATCTTTTTCCTTCCAAGGGCAGCTTACATTTCCATGCCAGTGTAAAGGACCGTTTCGGTCTTTGAGAGTAAATGGTTGTACCTTTAAATTTACCTGTGACCCTTGTAGCCCCGGATCCCTAAAGCAGGAGATGGCTTGACCATGATAATTCAAGGGTAGTGCCAGATTAGCTTGGCGACTGATAGCTTGACCATGATAATTCAAGGGTAGTGCCAGATTAGCTTGGCGCCTGAAGGCGCCAAGCTAATCTGGCACTACCCTTGAATTATCATGGTCAAGCCATCTCCTGCATCTGGTAACAGTCGTTAGGCAACACCTCCACAATTTGAGAAATGGGACGTTGGGGCTGAAAGGGTTAACAGAGTTTACCTTTACCTGTAACAGACTGTGTCTCACCTGGTGTCCACCTGGCCCAACACCGTGCTGGACGTGCGGGGCTGCCTGCCGCCCGAGGACGTGACCCACAGTCAGTACCTGACCCTACCAGTGGAGACCCAGGAAGGAATGTCTCTGCTGGACTCGCTCATGATCGGTCTGCTCAACCTCAAGCCACACTCCCGCCTCAAGGTCGCCAACTTCGCTGGGTTCAAAAACGGTGGGATTTTGATGCTTTCTTGACCGTGAAACCCGCTTAAAAATATGCAGCCACTGTCAAACCCAGGACGTTGAGAGCATTGTGACGTCAGATCGATTAAGCCTTTGTCTATCGGTAGCGGTTTTAGTCGCGATGATTCCTGTAGGATGTCAGGGTGGTGTTATTCCTGTAGGAATCAACGCGACTAAAACCGCTACCAACCCGGAACTGGGTTAATATTTTGAGCCCTGATGTAAAATGCATTTTTCTCTAAAAGGTATTTTTTCGAAAAATACTTACCGATGACATGACTGATAGGGAAGTGTCTACTTACTCTCAATTTTAGCCTAGGAACCCGTTGTGCCCCTGCACCAACCGGGAGGCACTCGGGGAACCCACAGAGGGGCCGAGAGTGATCTCCCGTGACTGCCCATCCGGTTCCGAGTCATGTGATGCTTACTCAGTTTAGGCTACTTAGCTTCCCAGCGGCAAGCGGGGCAGGAGGGAGGGTCCTCCGAGTCATGTCATCGGTAAGTATTTTTCGAAAAAATACCTTTTAGAGAAAAATGCATTTATTTCCTCAAAAACATTACCGATGACATGACTGATAGGGAGAATTACGAGCAGGAGGAGGGTGCCGCTGTCCGCAAAATAACCCAGGGGGCCTGCAGAGCCATCCTCCCAGTCGCAAACTCCCGACAATTTTAGCTAAGTAGCGTACCTACGGCGCCTGTGGCGCCGGGAGGGAGTGTTGCGCTGCCGTGATGTCCCCCACCAGAGCGAGGTTGTCTCGCTGGCCTGCCAGATCCCGGAGGTAGAAGCGGGCGAAGGTAGATTCCGCTCGCCAGCCTACTGCCGCCACAATGTCTTTAACAGCACAGTTCCGGTCAAAGGCAAGACTCGTGGCCATGGCACGTACCTCGTGCGCGCGTATCTTAAGCCTCTTTGCTCCCTGTGGGGAGAGGTCCTGGTAGGCGGACCGAATGACCCAGCGTAGCCAGGAAGAGATCGTCTGGGCCGAAATGTCATGTCTGCCGGGCCTAAGAGGCAGGAAGAGGCGTGAGCGTCCTCGACGGACGGCTTTGGTTCTGCGTAGATAGACGCGTAAGGCGCGCACAGGGTCTTGTTGCCTGGTCTCTCGAGGGAAGTCCATTCCCCGCAGCGGTCGCAGTGTGATCATTTGTGGCGCCGTCAGTGGAGACCTGGTCTTGGCAAGGAAGGAGGGATCTGGGAGAAGGTGCACGGAGCCATCCGCACGAAATTGCAGGCAGGTAGGGCGCGCCGAGAGCGCGTGCAGCTCGCTGACTCGGGCCGCTGTGGCAAGGGCCAAAAGGAAGCAGGTCTTACGAGTCACGTCCTGAAGGCGGGCCAAGGGCAGTGGTTCGAATTTGGATGAGTTCAGCCACGTCAGGACCCAGGGAAGGTCCCAGCGCGGGACGAGAGAGCGGAGTACCGGACGTCGCAAGCCGAAGTGCGACATAAGGTCGGCGATGTCCTTACAGGCGCCGGGGTCCGGACGTCCAAGGTGTCGATAAGTGTCGGCAATCATGGAAAGGTATCCTCTGATGGTGATAGGGGCGAGACCCTGGTCTCCAAAGAGCCAGAGGAAGAAGTCCGCGAGCTGGGGGTGAGTCAAACCAGTGGGGTCGAGACGGAGGTCCTCACACCAGGCGCACAGCACTCGCCACTTTCCCTCGTAGACGCGTCGCGTTGAGGGTCTGCGGGCCGAAGAGATCGCCTCCACTGCTGCACTCGAGAAGCCTCTAGCGGTGAGGGCACGCCGCACAACCTCCAGGCGTGAAGGAGGAGACGCTCCGGGCACGGGTGGAAAAGGGCCTGTCGAGGCTGTTTGAGCATCGTCCGGGGCGTCGGTAAGCGCAAAGGAGGGCCCGTGGCGAGGCTGAGGAGGTCTGTGGTCCAAGAGCGGTTCCAGGAAAACGGGGCGACCAGGAGAACAACGGCGTTGGATCCCCGGAGTTTGAGGAGGACTTTGGGGACAAGGACCGTCGGGGGAAAGGCGTAGGCGATCAAACCGTCCCAGGGGATGGAGAGAGCGTCGACAGCCCAGGCCAGGGGATCCGGGACCGGGGAGACAAAGAGGGGAAGCTGATGGTTCCACCTCGTGGCAAACAGATCGATCTGAGGAGTCTCCCAGTGGGCGCAGATCATCTGGAAAATGTCCTGGCGAAGAGTCCATTCCGTGTGTAACATCTGACCACGACGCGAGAGCGAGTCGGCGAGGACGTTCAGGTGGCCCGGAATGTGTCTCGCTCGAAGGAAGATGCCGCGGGTCTGGCACCAAAGCATCAGCCGGTAGGTGAGCATGCACAAGTCGGGAGAGTGTGTGCCGCCTTGCTTCTGAAGGTACGCCACCACCGTCGCGTTGTCGGAAAGGACCAAGAGCTCCTGGTGCAGCAGACTCGATTCCCAAGTGATGAGGGCTTGCCAAACAGCCTGAAGCTCCAACCAGTTGATGTGACGGGCAGACATCTCTGGCGGCCAGGCTCCCGACGTCGTTCGGAAGTCCGGAAACAGGTGGGCACCCCACCCTGAGAGGCTCGCGTCGACACACAGGGATAGGCGAGGAGGGGGAGACGCGAGGGGAACTCCCGAAGCCAGCCACGCCGGATCCATCCAGCGCAGCAGATGGGGACGAAGAATCGCAGTGACCGGTACCAAGGCTGCCAAGTCGGCGGAGGACGGGCGCCAGTGAAGGAGGAGGTGCAGCTGTATGGGCCGATAGTAGAGACGCCCCAGGGGCAGGAGATCTGCAGCGGCGTTCATCGTTCCTAGAAGCTGTAGCCAAGTCCTGGCAGGTGCTGCGTCTAGCCGGCAAAGATCGGCGGTCAAGGAGGCTAACCTCTGAATCCGCTGTTCCGAAAGACGAACCAAGTTCAGATCGGTAGCGAAGTCCATGCCTAGGTGGACGAATCGGCGACTGGGCAAGAGATCCGATTTCCCTCTGTTGAGGAGAAAACCGAGTCGCGCTAACAGCCGGATCAAGGCGTCTCTGTCCGCTGAAAGAACGGTCGCCGATTGGTTGCGTAGGAGGAGGTCGTCGAGGTAATTGGAAGTAGGGCTGGACGATGACTGACGAGCCTTGGCCACTACCGCGTCCATCAGGCGAGAGAAAACCCAAGGGCTGAGGTTGAGACCAAACGGAAGGGCCCGGAACTGGTAGACTGCTTCGTCGAAGGCGAAGCGCAGGTACTTCCTGGAGGCAGGGTGAATGGGAACATGTAGATACGCATCTGACAGATCCAAGCTCACGGCGAAGTCCCTTGGCTGCACCGAGGCCCTGAGGGACCGAGCGGTTTCCATGCGGAAGTGAGGAGCCGAAATGAAGGAGTTCAGCTTGGAAAGATCGATGATCGGGCGCCACCTGCCGCCCGGCTTGGGCACCAGGAAGAGGCGACTGTAGAAGGCCGGGGAGCCGTGACGCACAACCACCTCTGTGGCACACTTCTGCAGAAGAGCGGAGACCTCGGAACGCAGAGCGCTGGACTTTAACGGGTCGGAGGGCATGGCGGTCCACAGGGGGGCCCGTCGCAGCGGAGGAGGAGAGCGAAACGAAATCCGAAGGCCGTCGGAGACGGTGGTCCTGATCCAGGGGTCGTCTGGGAACAGCGAAAACCACTCTTCGCTGAACCGGGCAAGCCTCCCGCCGACTGGAGGACCCAAGACGGTCGGCGGGGGCGGAGCTAGGGAGTCAGTGAGCCCGCCCGCGCCCAGGGCGACGGGCAGGTCGGGACCGGGCGGGGGCAAAGGAGCTAACCTGACCGGGTCGACCAAAGGCAGGGCGGCGGCGGGGGTTACGAGAAGGGAGGGGGTCTGAGGACGCAGGAAGTCCGGAGCCCCGCAGGGCGCGACCCGCGGCCTTGCGGGAGGAGCGAAAGCGAGAAGGCGCAGATTTGGAAGGCCACCGATCCGAGTTCGCGATCTTAACCGAAGACCAGGTATCGCCAAACAGAAGTGATCCACCTAGGGGGGCACGACGCAACTGGTTCTGCAGGTCCGAAGGCAAACCCCGGCAAGCCCGCAGGACAGCATCTCGACGCAAGAGGTCGCAATTGGAGGAAGCCGCCATGGCGTTGACAGATGAGTGATACGCCGCACGATTAGCTACCTCCGCGAGGGCGAGAAGATCTCCTAACAGGGGAGTGATGGAAGGATGCCAAGCTTCCTCTATCCCCTGTACCGCCGCTCGGGTGACAAGCTCGAGGAAGCCCGAACAAGCAAGGGTGTTACGAACCAGGGCCGCTGTAGCATCTAAACCTCGAGGAATGGCGCGTTTCAGAAGCGAAGAGCCGCCAGCCTGAAGAACAGCCGCCGGATCCACTGGAGGAAGAGCGCAGACAAAGGACTGGGAATGTCCAGAGTACCACTCCTGCCGGAAGGCGATGTCGAGGCCGGGGGGCCATCTGCGGTCGCCGAAAAACTGATGTTCCCTAGGGGCAGCGAGGAGGTGCGCGGAGAAGGCGTCCCGCATGTCGCTGAAACCAGGAGGCTGAGGAAGAGACTTAAACTTCTTCGTCTGCCGACCAGCATCGACGAAGGCCGATACCTTGCGCTTGAGGGGGGGAGACGGAGGGCAAGCGTCGACTGGAAGGGAGGCGGAAACGATGCGGGCGGCCTCATCCAAGGCGAGCAACGTAGCCGCGCGAGAAGAAGAAGGCAGCGGAGAAGAGTCCGAGATGTCCGAAAGGGACGAGCGGGAGGCGGGGGAACGGCTACCTGGGCCTAGCAGGGCAGAAGCAGAATCCTCAGCCAGCAAACTCAAGGCGTCCTCGTCCCGGGGAGGAGGGGGAGCGGCAATCGGACTGCCGCGGCGAGAACGGAGAGGTACCCGAGAGGCGTCCAGCCGGGAGGAGAAGGGAGAGCGACTACGAGGACGGGAATGAGGGGGACCCTCCCGGCGAGGGCTCCGCGCGGAGCGACGCCTAGGGGAAAAAGACGGCCGACGCGAAGAGCGATGGGGCGAAGACCGCCGGTAACGCGAAGAAGACCGCGGCAAAGCCGCAACCAGGCGAGGGGGGCTGGAGGGCGTCCGACGAGAATGATGATGCCGACGACGAGAGTCCCACGGCGAGCGAGATCGCGGCGAATAGGGAGAAGCCCTAGAGTCGTGAGTCCTTGGTCGCGTAGCACTTCGTCTCTGAGAGCCGGGCGCTAAAAGGCGGGCTCCCTGCCGGTAACTTGACTCCTCGTAGGAGTGCGCGGGCGTGAGAGACGAGCGAGAACTGACCGCAGACAAGGGGCGGCGAGGGTCGCGTCCCCTTGGGCCGAGCTCAGGGAGGACGGCACTTGGGGTCTGCAAGGTAGGGTCAGTTGTCCGAACAGTGCTGGGTGTACGCGTTCTAAGCGGCGTCGTATCCATGGGGTCCGAACGGACAAGCTTGGTCCCTGCTCCTGACACACTGGGGGACGCTCGGACGGGAGGGTTACTCACAGGTAACGGCCGGTCCCGCCTGTAAAATCTCCAAAGCTGCGACCACTTCAGTTCTGGCCACGTGGAGCAGAGGTCACAAGAGCGGCCCGAGGCACAGCCAGAGCAAGGGAGGCATACAGCGTGGTTGTCCGTTGGCCACTGGAAGTCGCCGCAGAGGGTGCAGGTTCGCACTTGGCAACTGCAACACACAAACAAACAAGCGTACAAGCGAGAGCACGTGGCGGCGCCCAACAAGGGGAAAGGGGAAACTAAGGTGACAAAGTCAACATACCCAAAGTGAACACACAATTCACCCCCACCCCCCAAGGTGCGAGCGCCGAGGCACGAGGCCGGCAAGCTAAGAGTCCGGAGCGCAGCAACGCTCCGCCAGCACCCGGCTACCCAACGTAACCGCAACAAAAGACGGAAAGCCGTCTTGCACAACACATGTTTCATTGGTCAATCTCAGCATGAAAAACAAAGACAGTTTATGCGCCCGCGCTAGGTATTAAGCGACACGGCGTAGGCCGCAAGGGCCAAGCTGAGAAACAAAGCACGGCGCCAGGTTAAACAAACAAAGGCTGAGAAGAGCTCACGACCGGCGACCCGCTTGGAGGCCGGCCGAAGGCCAATCAACTACCTTACCTCTCCGCAGCAACAGGGGCGGGGGACGACACCTCCATACCACAACAGCGCCGAAGGCGGGAAAGGAGGCCAACCGAAGAGGCGAGAAGGCAGCAGAGGCAGAAGAAGAAGCAGCTGAAGGTAGCAGCACACGGCAAGAGTCCGCAAGCGAAGCAAGTCCCAACACAGGACAAAGACGGGTTCCAAACCGGTCCAAAGTAAGCGAGGCCGGAGGCTAGCAAAACACGTCTGCACTAGACGAGCTAAGTAGACTAAACTGAGTAAGCATCACATGACTCGGAACCGGATAGGCAGTCACGGGAGATCACTCTCGGCTCCTCTGTGGGTTCCCCGAGTGCCTCCCGGTTGGTGCAGGGGCACAACGGGTTCCTAGGCTAAAATTGAGAGTAAGTAGACACTTCCCTATCAGTCATGTCATCGGTAATGTTTTTGAGGAAATAAATGCCTAGTTCTTTTTTTTTTGTGTGTGTCTCTGCAAGACTACACAACAGGTTATGAAATAGATCGAACGCGATAGCGGCATGGAGCGAGTACGTAATGCTCCCCGCTTGTCCATAAATGTCCAGCTCACTTGACCCCTGGAGACTGCAGAACAATGCAGGAGGTAGATCGAGGTGCCAAGCTATTCTAGCACCACACTTGAACCATAATGGTCTGCCCACCGTCTGTTGTAGTGTATCAGGGCAGCGAATCGAGGGAGGCAACCAGCGTGTGTGTTTTTCTTTTACAGACCGGAAGCTGTGTCGAGAGTTGGCGAGACTACCCATACTGTGGATGAAACCCAGCGAAAGACAACCTGGCTACATCCACAGTCTACTGAGGCACAATATAGGTGGGTCAGAGTATCTGTTTAGCCTGTGCTTTCAGAGTCTGTCGGCATATTAACCCAAATCATACTGAGGCTGAAAGCTTCAAGAGTTGTACACTACCATATGCAAGCTACATTATAGTACTTACAGATAAGGATATAGACCAATGGCTTTAGTTCAAGGGTGGTGCCAGAATAGCTTGGCGCCTAGAGGCGCCAAGCTATTCTGGCACTACCCTTGAACTATTTTAGTCAAACTTATTTCACACACTGGTGTATTCACCGAATGATAAGGGTTAATTATTAGGGAGGCGAGTAGATGTGACTGAGTGAAGACTCGGAGAGTTTATGGCGGCAGACCTTCAGGTCCATTCTCAAAGGGAGGAGGGAAGGTGTAATACAATCAATGCTTCGATTATACATGTTTCTTCTTAGGCTTAGAAATACGTCATCTCAGTGCGTGAGATATGCGGTGGAGACATACGAAAATCATAAACAAGTGTTTAGCCTGCTAGCGTGTAATCTGAACCGGGTTGGAAAAGAAAGGAAAAGGATGGTGGTAGTGGTGGTGGTTTTGTAATAAACAAACAGGAATCATTGGAGGATGTAGGGGTCAAGTAAGATGTAATTTTAGAGGATGTAGATGATCGTCTTGGAGTTCTATATCTGCGTATTTCTCTGTGGGCTGGCGATTGGGTGCCTGATAGGCGGGGGCAGGGGATATCTAACTGTTTGTCTGTCCAGCGCTGAGTGATTCCCCTTGGTATGTGTACAATTCTGCCAGCACTAGCCTCACCTATCTGGTTTGTGAGTAAACAGGAATCAGACGATAGTACTCAAGGTTAACTCATTCACGGCCAGCCGCATACGGATGCAGCTTGCCGCGTATGAGTTAATCTGCAAAACATTTTGAGAATAGACTGGTTGAAAGTTAAAAATTACTATTATGAATCCGATTCATATTCAGACAACGTTATTATTTATAAAAGGAAATTGTTGCGTGGGTGATCATTGTAAATAGATCAATAAAAGGTAAAAGAAAAACCAAACAGTATCACAACTTTAAAATGCTACAATAAGATATATAATAACTTGAACCGCAGTAGCACGCTTGAATCTGCTTCCAATCTTCAACCAGTGGTTTACTAATATACTATTTTGTGTTTCGAATTAATTTGTAGTCGTCAGCAGGCGGCTGTACTAAAATTAATAGCAGGCTCGTGTTTTGCAGACCTATCCCCTTCACTGAGTGATTGCTACTGGCGATACCGCTCGACAGAAAAGATGCGTAGTTACGTAGTTAGGTAGTGACGTAGTTTGGTGGTGACGTAGTGACGCGTCTTCCCCCCCTCCCCTCCTCCCCCCCCCCCCCCCCGCCCCCCCCTCCCCCCCCCCCCCCCCCGCGAGCGGTGTCGTCAGTGAGCAGTCAAGGTCTGGAATACTGAGCATGTGTTTGATGTTGTTGTTCCAGTGATCAGCAAGGACAAGGTGCAGCGCTACGTGAACCACATCGCCTGTATCTATGCCAACATTGACCTGTATGTCAGGCATGGCCACACAATAGGTATCCGTCACTAATCAAGGCCAGGGGGGCACTGGCAGGGGCGCCGTTACAATCGGGACTGCCAGACCACACAACACTGTGGTTGCGGCACTATTTCAGTGGAGTTGCTTCCTGGTCGTCATTTTTAATATCCTGTCATATCCTGTCATAGTTCCAACGGCTTTGTTCTGACATATTGTTAGTCTTACGCAAAAATCTCGCTGCCGCAGATCAGTACTGACTAGTGTAGAGGGACTGTCGGAATTGTTTGGCAGTTACTCTGGCCTGGAAATAAGGGCCGGGCAGCAGTTCGCCAGGCTCACGGTAACTTCGAAGATCGTGACTGAGAAGAAAGTTTTAAGCTTAAGTAAACTAAGATTATTGATTCGTGGCGTCTTGCACTCTGTTACGAATTACTAAATCAAGCTAAATAGCCAACAGAGGTGACTTCCGGTTTCAACTATAATTTTCTTGCTGTTTGAGAACTGGATATTTTGGGAATTTTTGTTTTGAGAAGTTTCGTTTGGTACAGTCAGAAGACAAGCAGAGACAGTGAACAAAAAATAAACGGGCTGACGTCAGCCGAAGTCGGCCCGCGCACATCCGTGCTCCGCCCGACGTCGGCCCGATGGGTTTTGCTTGCTTGGTACTGTAAGTACACATAATTGACAGGAACTGGCCGCGACGGAGCTGCCCCTTCTATTGCTCTCTAGGCCTTGACTTACTAATCTGTGACTAACTGGGGCAACGCGCACAGCAATATTCTACATCTACTGTGTCACCTAGTGTCTTTTATTGTTTGTATCTCTGTGTTGAAACGCGCCGAACATGCTATGAGTTTTACCCATTTAAACCCGCCACGGCCGCATCTTCTTTGAAATTATGGAGATGTCGCCTAGCGCAGTTGCAGGAGACGGATCGACCAAGCACACTCTCTTTTCAGAGGGGACAAAACTCATCATTGCATTGCAGCGGTTCCTGTTTGTATGCGGTGGAAATGGTCAGTGTTTGGATTATTAAGTTCAATTTCCGAGGTAAAATACGAAGAGTGTGTTCGGCGGGTTTCACCCATCATGTACCGTGTCTGTATTCTGTACACTGTGCACGCGTAATGTAGTAGCTTGTGGTGTCACTTATCTGGCTTTCTCACTAGGCTGCTTCGCAATAAAGTCTGTTCTACTTGTGCACATTGTGTCTGTGCAGTAACACACATAATCTGCACAAATACTAGAAACCTCCATGTTGCGCACTGTTCGTGTCACTGACGTCATGTATACTGGCGCTTTAAATTTGATCTAAACGATTTTACGTCGCGTTATTCAGACCACGAGCTCAATCACAAACCAAAGCCAGGGCGAGACAATCGCTGGTGTGGGTAGAGACAGTAAACATTACCAAGGCGGGAAGCCCCTCAGCGCTGGGGCAAACAAACAGTTAGCTCCCCTGACCCTTATGGGGTCAGGGGAGCTAACTGTTCTTTTTGTCCAGCGCTGGGCGATTCTGTTTGGTATGTAGACTTACCAGACGACAAGCTGGTTTCTTGGTCGACGACTGAACTACTGAACTTGTAATTCTTAGGTTTAAAATGTCAGTCACTGCTCAAATGTGTGCTGAACTATGAATTTTGAGCAAAACCTTCAGAGGCCAGTACACAGGGAATTTCAGTGGTGGAAAGAACAGTACAGTCAGCAACCAAATCTTCGACGCATTAATTAGGCATTTAACCCATTCACTGCCGAGAAAACTCGTGAACACGACCCAGCTGCAAGAGACATAGATCATCACGAGCCGGCCCCCGCGCGACTGCGGGGGCTCGTGAAGATCTATGCCTCTTGACGAGACCGATTTGTATCCATGTTCCTTTGGACGTTTGTGGTCGCTGAATGACCGAAGAAACAAAATATGCGTCCAGTGACAGGGAAGGGGTTAATGAATGGATCGGACATAATAATAGGCTTGCACTGTGCACTGTGCAGCAAATAATGTGGGGTTGGTTTCACAGTGCTGTACAGTTGATGAATCGCTCGAGCTCTGAGATCATGACGTCAGATGCTCGACATGAATTATGTTAACCGGCCTTTGACTGTCGGTAGCTACCGACAGCCCACGGGTAATACAGGCTGGAATTTCACACTTTGATGTAGGCCTAAGCTGCTTTCGTGAGACACAGTAGCCACAGAACGGAGAAACCTCTATCTTAGCCATTGTCAGGAGAGGTAACTCTTATAGGTTTCCGCGACCTGTTGTCAAACACTGTGGTGCCATTTCAGCAGAAATAGCTTCATTGTCATGTCGACTGTTTTGTCATTCCCCGTGCCACTGATCGTCATTCATTATCCTGGCATTGACGTCACTTGTAATTCCAGGTCCGATAACCATCATGCTAGACTGCAAAGTGACGCTGGATGACGTGCCCATTGGTCTGGCCATGCAGTTCGAGACGCCCTTCAGATATGCCTGTCAACGCGTGTGGACGGAGCCAATCACAGACGTCTCCATGCCCTTGGCTGTTATACACAAGATTCTCAACCCTAGGGTCAGTTTGTCTCTGTCTGTCAAAGTAGGGGTGGGGTGGGGTTGGGAGGGGGGTGGTTGGGGGGAGGGGGGTTGACAGTCGGGGGCGATGGGGGAGGGGTGGGTGGGTGGTGTACAGGAGGCCATTGATATTTACCCCCACCCCCATCCCCGCCCCCCAAAAAACAACAACAAAAAAACAACAACAAAAAACAACAACATAACAAAACCAAATAACAACAACAACAAAAAACAAACAAACAACAGAACAAAACAACAACAACAAAAAAACGAAGGGAAAAAGAGGAGAAATAAAAAAATTGCTGTTTTGACACGTGTCGGACACCACACACGTCTCTGTTTCCTTTGCGTAATGTTCAGCCAGTGAAACGAAGTGAAAGCTGTTCTGTGTTCCGACACACACACACCCCCCCCCTCCCCCCACCGGCTTATGAGGATCTGTGCCACTTGGAGATGCTGGAAGGCTGTCTATGCTTATGCTGCAAGCTGGTTATCCCCCCCCCCCCCACTTTGTCCAATGGCTCATTAGGCTCTATGCTACTTGGAGATGTTTGGGCCGGAGTGTTGTCTGTGCGTGTGGCACAAGCCGCTGGCTATCCGCCGTGACTTCGCGCGTAAACGTTCTTCAGTCGGAGTCGTTCGTCGCTAACGAAAGCTCGCTATTCCTGATAGCAAAAGGTCTACGGGCCGGACGACGGCCGCAGCTGGCTGCGGCCGTCGTACAGCCCGAGGACCCTGTGCGCACTGGGGTCAGTAGATGTCTTTGTGTGTGTGTCTGCAGTGTATTTCCCACCTGGAGATCGAGGACCCCGAGATGTGCAGCCACATGGCGCGGTGGGACAGCTTGCTGGAGGCCCTGCTCCTGCTGCCCGCACTCCGCGCCCTCAGCCTGCCAAACACCGTGCATGTCAACCTGCACGCCAACGCCGCCTACGAGCTCAACCAGACGCTCCGGGCCCTCAACTCGCTACAGGTGGGGTGACGATAACTCGAGCCTTTTGTATTCCTCTTCACATCAGCGGTACGAAAACATCGTTTTCAGGACAAAGCATGTAATGGAAAAACAGTGCTCTTTCACCTCATGGCCTCGAGTCGTAAGGGTCGAAGTTTCTGTTCAGCACACAAATACAGACTCGTGAAGGTCAAGGTCAAGGAGCGAGAGGGTTTTGCAAGCATGGCCATCGTATTATTATGTCGTGACTACTCAGTAATGAATCCAGGTAAACCCAAGGTTTCTTTTCCAAAATTTCGACGTGTCTGACTTAACGACTATGTACCAGTCGCAGGAGATAGATCTACGATGCTTATTCAAGGGTAGCGCTCGACTAGCTTGGCGCCATCAAGTGGCAAGCTAATCTGTCACTACGGCCCTTGAATTATCATGGTCGATCCATCTCCTGCGGTAGTGCGTCATGCCGAAATGGGTTTAAGACGTACCTCTTGATTTTCAGAATATGTGGCACAATTGTTATTATGACTACAGTCAACTTCTGATATTACAAATTGTATGACGACATAATTGGTCTCGCGATATTCCAAGTTTGTTGTAAGCGAAATAATTTGATAGAAAAAAACAATGATGTTGTCGGGACCTCAGGGAAAGTTTTGTTATATCTGACCCTGACTTAACTCATTCGAGACGAGCGGCATTCGGATACGCGGCTTAAAGCCTTCATCTCGAATGAGTAAAGCAAACTCTGTGTGTGTGTGTGTGTGTGTGTGTGTGTGTGTGTGTGTATGTATGTGTGTGTCTGTGTGTGTGGCGAGTCCGGTGTTTCTGGAAAACGGCGTTCTATAAGAACTATGTATTATTATTATTATTATATTTTGCTTCACCCACAGCGCCTGAACCTAGCCCAGTGTAATCTGCGAGACAGCGTGGACCAGTTGCTGTGTGAACTGGAGCTGAGCCTGACCTACCTCAGCCTGAGGGACTGTCGCCTGAGCAAGGTGGACGTGCAGGCGTTGTTGCAGGTGAGCTTGGATGTCACACACCGCCGTACATAGACTTCTGCGCTTTACTAAGGCCTGTGAGGGAAAACCACGTGATCGCGCTCTTGAATACCATTGGCCTAGCAGAGCAGATTTTTGAGCCGGGATGTTAGCACGGCGTGATATATAGTTTTTCAGTAGTGCTTCTTGGTTCCACAAGCGTCAGCTGAATATCGACAACTAGGTCGCACAGCGTGTAGTCCTTTGTTTACTCGAAATTTTCGCAGTAGAGCGCTGCGCATGTACGAAATCCATTATGGCAGCAACACTCTACAGTGGTCTGTTGACAGCAAGTAACCGTCCTCTTCTTCATTTGCACGGTTGAAGCGATTTCAGTACAGGATTACTGTGTGAGTGAGCTTGCGCAGGTTGAAGTAGTTCATGGGGAGAGTATAGGCGTTTAACCCTTTCCGACACTGGGAATCATCGCGACAAAAACCGCTACCGACAGCCAAAGGGATATAGGGCTCGGGAAGTTCCCCACGTTGCCTACAGCGTCGGCGTGTCAGCCAACATCTTAAGAGGATACCATAGGCATGAGATAGTAGCGAAATAGTGTTTCAACGCGTTTTTCTTCAATTTTGGAAACAAACAAAAAAGCGGTTTCCTACAGTGATGGCAAGACTTGCTGTTATTGCTTATAGTTCGTCAGGACTTTCCTGACATTACACAAACAGCGATTTCCCTGTGAGCGCTTAGTCCCGTATCCTCACAAGATGGCCGCCACGACTGGTGTGATGGCATCAGCTTCTCAAGCCCTATAGTGGCCGGAGTCGAAACAACTTCGAAACATGTCCGTCGTTTGTAGATTTTGAAATTTTTATGTTTGACATTTTAACCTTTATTTAACCTTTATTCACCAAGTAGAACGTTACAAGGATTTTTGTGTGCCATGGCGACCATAAAATACATCATCACTTGTCCCTTGTAGGGCTGCACATGCATTGATCATGTCATACACTCAGTTGGCATGCAGCACTAAAAAGAAATTAAACACAAATATTAAACACAATCAGTCATATGTCGCAAATCAGTCATGGAATCACATTGTTCCATGGATGGTGATGTACTGAGGACAGCCTCTGGAAAGAAACTGCATACTAATTGAGAGGTTCTGACTTTTAAAGCACGGAACCGCCGGCCGGAGCCGGGCAGAAGCTCGAAGAGATGATTGGCTGGGTGCGACAGATCGCGAACGATCTTCCCTGCCTTCCGTTCCATACGCGTTTTGGAAAATGAAGGCGACAGATGGAAAGTCGCAAAGATCTTTCAAATCCAACCGGTCGCCAGCATGACGTGTAGAGGTCCTCCACGAGCCTGCGGAGGCGGGGTGGGGGGAGGAGGGAGGGTAGGGCTCATGGGCGATCGAGTCTAAAGTGGAGATGTTTTGTTGTATGCGGCCCTTCATGTCTCAACCGGAATAACCGTACACTGTGTCCTGTTATTTCCGTGCCTCCTCGCTCTGGTCTGCATTATGTTGATGACTGGTGACGTCACACAGTGTTTGTCACTGCGCGAGACGTCAAACTATGACGAATGGAGTCCCGAGGCGTCCTGCATTCTAGAAAGCGGGCATATCTGCTGAATACGTCATCAATTATTCATCCCTTCCTTCCTCTATTTCAGTGGCCCATGGTGTCAGGGCTGGAAGAACTAAACCTGAGCCGGAACAATCTAAAAACGCTATCCGTCCTGGTGGTGGCGCTGCTTCACAAGATGGCGGACTATGTCGTCTGCTTCTCCGTGTCCTTCTCCTCCCTGTCCCTGGTCGGCCTGCAGCAGACAGTGCAGAAATGTAAAGAGTGCTCGCAGGTAAGCACAGCAACTGATGCTGAAAGTGGATTGCACTGATATTGAGTACCTTAACGTGTTTGTGTGCTTAAGCCTTGAGGCTCTGGGATATTCTGTCATCGCCCTTAACCATGTATGGTCTATCCATATTTGTTTGTAGTGTGTTGCGGCTAAATTGGTTAAAACACTTCGTATACATTTCTTGCTGTCCGTTTATTTCTCTGTGTCATGCATACTTTTCTTGCTGTATAGTTTGTCCAATTCATGCACATTTGTTCTTGTTCTTTTTCAGCTGAAAATCTTGGGTATCCAGTCCTTCACACCTCCCCCACTGTCGGAGATGCGAGGGATCCTGGAGGACTGTGCTGACATCCCCAGGCTGCAACGCGTCATCTTGCTCCCAGAGGCCTATGCTTTCCCCGGCAGTCAGATCTCGCAGCGCACGTTGAACCGCGAGATGATCGCCGTCATGTGTCGAGAAATGCTCACAGAGTTCGGCAGGCCCGAACTACAGCTAGAATGACGTCATTGTCAGAATAACGTCATGGTTAGCTTTTTGCGTCAGGAATGATAACGTCATCGTGCACCGGTACCGTGACGAGTACCGCCGCCCGCATGCACAGTGAGATTATTGCATTGTCGACGATTTGCGCATGTGGAGTAGAGCCGGGCCGATCCCAGCCTCACCAGAAAGAAGGATAAACTTATTAGCAGGGCTCCTGAGAATCCGCGGATGACCCAGAGGACTGCGAATAGGCCTACAGGAGTGTTTTTTGGTGTGAATGTAGATCCGCAAACTGAATCTCGCGAGTTGTTGAGGGTTTGCGATATAGCATGGTGGCACTTGCATTGAAATGATATGCGTTCGACGCTCACACGGTTAAAACAAAAGCTCAACAACCAACCCTCACAGGACACAGACTCGCTATATTTTGCCCTCATGGGCCAGAAGACCCCGCACGCAGGGTTTTGGCCAGTCGACATGAATAAGCTTAGTCCTGCGCCAGGTGCTCCGCGATAGCGGAGCACCTTGCTTAGTGGCTGGTGCGGGACGAAGCTCACTCATGCAAATGACCTCAGACCGTCAGTATCACTTGTTCTCCTCGATGACGGAATCCATCCAATGCAACCCAGGACTAAAAGAGGCTCACTGTAGATACCCGTCATGCCTACCCACAGTCACCCCAGCACCAAGCAGGTCAACTCCGATTGGAGAGTTCAGCCTGGTCGTGGCGCCTGGAAAAATGTACCCGGTATTGCCATCGAGCTGTCGTGGCCGACTCATCCACACAGATGGGCACTAGAATCTGATGTGTTTTCGTGTTGCAAAGGTAGTCGGCTCTTTGAAGGCGAAACACGGCAGTCCATTTTTTGGTGGCGGGAAGATTTTACTTACATTACAAAATATATCGCTTTAAACTCATTCAGCCCGACGGCCGTATTTCCCAAATTTTGGAGGCGTCATCTAACGACTATGCACCTGTTGCAGGAGATGGATCGACCAAGATAATTGAAGGGCAGTGCCAGATTAGCGTGGCGCCGACAGGCGCCAAGCTTATCTGGCACTACCCTTGAATTATCATGGTCGACCCATCTCCTGCTGTAGTGCGTCAAGGCTGAATGGGTTAACAATTTGGATGCCGATTTCAGAGGCGACGATTCCCGCTGCCGACAGCCAAAAGGTTAACGAAAATGAACTTGCCGTGTGTTGCTGTCGCTGGGCAGTAGTGTAGAGTTCATAGTGTCAGCCGGCCCGTCCTGACAATCCGTCTTGTGGACTCTGGCATTTTGTCAAATGTTTGATACAGGCGACCTCGTGACGACAAAGATACATTTAGAAGGTGTGTATTATCATGACATCAAACCATCGTGTGTTTATTACTGTGATTTTATTGACAACGGTACTTGCAGACGTATTCTTTGTGATCGAGTGTGTGAGTGTGTGTGCTTGCTTGCGTGTGCGAGAGAGAATCCTTTGCGATTTCTGTACGCATACATGTATAAGACATCGTTACCTTGGTGGCTTTAAATGTGTGCTGGTCTGTGCTTCAGGACCTTACGGCTTTAAGCCGTAAGGCCCTAAAGCACAGACCAGCACACAAGTAATAATTGGAATCCGTTGAACCAATTGCCACTGTGACCTTTGACACCTTATTCAATTAGGTGTAAAAAAAAATCTCCATCCACACGTTTTCCCGTTCACAGATGTTCTTCCAATAGTATTTTGTATACACTTTGAAACATTAGAGACATGTTGTTTTTTGTACATTTTGCTTTGTTCAGAACCGTGTATATTATTCTGGTCTCACCGAGAAAAAGTTCTACATACAGCTGAATAAACTTGAAAATTCCAGTTTGTGCTTTCGTGCGTGTGTGTGTGTGTGTGTGTGTGTGTGTGTGTGTGTGTGTGAAATGAAACGAAACTTTATTTCTCAAAGATAAATAATAATAATACCGTTATTATATAGGCGTTTTTCTCAATTTTTGGGACCAATTGACTCAAAGCGCCGCGAACTGAAGCCCAACACTCACACTCACGTAACAGACACAGATTTACGCCATTTAAGACAAACTGAGCCCTCGCATCAGATTCGACCTCCAGAAGCTAAAAGACCCGGAAGTAGAAGAGCTCTTCCAAGCCCAGGTGGGAGGCAGATTTGCAGCCTTGGCTACTTTGGACTGTGACGTAGACACCCTTGCTGGAAATATAAAAGAGGTGTTACTTTCTACAGCAGAAGAAGTGCTGGGGAAGCAGAGGAAGCGCAAACAGCCCTGGGTCACCGATGACATCCTCGATCTCTGTGATGAGAGGAGAGCCTGGAAGAAAAAGAGAGGCCAAGACCTCACATCAGCAAACAAGTACAGACTTGTCAACAAGAAGATCAGGAAGAGGATGAAAGAAGCCAAAGAAGATTGGATTGAAGACCAGTGTTGTGGCGTGGAAGAGGGCATGGCAAACGGCAACAGCAAGAAGGCTTATGAAACGCTAAGGACCCTCACCAAGACTCAACAGCGAACAGCCACAGTCATCGAAGACAGCAGCGGCCAACTCCTTACGGAAAACACTGCTGTACTAAACAGATGGACTGAGTACTGCCGAGACTTGTATAACTACAAGGCTGAGCCAGACACCAGCATCCTCCAAAACAACCAGGCTGGGGCCAGGAAGGCTGAAGACCTGCCAGTGTTAGCTGAAGAGGTGGAAGCAGCCGTACGCGGCCTGAAGGGAGGAAAGTCTCCAGGTGTAGACAACGTACCTGCTGAACTGTTGAAACATGGAGGAGAAGTAACAACGAAGGTCCTCACTACACTCTGTCAAAAGATCTGGGAGCAAAAGAAATGGCCAGTAGAATGGACACAGTCTCTAGTGATCCCGCTCCCCAAGAAAGGAAACCTGAAACAGTGCCAGAACTACAGAACTATCAGTCTGATAAGTCACCCTAGCAAAGTAATGCTTAGAATCATTCTCAACCGCCTCAAAACTTTCGCCGAGGAACTGCTGGCAGAAGAACAGGCTGGCTTCAGAGTTGGAAGAAGCACTGTAGAGCAGATTTTCAACTGCCGCGTCCTGATCGAGAAACATCTGCAGCATCAGCGCGAACTCTACCACAACTTCATTGATTTCAGGAAAGCATTTGATCGCGTCTGGCACGACGGACTCTGGCAAGTCATGAGATCGTTCAACATAGAGGAGGGACTGATCCAAATGATAGAAGCGCTTTACAAGAACGCCTGCAGCGCGGTTCTACTTAACAATCAGTCAGGCGAGTTCTTCAGGACGACGATCGGTGTCCGTCAAGGATGCCTGCTCTCTCCTGTCCTTTTCAACATATTCCTGGAGAAGATCATGCAGGAAACCCTCCACGACCACCATACTTCAATCTCTATTGGTGGCAGATCCCTGTGCAATCTTCGATTCGCAGACGACATTGACCTCATGGCAGGCAGCAATAGTGAGCTCCAAAACCTGACAGACAAACTTTCAAGTAGCGCAGGGTCTTATGGCATGGAGATCAGTACGGATAAAAGCAAAGTGATGATCAACACCACAAGCGACAGCAGCAGCAACATTCACATGAACGGCCAGAAGCTAGAAGAGGTCAATAGCTTCAAGTACTTGGGAGCCACCCTGTCCAAAGACGGTAGTTGCATAGCAGAGATCCGTATCAGGATAGGTACAGCAACATCCGCAATGGCCAGGCTGGACAGGATATGGCGAAGTAACTCCATCAGCTTCACCATCAAGTACAGGCTTTACAAGTCCCTCGTAGTGTCTATTCTACTCTACGGCTGTGAGACTTGGACACTGCTTGCAGACTCAGAAAAGAAAATCCAGGCCTTTGAGAACAAGTGCCTGAGGAAGTTGCTCCGCGTCTCGTACCGCGAGCACAAGACCAACGAATATGTACGGAGCATCGTCACTTCCCTGGTGGGCCCACATGAACCCCTTCTGGCAACCGTGAAACGGCGCAAGCTTGCTTGGTTTGGCCACGTGACCCGACACAACACCTTGTCCAAGACTATCCTCCAAGGCACTCTCGAAGGAAGTCGTCGGCGAGGTCGTCAGAGAAAGAGTTGGGTCGCAAACATAAAAGAATGGACCGAACTCGAGATGCCAGACTTGCTTGCCACCGCCCAAAATAGAACTCAGTGGAGAGCACTGTCTGTTGCTGCTGCCTTTCAGTCCCCCCAACGCCCAGTTCGGGCAAGGGACTGATGATGATGATGATGATGATGATGATGAAGACAAACACAGTACAAGATGGACGAAGGGCCAGTTCAGCTACTGAAGTTACAGAGATTTTTGATCGCTTGTATTTGAAATTTGTAAAGTGGCCTGAAAACGGTACCAAAGAGTGTGTGTGTGTGTGTGTGAAATGAAACTTGAAATGAAACTTGAAATGAAATGAAACTTTATTTCTCAAAGATAAATAATAATAATAAAACCGTTATTATATAGGCGTTTTTTCTCAATTTTTGGGACCAATTGACTAAAAGCGCCGCTAACTGAAGCCCAACACTCACACTCACGTAACAGACACGGATTTACGCCATTTAAGACAAACACAGTACAAGATGGACGAAGGGCCAGTTGAGCTACTGAAGTTACAGAGATTTTTGATCGCTTGTATTTGAAATTTGTAAAGTGGCCTGAAATCGGTACCAAAGTGTGTGTGTGTGTGTGTGTGTGTGTGGGAGGGGGGTGGGTGGGTGGAAGAACCTAAATGATTAGGTACATAGACCTGTTTTCAATCATGTCCTTGCACACGCGCACACACACACACACACACGCACGCACTCACACAGACACGCACGCGCGCGCGCACACACACACACACACACACACACACACACACACAATTCCTGGAGAAAAAAGAAAAAAATAGTTAACCCCATCCAAGTCTCCAGGGCAGACCCGGGTGGGTTGATTGATTAATTGTACATTGCTTAACGTCCCGACAGCAACAAGGCTTTCTCAGGACGTGCCTGCACTGCTTGTGAAAAAAACTAAACTAAACAGAACATTGAATGTATGTCGCCAGCCGGTCAAATACATTAAATAAACCTAACACATGGGGCCTAAATAAAGCCAAGACCATTTAGCAACACACATCCAATATCAAGAGCTACAGGCAGTGCAGACAGCAGGGAGAGTTTTAAAAAGGCAAATACAGGTGAATGGACAAAGGGTAGACAGAAACACATGCCCCAGAATAGAGAGATAAACCCACCCTGTGGGGCTGACCAGGGTGACCCTGGGAACTAAAAAATACCTAACCCCACCCCAGACCCGGGTGGGGAAAGTACAAGGTAATAATACATTTACAAGAAAAAAAATGTAAACAAAAATCAGTGTTTGCACGCATACATCATGTGCATCGGGTAGTGTAACCGGACTGACTGGGTGTAGGCGACTTAAAGCTGAGAAACAGTCAAAAAAACTCCGCCCCGCACGTGTTTTAAAAAAACTTTGCAGGACCCAGCGAGGGCCCTGTCTTCGTGAACGTTCGGCGAACTTCGGCAAACCGGTTTGCAACCCAGTTGACTGAGTTTTCAACTGCGTTTGTCGTGCTGGCAAAACTCCCGTGAGAAAGACAGGCCACTTCCTGTTTGCAGCGAGTGCGCACCGCGATCACTGATCTAAACCAGCGATAGTTTTACTGACATCAACAGTAGCAGACGACACTCGACCACCCGACGGACAGAGCAGGCCATTTGTGTCTTGCCTGGACGCACACTGGATATGGACCAGGCCGAGCTATCCGTAAGTTACACAGTACAGCCTGAAGCTTTATTTGATATCGGAAGGGTGAGGAAGGAGGGGTTATTTGTCGTTTTGTGTTTGTTGTTATAATATCTCTCTCTCTCTCTCTCTCTCTCTCTCACTCTCACACATCCACTTTACTGTGTTGGATGTACATCACAATGCTTCTTTATTTATTTATATTATCCTATATTGGACTGGATGTACGTCAGTGTTGACAAAATTCGTTCACAACTACAAAGTGTCAGGAGTCATACTTACAGCATGTACAGCCGTGCATTCTGCCATCATAGTCCCCAGCGCGTAAAATCCGTGGCTGTCGGTCAGTTTCAAAGTGTCACAGAATCGTCTGCTGTTGTCCGATCTGCTAATCGCGATGATTTCCGTGCAACAGGAAGTGGTCTGTCGTTTTCCGAGAGTTTTGCAAGCTCGGGATACGCAGTTGCCAACTCCGTCAACTGTGTTACGAACCGATTTGACCCACTTAGGGGCAGGGCCCAAGCTGGGTCCTGTAGTCTTTTTAAAACACGCGCTGGGCGGGTTTTTCTCATTGCACCTCAGCTTTAAAAAAACTTTGCAGGACCCAGCGAGGGCCCTCTTCGTGAACGTTCGGCTAACTTCGGCAAACCGGTTTGCAACTGACTCAGTTGACTGAGTTTTCAACTGCGTTTGTCGTGCTGGCAAAACTCCCGTGAAAAAGACAGGCCACTTCCTGTATCGCAGCGAGTGGGCACCGCGATCACTGATCTAAACCAGCGATATTTTTACTGATATCAACAGTAGCAGACGACACTCGACCACCCGACGGACAGAGCAGGCCATTTGTGTCTTGCCTGGACGCACACTGGATATGGACCAGGCCGAGCTATCCGTAAGTTACACAGCACAGCCTGAAGCTTTATTTGATATCGGAAGGGTGAGAAAGGAGGGGTTATTTGTCGTTTTGTGTTTGTTGTTATATCTTTTCATCTGGAGTGGCCTACAGCAAATTTTTTTCTCCATACGAAGGGCAGCTACTAAAAATCAGCTTGACCCATGGCGACCTTGTATCTTTTTGCATCTATGTAAACAGTCGATTCTCTCTCTCTCTCTCTCTCTCTCTCATCCAATTTACTGTGTTCAATGCTTCTTTATTTATTTATATTAGCCTATATTGGCCTGGAGGTACGTGTTGAAAAAATTCGTTCACAACTACAAAGTGTCAAGAGTCATACTTACAGCATGTACAGCCGTACATTCTGCCATCATAGTCCCCAGCGCGTAAAATCCGTGGCTGTCGGTCAGATTCAAAGTGTCACAGAATCGTCTGCTGTTGTCCGATCTGCTAATCGCGATGATTTCCGTGCAACAGGAAGTGGTCTGTCGTTTTCCGAGAGTTTTGCAAGCTCGGGATACGCAGTTGCCAACTCCGTCAACTGAGTTACGAACCGATTTGACCCACTTAGGGGCAGGGCCCAAGCTGGGCCCTGTACAGTCTTTTAAAAACACGCGCTGGGCGGATTTTTCTCATTGCACCTCAGCTTTAAATAGTTTATCAGATAGACAAAGACTGCCCATCTAATACAGTACTCAAGTGCCTACAGAGTTTAAGTCCGCATCCCTTTTGTGGTCTTGGGAAGGGCAGGAGATTGCTGTGGAGAGTAAACTATAAGTCTACTCTAGTCCCGCATGCGCAACTCTTAAAATCCGTGTTTATCTCAGTGCCTCGCGTTGTGTTCAAAAGTCAAAGTTACTTGCGCAATGGACCGACCACAGTGTCCAGAAAAACCCTATTTTGACTGGATTTGGTGTTTGTTGCTGTTAAGCGCTACTGAGCTACTAACGTGCGCTCGCACGATCAGTCACACCGTCATACCAAACGGACGTACACACGAACAAACTTCTCGCACGTACACACGCACAGTCTCAATCTCGCTGCGCATAAGATGAAATAAGATTATAAGATTTATTCATACGAGGAAAGCATTCATAATAAAACAAACAAGGTGATCAAACCAAAACAAATTAGTCCTAATAACCTTAGGCCTAACACCTACACCTTTGAACACGACATCTAGCGAACCTTAAGCCTGACATCCACAAAATAAAATACTACGAACCAAAACTATGCTAGCCTACACACTAGACATAACAACCAACACAAATAAAAACCGAATTCTAATAAATACAGGAATTCTAATTAATTAAACATACCTTAATCTACCGTAACTGCTCACACAGTTCGGTGCCCCTCTATACTGAGGAACTCTTAATTAACTAAGCGTTCCCATACAGGAATTCTAAATAACTACTGAGGTGCAAGTCCTTTACAAGGATTCTAAGTGCAACCTTAATATACCGTCACAGTGGGCAGTATGAATTAATTAACTAAGGTGCAAGTCCTTTACAAGGATTCTAACTAAGTGCAACCTTAATATACCGTCGCAGTGCCGGACAGAATTAATTAACTAAGGTGCGAGTCCTTTACAAGGATTTTAACCAAGTGCAACCTTAATATACCGTCGCAGTGGACAGTATGAATTAATTAACTAAGGTGCAAGTCCTTTACAAGGATTCTAAGTAAGTGCAACCTTAATATACCGTCTGCTGTGGACAGTATAAACTAATTAACTAAACAGGAAGACAAGAGAGAAAATTGTGCGGAAATTCTAACTAAGTGCAGTCAGTTATTTGGGTTTAACGCCGAGCAGGCAACTAAGGCCATCTCACGGCGGGAAGGGTAAAAATCTGGTCAGCCAGACTAAAAGAAAGGTCTTAAGACATGATGTAAATATACCTTAAAAATATGTCAGGCTAAAATGTCGCACAAGTCTTTAAAGAAAACGTCGAAAGACCCAAAAAGGTCAAAATAATAGAAACATCATAATCTATAAACGCTCAAATCTTATTAAAAATATGGCACTCCCTCAGAAAACTGAAGATCTTGTCCGGGGGCACATCCCGGAACAAAACCTTCAAGGAGTCTGCCGTGAAATGTTTATACCTTGTGTCGATTAGATGAGCACAAGACGACAAAAAGTGTTGAACAGAGTACTCCTCGTTGCAGGCATAACACCATGGACGCTCCTGACCTCCTGTTTAAGTCAATAAGAGTGCGTAACATACGTGTGGCCGATGTGGAGCCGAGCCAGGACAGTCTCCTCACGGCGGCTGCCGCAGCGATAAGGTAGACCGTCGGACAACCTAGGAAGGGCTTCATGCAGCTTGTTAGCTTCCTCTTTGTCCCACTCGGACTGCCACTCACGGGCTATGTACGCACTAGCCACATGTCTAAAATCACTATAAACAGTCTGTGTGTCAGGGACAGGGTCATTGCGGGCATCGTTGGCAGCAGAATCTGCGATCCTGTTGCCTTTGATGCCCACATGCCCTGGCACCCAAATAAAAATGATGTCATAATATTTCTTTATCAAGTCCGCGTGGAGCTCTCTGATCTGCACAAGCAGTGGGTGGTCATTTCACGTGCCCTGAAGGGCCTGCAGGGCAGAAAGGGAGTCAGACAGAATCAGGAAGTTCCTTTCTCTAGATCGATAAGCATGCCTGAGTGCCAGCAGAACCGCCTGCAGTTCCGCACTAAATACAGATGAGTGGTCTGGGAGGCGGTGCTTAAATGGGCGTCTAGGATGGCGAGAGGGCACTGCGGCCGCAGCCACTCTCCCATCCTCAGACTTTGACCCATCGGTATAGATACGACAATAGCCAGGAAAAATTGAAAGCAGTTCATTGAGGCTCTGTTGGTATATGGCTGGTGAAGTAGAGTCTTTCTTGTGGGCAGTCAAGTCCAGCAAGATGTCAGGAACTGGTAAGAGCCAAGGTGGAGTGATGTGTTGCAGGGATTACGAAACTCTGTCCAGGTCCAATCCGGCCGCCTGCAGATGAGGTCGGACACGGAAAGAAAGTGGACAAACAGCATCCCGAATGGGTATCGTAAATCTCTGCAAACGATGGTTTAAAAACACAATCACAGGCAGGATTGTCTGGATGGGCCTTCAGTTTCAGAACGTAGCTGAGCATGAGGCGGATGCGGCGGAGCCTGAGAGAAGGCTCCCCTGCCTCGGCATACAGACTAGGAACTGGAGACGTCCTGAAGGCCCCAAGACATATCCGCAGACCCTGATGGTGAATTGTGTTCAGACGCTGTAGCAAAGACTTGGAAGCTGAGCCATACACCAGAGCCGTAATCCAGTTTGGACCGAACAAGGGCCCGGTACAGACGAAGTAAGACAGTACGGTCCGCACCCCAGTCAGTACGATCGACGACACGAAGAATGTCGAGAGCCTTCTGACAAGAGGTTCTAAGGTAATTAATATGGTTGCGGAAGGTAAGTCTTTTGTCAAAAATGACCCCCAGAAACTTTGCCTCCTCGGCCACCTTAATTGGCACTCCAGCAATGCTCAGGCTAGGTTCTGGAAAAAAAAAATCGTCTGGTTAGTAAAATGCACACAGACTGTCTTGGAGGGCGAGAACTTGAATCCATTGAGAGACACCCACCGCTGGATGCGATCAACGCACAGCTGCAAGCGCCTTTCAAGGGACGCAATTCCTCGACCACGTGCGCACAAAGCAAAGTCGTCAACGAACAAAGAGCATTCAGAATCATCCTTGACGGCCTTTACAATGTTATTAATTTTAATACTAAATAAAACAGGAGATAGAATGCTGCCCTGTGGGATACCCATCTCCTGTTCAAAGGAGTCGGAGAGGGTGGAGCCCACACGGACATGGAACGACCGATTAGTAAAATAATTGTGAATAAAAACGGGCAGGTGCCCTTTCAAACCCATGTCCAACAAGTCAGACATTATGCCATACTTCCAGGTAGTGTCATATGCCTTCTCAAGATCGAAAATAAATTGCATAGACATGCTGTTTGTTGACAAAAGCATCTCGAATAAATGATTCAAAGCGGACTAAATGGTCAGTTGTACTACGGAAGTGCCGGAAACCGCACTGGAGGTCTGTGAGGAGACCCTGTGACTCAAGATGCCACACCAGGCGGGCGTTGACCAGGCGCTCCATAGTTTTACATAAACATGATGTCAAAGCAATAGGCCGGTAGTTGCCCGGGTCGGAAGGATCCTTACCCGGCTTGGGGATCGGTACAACCACAGCCTGGCGCCAAGACGGCGGAAAATGACCAGTTCTCCAGATATGGTTAAAGGCCTTGAGAAGTACAAGGAGTGACCTCTCAGGCAGATGCGTTAGGAATTGATAGTGGATGGTATCTAGGCCAGCAGCAGAGTCATTACATTTCTGCAAGGCTTGCTGCAATTCTGATAATGTAAAAGGGGCATTATAGTCTTCTGAGTTATCGGACTTAAAATCACAAATACGAGACTCTCGCTTCTCCTCTCTCTGGAAGAGGGTGAATAATGCTCTGTTGAAGAATTATGGGCAATGATGGAGGCAAGCAAACTGGCCACAGCTTTTTTATCTGTGACCAAGCTGGCACCATCTCTAAGATGGCCGACAGAAGACGAGCCCCTAATTCCTCGAACAGCCCTCCATACTTTCTGGGACGGAGTCGGAGAAGTTAAAGATGAGACGAAGCGTCTCCAGGAAGCACGGCGTTCACGTTTAAAAATGTAACGGGCTTTCACCCTCTGTCTTTTAAAGGTTAAAATGTTCACTTGCGACGGAGTATGGAAGCACGTCGCTGAGCAGATTTGCGCGCTTTTTGGGCCTTGCGGCACTCTTCATTGAACCATGTACTCTCGGCTTCCGAGGGACTGATGCGGAAGTTTTAGGGATGGTTTCACCCGCTATGTCCAACAAAATAGTAGTAAAAGAATCAACAGGTTCTTCAGCTGACATGACCACCTCCTCTGTAATACGAGACTGACAGAGGGAGGCGAACAGAGGCCAGTTAGCTTTCTTGAGATTCCAGCGCCCCACCGGTGGATCCTCCTCACAGGTGACCGATGACAGGACTACTGGGAAGTGGTCACTACCACACAGGTCGTCGTGAACCTGCCAGTCAAAGTCCAGCATGAGAGAAGGATCACACACAGTGAGGTCTAGAACAGATTGATTGATTGATTGTACATTGCTTAACGTCCCGACAGCAACAAGGCTTTCTCAGGACGTGCCGGCACTGCTTGTGAAAAAAAAAACTAAACAGAAAATTGAATGTATGTCGCCAGCCGGTCAAATACATTAAATAAACCTACAACATGGGGCATAAATAAAGCTAAGACCATTTAGCAACACACATCCAATATCAAGAGCTACAGGCAGTGCAGACAGTAGGGAGAGTTTTAAAAAGGCAAATACAGATGAATGGACCTCGGGTAGACAGAAACACATGCCCCAGAATAGAGAGAAAAACCCACCCTGTGGGGCTGACCAGGGTGACCCTGGGAACTAAAAAATACCTAACCCCACCCAAGTCCCCCAGGGCAGACCCGGGTGGGGGTGTAGAACAGAACTAGATCCTGAACCTGAGTTAGAGTATGTAGGTGAGCCATCGTTAAAGACACATAGGTTAAGTTGAGAAAAAACAACTTCTAACATCTGACCTCTGCCATCATAGTGGTCACTACCCCAAAGGTGAGCGTGACCGTTAAAATCCCCCATGAGAATAAAGGGAGGGGGCAGTTGATCTACTAAATTAAAAAAATAATTACTACAGACCCGCAAGGATGGTGGCAGGTAAATACTGCATATGGTTATGGTCTTCTTCAAGGTAACCCGAGCTGTGACAGCCTGAAGACAGGTGTCGATGCTAACGGGGCTACATAAAATTTGGCTACTAATGAGAAGAGCCACTCCACCCGAGCGCCTCTCCGAATCAGAGCCTTTATGTATAACGTTAAAACCATTAAAGGAGACAGGGTCAGAAGTCTTCAGGAAAGTCTCCTGAAGAGATATTACTGAGGGGTTATAGCACTTGACTAAAAGACGTAATTCCTCAAAGTTAGCTAGAAAACCACGACAATTCCACTGAAGCAGAGAGTCCATGAATATGTGTTATCTGGGGGTGCGGAGTTTTTTTTCCCCCCCTTCTTCCTTTGCCTTGGAAGGAGTTGGAGAAACAGAGGGGGGGGGGGGGGCCGGCTCCCGGGCCTCCTCTGGTTCTTAGGAGATGAAGGGTGTGGAGCTGCCGCAGCATCGGCAACGACAACTTCCACTTCCTCCATCTGCTCCTCCAATGCGGCATATTTGTTTTGAAGTGGGACATCAGTGTTCCCCTTCTGGGCCCGTGCGCACGGCGGTCCCATAGATTTCTTAGACTTCTGGTCCTGGGCAGCATTCCTGCCGCTAGTGTTAGCGGCCTTAGAAGTCTGACCAGAGCCAGAAGCCTTTGGAGTTGACAAACTAGCAGGTTTGGGTGGGGGCTGAGGCTTAGGGGCAGCAGAAGGCGGTGCCACCGGACCGGTAGCGTCCGCCTTCTGCGTTCCCTGGCTCCTCGTCACCACCGGAGGAGGGTTACTCTCCAGGGGCGAGATGAGCAGAGGCTTCGCCCCCAACCAAGAAGTTGGGGTTTGGTGGGGCGCTTGCCTGCCACCGCAGCACTGAAAGTATACACAAAGTTGTTATTTGAGTTTGGCGCAGCCTCAGCTGCACCAGAGCCATCAACCAGTTTTTTGGCATCCGCAAAGGACAGCCCCCTTCTCCACACGCACCTGCTGAATCCTGCACTCGGAGATCCAACGAGGGCACTTCTTGTCCGAAGCCATATGCGTCCCCTGGCAATTCACACACAGGGGGATGGCTGTGCAGGACTCAGCAGAGTGTCCGGGCTTAGTGCAACGGGTGCATAGAGCCTCTGCCTGGCAGCATGTCTTCTGCCCATGGCCATACTTTTGGCACTTAAAGCACCGGAGGGGGAGAGGGACGTACTTTATAACTTTTAGGGAGTAGTAATCTCCCCAGATGGTAGTAGGAGCTGTGGGGGTGCCAAACGTCAGGATGATGGTAGGGAGACGGATCTCCCTACCACCTCATTTGAAAATGAAGCGCCTGACGTAGGTCACCCCCTGTGACTTAAGGTTCCGTACAAGTTCATCTTCAGACAGTTCGGCCAATGCTTGATCTTTAATCACTCATCTAGAGGAATTCATTGTTTTGTGGGGAGTGACCTCCACTGGAGTGTCTCCGATGGAAGAGAGCCTCAGTAGCCCATTGGAGTGTGCCCGGGTACGGCACTCTACCAGCAAGTCACCAGACCTGCCAACACGGCCTCAGGCCTGCCAACACGGCTCCTGAGGGTCTCCCCTACCAGGAAAGGGTGCAGCTTGGAAACAGGCTTCTCTTTAACTTTGCTGTGGATAATGAGAAAGCGAGGCCAGGCGGCCGACGCCTGAGGCGTCGCTTCCTCATAGTCAGAGTCACTATCGTTCTCAATGACAATGTCGGCGGTTATGTGCCGCTTGGGTGCCAGTTTTGGTTTTTTAATTTTTTCCATATTATTATAGTAGAGATATTCATCCCCCGGGGGTCCCCGCCCGCCACCGAGCCCAACAAGGGAAAGAGCAACTGTCGGCGGGTCTCCAGCCGACGCACAATGGAGACTGCCCGAAAGATATACTCAAGGGGGTAAGCCCGATTGAACCGTCTGAGCCACCGCCTTCTATCACACTGTTGAATGCAGGGGAATACTGGCGTAAAGCACCTAATCAGCAACCCGCATGTCAACAGTGGGATAGGGCTCAACATGACAAGAGCCAATTGACTAGGCCGGTACGACTAGCCTCCCGTTTAGGCAGAAGTCAAGGCCAAAGTGGAGTGTTTCAGCCACCAGGATCCTCTTCTCCCCCGACACGGGTCTCCAAGCACGGCAAACACTTGGGATCCAAAGGACCAAAAGCTCACGCGTATTTTTAAGGACCAATCCAACATGGTAGGACCTGGGTAAGCACAGCTCCTTAAAAACCGGACCAGTGAAAAAGACTGAACAACATATCTGCTGACATCAAGTCAATCCTGGACAAAGATGGCACCCCTCTGCTAGCCCACTCAGTCAGGGACTAAGGGGACTACCCACCCACGCCACGTGGAGGCCGGTGCCCAGTGGGCCTAACTAAGTGCACCTTAATATACCGTCGCAGTGGACAGTATGAATTCTAACTAACTAAAACAGGGAGACAAGAGAGAAAACGCTAACTATACGTCCTGTGTAGGACGGAGGCTTCGCATGCAGAGAGGCCTGCCCGACTTCGAAGGTCGAAGATTTAGAAGGGATAGGGACTTCCAGCTCTCGCTGATTTCGTCCAGGGGGGGGGGGGGGGAGGGGGGCAGGGGAGGGGGGGGGGGGTCGTCTCTCTGTCTGTCTGTCGCTCCGTCGCTCAGCGGCTGATGTTATTGCCGGGGCCGGGTGGTTGATGGTGGAGGAGGCGGGTGGTGTGGCCGGCGGACCGTTGCTTCAGTGCCAGGCTGGGGAGTGCTGATAGGCCAGCCACTGTAGAAGTTGTAGCACGAGTGGTGGCGGTGGTGGTGGCGGCCGGCGAAACCGTGGCTGTGTATGGATTGATTGATTGATTGATTGTACATTGCTTAACGTCCCGACAGCAACAAGGCTTTCTCAGGACGTGCCTGCACTGCTTGTGAAAAAGAAAAACTAAACAGAACATTGAATGTATGTCGCCAGCCGGTCAAATACGTTAAATAAACCTAACACATGGGGCCTAAATAAAGCTATGGCCATTTAGCAACACACATCCAATAGCAAGAGCTACAGGCAGTGCAGACAGTAGGGAGAGTTTTAAAAAGGCAAATACAGGTGAATGGACCTCGGGTAGACAGAAACACATGCCCCAGAATAGAGAGAAAAACTCACCCTGTGGGGCTGACCAGGGTGACCCTGGGAACTAAAAAGTACCTAACCCCACCCAAGTCCCCCAGGGCAGACCCGGGTGGGGGTGGCTGGGTATGGAGGGGTCTGGGGAGTTGGGGTGGCGGTGGTGGTGGCCAGTGGAGCCTGGGTCGGGGTGTCGGGCGTTGGGTGGAGCGAAGTGGGTGGCGGTGTTGTGGTGGCAGGCGAAGGTGCGGTGGCGGCGTGGCGAGTAGTGGTGGGCGCTGGTGGCGGAAGCGCTTGGGTGGCCTGTTGTGCTTCCGTTGACTGGTGGTAGGTTGGTTGGTTGGTGGGAGTGGGGTGGCGTCGATTTCTTGAATTGGTGGTTTGGTCGCTGTGCTTTGTTCTTCATAGACTGGGGCCGGGGGTGGGTCTGTGCCAGTCTCTTTCGTCGGTGGGGCGGTGTTTCCGCAGCTACTGTCTTGGGTTAGGATGGTTGTGGTGCCAATCGTTTTTGCTGCAGTCGGTGGGGCTGCTGTCGACCCCGTTGATTTCTGCTCTGGGCTTGCTTGGCATTCTTCATCCTTGGCTGTGGTTGTGGCTTGGCTGGCCGTGTTCTTGGTTGGTTGAAGGTAGAGGTCTTTAATAGCCCCTGTGTGCACCAGCCACCGGGCGGTGACCAGTGCTCGGTAGTATCGGTCGCCACTGATGGAGGTAATGGCGGGATAGCGTCCTGTATCAGTAGCACGAGGTCGTCGGTCAATACTTCTCAGTCGGACCTCCCCCTCCTCCGTCGATGCCGGCCGTTCCAGAGTAGTTGATTCCGGGAAATCGACCGGCGTTGGGGAGGGGGGTCCGGCCCAGACGACCGCTCCGACCAGTCCTCGGGCTCTTCATCTTGTTGGGGGGGGGGGGGGGGTAGTTGGGGGCTGGCAGATGCCGTTGATTCTTCTTCGGGGGCTGCGGCGTGGTCCAACTGGCTCAAGCTTCTCAGCATGAGTTCGTCGAACCTAGGAAACAGCCCCCTCGGCGGTATTGGCATCCCTTGTAGCGCCAGGTGATCGAAGGGTGTCCACCTGTCTTGCTAGGTGAGCTGATTGCTGTGGGGGCGAGAGCCCCCACGTTGATTGATCCTGTTGCAGCGCCTGGGGGGTAAATCCCCCACCTGTTCCCAGTACGGCTGCGCTGTCTGATCCTTTCGCTGAAAGGGTGGGGACAATGGAGGCCGTTGGCTTCTTGTCACCTTTGTAGCCTTTGTTGGCTGTTGTGGCGCCTGGGGGAGAATGGCGGTATAGTCTTCCACCTGTTTTTTGTTAGTTCTGCGTCTGTTCGCCCTGACAAGGGCGGGCGGCTTGCTTTTCTTTGAGGCCACCTGTGCTGTTACTTGGCTTGTACTTGGCTTGAGGCGATTGGTTACCCAGCGAAGCGGTGTCCGTTTTCCGTTGGATCTCTGTTTTTCTCTCTGGCTAGGCGAGGAGCGGAGGTCCGTTCTCCTCGGCTGCTGTGAGTCGAATCTGTGCCTGCCCGACTTTGATGATGATGATGATATTAGAAAGGGACATGGACTTCCAGCTCTCGCTGATTTCGTCCAGGGTGGGTGGGGGGTCTGTCCTGACTGTTTGTCGCTGACGCCCGCGCATCACTTTGTTTTTTCCCTCATCATGTCTGCCCGCGCCTTAGGGGGCTGGGTCGTTGGGGAGAGCCCGTGCTTTCGTGAACGCCTGGGTCCACCGTTTTGCTTGGGTCCTCCTTCTTGCTTGGTTGGTGGTGTGCTCTTTCCTCTCTCCCTTGTTGATAGTCACAGTCCAAGGCCCGGTCCTCTTTGGCCCCGCCAGCTATACACCCTCTTGTTTGAGGGGGATTTATTTTACTAATCCCCCTATACGTGTTTCTGTATGTCTCTGGAGGGGGGTGATGTACCCTCCGTTTCCCCAGGGAGTGCATGGACGAAGGATGCTAAATCACCCTGCGGGGAGTCACACGGTGTCGGAGTGCCATCGTGATTGATTGATTGTAGAAGGCTTTCTCAGGACGTGCCTGCACTGCTTGTGAAAAAAAAAAAAATAAATAAACAGAACATTGAATGTATGTCGCCAGCCGGTCAAATACGTTAAATAAACCTAACAAATGGGGCTAAATAAAGCTAAGACCATTTAGCAACACACATCCAATATCAAGAGCTACAGGCAGTGCAGACAGTAGGGAGAGTTTTAAAAAGGCAAATACAGGTGAATGGACCTCGGGTAGACAGAAACACATGCCCCAGAATAGAGAGAAAAACCCACCCTGTGGGGCTGACCGGAGTGCCATCGTGGGTACCTCGACCCCCTGGGTTCTCAAACCCCCCTATCCCGCAGAGTGGACCTTCCAGGAGTGTCCTCCCTGCGCCCCAATACGGGAAAGATGGACCCGGGAGCCGGCCGCCGGCCCCCGGGCGCGTCCCACCGAGATTCGGTGGGGGAGGGGGGGGGGGGGGCACAGGGGTCCGCCGCCGGCCCCCGGGACCCCCTCGCCCGGCAGCGACCTATGGGGCTTTCCCTCCGAGCTCCTGGGGGGGGGGGGGGGGGGGGGCAATCTTAACGTGTCGGGCGGCGGAAAAATAAATGAAAGTAACCTGTAAATACAAAAAACCAACAACAACAAAAAAAGGATGATGTGATGGACGGTCCTTGCGCACCCTCCCCCCCCTCCCCCCCACGCCCGGACGGCGCCACCGGACCCGGCGGTGGCCTCCGCCAGTCCGGGGGGTCCACCCGTGGCGGGGGAGGAGAGGGGGCGGTTCGGGGCCGGGTGATTAATGATGGTGAGGTTGATGATGTACCTTTATTAACCGTGGGGAGGTGGGTTATTGATTGTACATTGCTTAACGTCCCGACAGCAACAAGGCTTTCTCAGGACGTGCCTGCACTGCTTGTGAGAAAATAAAAAATAAACAGAATATTGAATGTATGTCGCCAGCCGGTCAAATACGTTAAATAAACCTAACACATGGGGCCTAAATAAAGCTAAGACCATTTAGCAACACACATCCAATATCAAGAGCTACAGGCAGTGCAGACAGTAGGGAGAGTTTTAAAAAGGCAAATACAGGTGAATGGACAAAGGGTAGACAGAAACACATGCCCCAGAATAGAGAGAAAAACCCACCCTGTGGGGCTGACCAGGGTGACCCTGGGAA
This sequence comes from Semisulcospira habei, assembly GCA_036245525.1. Lineage (NCBI taxonomy): Eukaryota > Metazoa > Mollusca > Gastropoda > Semisulcospiridae > Semisulcospira > Semisulcospira habei. The sequence goes on from BTPG01000007.1 coordinate 146,535,472, forward strand.
CTAAAAAATACCTAACCCCACCCAAGTCCCCAGGGCAGACCCGGGTGGGGTCGTGGGGAGGTTTGATTGATTGTACATTGCTTAACGTCCCGACAGCAACAAGGCTTTCTCAGGACGTGCCTGCACTGCTTGTGAAAAAAAATAAACAGAACATTGAATGTATGTCGCCAGCCGGTCAAATATATTAAATAAACCTAACACATGGGGCCTAAATAAAGCTAAGACCATTTAGCAACACACATCCAATATCCAGAGCTACAGGCAGTGCAGACAGTAGGGAGAGTTTTAAAAAGGCAAATACAGGTGAATGGACAAAGGGTAGACAGAAACACATGCCCCAGAATAGAGAGAAAAACCCACCCTGTGGGGCTGACCAGGGTGACCCTGTCGTGGGGAGGTGCTGGACCATGAGATGAGGTGGGGGTGACCTGTGTTTGCTGTTCGGCCCTGTCGGGCCCATGGCAACACTTCGCGAGTGATAGTGCGAGGATAAGTGGGGAGGGGCCGGTGGGGGACGGGGTCCGCCACCGCGTGACTCTGGGAGGGTGTTATCCTGCGCGTAAGTCGCCGCCAATTATCTATGTTTATAAGGAGTGCATTGACGCTGGATGCTAAACCTCCTTTGGTTGGACCTAGTTTATTTAAGTGGTTGGCTCTCCTTTGTCCAGGCTGGGCTCCAGCCGCCCGGATTTACCCGCTCTCTATTAGCTCTTCCCTGTGTTCCTTTCCCGGGGCCTGACTGGTCAGCCCCCGGAGGCCCGGCGGGGGACTTGGGCCCCGTCAGGGCGCCCCGCGGTCACCGGGCATGGCCCACCTGAATGGCGGTTGTCCATACACGGCTACCGCAGCTCCCTGCGGTCCCGCCTCGGCCGGGTAGGGTTGAGAGGGGGGGGGGGGGGAGTCCCGGCGGGGGACTTGGGCCCCTCAGGGCGCCTCGCGGTCTCCGGGCACGTTCCACCTGAGTGGCGGTTGTTCATGCACGGCCACCGCAGCTCCCTTCGGTCCCGCCTCAGCCGGTTGGGGTTGGGATGAGTGAAAAAAAAAAAAAAAAAAAAAAAAAAAAGAGGGGGGGGGGGGGTTATGAATGAGGTGACTCTTTATTATCAGAGGGGGGTGGGGGCGGGTGCTCGGACCATGAGATGAGAGGGTTGGAGATGATAGGTTTGCCCTCTCCCCATCCCCGCCACCCCCCCCCCCCGGCCTTTAATGGGAGGGCGGCGGGGCGAGGCGGGCGTCCCCGGAGTGGATAGATACCAGAGGCTATGGGGTCGGGTCGAGAGAGCAGGTACCGGGCAGTTCTGGGAGACCTGGCTTCGTGAGGGTCACCCACTGTCTAGGGTGCTATCTTTTCTAGTTTTGAGTGTCCCCGGAAGGGCAGTCCGGGTGGGGTAGTTGTGATGGGGGTGGAGAGTATGGGGGTGAGGTGGGGTGGGGTGCGATCTTTCTGCCCGACTTTGCCAGGCGCCCGCTATTTATACCCTCACTCGCAAGAGTGTGTTCGGCATGCCTCGCGCTAATTGGCCGACATACTCGCTCTGACAAATAGCTGCGTCTCTAGTTTCAGAGTCTGTGGGCGTGTTGGGGAAAATATGCCACCGTACTGAAACTCTGGGCTAAAATCGTCACCCCCGATACAGGGTAGTTACAAGAAATTACATGGTAAAAAAAAAAAAAAAAAAAAAATGGTAAAAAGAGAATACACTGATATAGCAGTAGGGGGAAAATAGGCACTTACAAGAATATCTTCAACAAGTCTACGCTATTTACTACACCAACTTCAGAAAAGAAAAGACATAGTCACGTGAGAAACGAAAAGCCGCCCATAGTCACATGAGAAACGAAAAGCCATAGACAGTTGGTTTACTTTTTACAGCATTTCAAGTATTCCTGAGATACTTCAGCAGCTGGGTTTTAAATGTTCTAACCGATGGCACTGCTCTAATATCTGCCGGAACAGAATTCCATAATTTGGTCCCAGAATAGGACAAAGATGATTTGTAAATATCCAATGATTATTGTACATTGCTTAACGTCCCGACAGCAACAAGGCTTTCTCAGGACGTGCCTGCACTGCTTGTGAAAAAAACCAACTAAACAGAACATTGAATGTATGTCGCCAGCCGGTCAAATACACATGGGGCCTAAATAAAGCTAAAACCATTTAGCAACACACATCCAATATTAAGAGCTACAGGCAGTGCAGACAGTAGGGAGATTTTTAAAAAGGCAAATACAGGTGAATGGACCTTGGGTAGACAGAAACACATGCCCCAGAAAAGAGAGGAAAACCCACCCTGTGGGGCTGACCCTGGGAACTAAAAAGTACCTAACCCCACCCAAGTCCCCCAGGGCAGACCCAGGTGGGGTTGTAAATATCCAAGCGGGGCATATTGTTTCCTGGTGTTCGGTTGCACATATGAGCAAAAATGGAATAAATTTGTGAGATAAGTAGAAGATTCTGAGAGGGTGATTTTGCCCATGAATACCAGTTTATTATAAATAAAAAGTTTGTGAAGAGGTAAGACAGCTAGCAACTTGAATTTGTCATCAGTACTAATGCTTTCTGTGGGTCTGTCAACAATTAATTTAATGGCCCTTCTGTGGAGCGAGTTGAGTCTTTTAAAGTTAGCATCACTACTCCCGTCCCAGATAGTAGAGGCATAATCCAAATGTGGCTGAATATGAGCAATATAGAAGATTTTTCTGGTATATTCATCAGTGAAAAATCTCAGTTTAAAAAGTAGGTATAAATTTTTAGATATTGTTTTACAAACATTTGCAATATGATTCTGCCAGCACAGCTTGTCGTCTATGGTGATTCCAAGCACGCACTGCTACCTGACTTGCTGAACAGACTGGCCATTAAATGCGAGTTTTAATGGAAGGGGGGGTCAGCTGGTGTTTTTGTCTAGTGCTAATCAGCATACATTTGGTTTTAGAAGGATTCGGTACCATGGAGTTATTTTGACACCATTGAGAAACATCATTCAAACTACTCTGAAGAGATCTAGTTATACAATATATATCTGATGATGAAACGTCAAGTGTTCCGTCGTCTGCAAAGAGAGTGCATGTTACAGTGGGGTCAGATATATGTAGTGGAAGATGGTCGATATAGACAGAAAACAATAATGGACCAAGGATAGATCCTTGTGGTACTCCTTGCACTCCTCACGTGAGTTTGTCCCATTCACATGGACATATTGTGTGCCCTGTGCAGGTATGACGTAAGGATTGATTGTACATTGCTTAACGTCCCGACAGCAACAAGGCTTTCTCAGGACGTGCCTGCACTGCTTGTGAAAAAAAACCTAAACAGAACATTGAATGTATGTCGCCAGCCGGTCAAATACATTAAAATAAACCTAACACATGGGGCCTAAATAAAGCTAAGACCATTTACTCAAACCAAGGGGAATCACAGCGCTGGACAGACAACAGTTAGATCCCCTGCCCCCGCCTATCAGGCACCCAATCGCCAGCCCACAGAGAAATACGCAGGTATAGAATAAGACAATCATTTCCATTCCTAATAAGAATGGATCAGGTCTCTTATATAACCCATGTCTTTCTCCGGAACTTAGGAAGTAGGCAGGAGAAACATACATACACAAACATGAAGGTGCGCTACTATATGTGGTCGGGTAAATACCCTGATTTCCCACAGTAGATGCACAGAACATTACACAACAATGTAACGATACAAATTTTGCCTCGAGTTATACATGATACTCACAAACCAGATAGGTGAGGCTAGCGCTGGCAGAATTGTCAGTACTCAAACCAAGGGGAATCACAGCGCTGGACAGACAACAGTTAGATCCCCTGCCCCCGCCTATCAGGCACCCAATCGCCAGCCCACAGAGAAATACGCAGGTATAGAATAAGACAATCATTTCCATTCCTAATAAGAATGGATCAGGTCTCTTATATAACCCATGTCTTTCTCCGGAACTTAGGAAGTAGGCAGGAGAAACATACATACACAAACATGAAGGTGCGCTACTATATGTATGTATGTTTCTCCTGCCTACTTCCTAAGTTCCGGAGAAAGACATGGGTTATATAAGAGACCTGATCCATTCTTATTAGGAATGGAAATGATTGTCTTATTCTATACCTGCGTATTTCTCTGTGGGCTGGCGATTGGGTGCCTGATAGGCGGGGGCAGGGGATCTAACTGTTGTCTGTCCAGCGCTGTGATTCCCCTTGGTTTGAGTACTGACAATTCTGCCAGCGCTAGCCTCACCTATCTGGTTTGTGAGTATCATGTATAACTCGAGGCAAAATTTGTATCGTTACATTGTTGTGTAATGTTCTGTGCATCTACTGTGGGAAATCAGGGTATTTACCCGACCACATAATATAGTAGCGCACCTTCATGTTTGTGTATGTATGTTTCTCCTGCCTACTTCCTAAGTTCCGGAGAAAGACATGGGTTATATAAGAGACCTGATCCATTCTTATTAGGAATGGAAATGATTGTCTTATTCTATACCTGCGTATTTCTCTGTGGGCTGGCGATTGGGTGCCTGATAGGCGGGGGCAGGGGATCTAACTGTTGTCTGTCCAGCGCTGTGATTCCCCTTGGTTTGAGTACTGACAATTCTGCCAGCGCTAGCCTCACCTATCTGGTTTGTGAGTATCATGTATAACTCGAGGCAAAATTTGTATCGTTACATTGTTGTGTAATGTTCTGTGCATCTACTGTGGGAAATCAGGGTATTTACCCGACCACATATAGTAGCGCACCTTCATGTTTGTGTATGTATGTTTCTCCTGCCTACTTCCTAAGTTCCGGAGAAAGACATGGGTTATATAAGAGACCTGATCCATTCTTATTAGGAATGGAAATGATTGTCTTATTCTATACCTGCGTATTTCTCTGTGGGCTGGCGATTGGGTGCCTGATAGGCGGGGGCAGGGGATCTAACTGTTGTCTGTCCAGCGCTGTGATTCCCCTTGGTTTGAGTACTGACAATTCTGCCAGCGCTAGCCTCACCTATCTGGTTTGTGAGTATCATGTATAACTCGAGGCAAAATTTGTATCGTTACATTGTTGTGTAATGTTCTGTGCATCTACTGTGGGAAATCAGGGTATTTACCCGACCACATATAGTAGCGCACCTTCATGTTTGTGTATGTATGTTTCTCCTGCCTACTTCCTAAGTTCCGGAGAAAGACATGGGTTATATAAGAGACCTGATCCATTCTTATTAGGAATGGAAATGATTGTCTTATTCTATACCTGCGTATTTCTCTGTGGGCTGGCGATTGGGTGCCTGATAGGCGGGGGCAGGGGATCTAACTGTTGTCTGTCCAGCGCTGTGATTCCCCTTGGTTTGAGTACTGACAATTCTGCCAGCGCTAGCCTCACCTATCTGGTTTGTGAGTATCATGTATAACTCGAGGCAAAATTTGTATCGTTACATTGTTGTGTAATGTTCTGTGCATCTACTGTGGGAAATCAGGGTATTTACCCGACCACATATAGTAGCGCACCTTCATGTTTGTGTATGTATGTTTCTCCTGCCTACTTCCTAAGTTCCGGAGAAAGACATGGGTTATATAAGAGACCTGATCCATTCTTATTAGGAATGGAAATGATTGTCTTATTCTATACCTGCGTATTTCTCTGTGGGCTGGCGATTGGGTGCCTGATAGGCGGGGGCAGGGGATCTAACTGTTGTCTGTCCAGCGCTGTGATTCCCCTTGGTTTGAGTACTGACAATTCTGCCAGCGCTAGCCTCACCTATCTGGTTTGTGAGTAAGACCATTTAGCAACACACATCCAATATCAAGAGCTACAGGCAGTGCAGACAGTAGGGAGAGTTTTAAAAAGGCAAATACATGATTGATTGATTGTACATTGCTTAACGTCCCGACAGCAACAAGGCTATCTCAGGACGTGCCTGCACTGCTTGTGAAAAAAAGAATAAACAGAACATTGAATGTATGTCGCCAGCCGGTCAAATACATTAAATAAACCTAACACATGGGGCCTAAATAAAGCTAAGACCATTTAGCAACACACATCCAATATCAAGAGCTACAGGCAGTGCAGACAGTAGGGAGAGTTTTAAAAAGGCAAATACAGGTGAATGGACAAAGGGTAGACAGAAACACATGCCCCAGAATAGAGAGAAAAACCCACCCTGTGGGGCTGACCAGGGTGACCCTGGGAACTAAAAAATACCTAACCCCACCCAAGTCCCCCAGGGCAGACCCGGGTGGGGAAAAAGGCAAATACAGGTGAATGGACAAAGGGTAGACAGAAACACATGCCCCAGAATAGAGAGATAAACCCACCCTGTGGGGCTGACCAGGGTGACCCTGGGAACTAAAAAATACCTAACCCCACCCAAGTCCCCCAGGGCAGACCCGGGTGGAGTGTATGACGTAAGGAACGCAAGGATGAAAGCACTTAACTGATTGACAGTAAGCTTCTGAATTAAACTCTCATGATTAACAAGGTCAAAAGTTTTCGAGAGGTCCAACAAGACAGCCCCCGTCATTTGACCGCTATTCATTGCGGTCAGCCATCTATCAACTAAATGTTATAGTGCTTTAAACGAAAGCCCGATTGCAGTGAATGAACGAGTTTGTGTTTTTCGAGATAATGCTGTAAATGCGTGTGGATGTGCCTTTCAATTGGTTTATACAAAGTTGATAGCAGGGAAATAGGTCTAAACTTGTTTGGGTCAGTGAGGTCTTTTGTTTTAGGTAATGGTATCACCTTTGCTGTCTTTAAGCTGGAAGGAAAGTTACCTTGCTGTATGCAAAGGTTGTAAAGGTACGTTAACGAATCTATGATATACAGTAGAGCCAATTTCTCTAAATGGGGCATGTCTGTCAAGAACACCAAGAAACAATCTGTACCATTCAGATAAATCCTCGTTAGGATCACTATGGTGGTAGACCGTATCGAATGACGTATTACTTAAATCGTATAAAAATACATCCCTGCTAAAATGTTTAGGCGATCTATATCTAATGGTTGTGTGCTGACGCTTGCGGAAAAAAATTATCCGCTTTTAAGGTCCAGCAACAGCACACCGGGTAATGATCGATAATCCTAACCTGGGGGCACTTCTACTCCCACCACCCTTGACTTACTGGTAGTGTATAAATGGTCAGAGTGGAGGCAGTAGGACTAACACGGGTTGCTGTGCTAACCAGATGTTTTAACCCAAACATTGAGATAGTGCACTCCCAAGCAGGATTACTGAGAAACATATTGATATTAAAATCACCCAAAATCATCATCTGAGAGCTTGACTTTCTCTCTTAATACATCATAGCGGAAAACTAGTCAAACCATTGAAATGCTGATGCTGGGTTTCTGTATAGGAATCCGACCAGCTCGGGGCTGGATTTGTTTGCCCTCAACTCAACCCAAACACATTCAACCGTCTATGACTCCAGGTCCTTTCGCCTGCGGGCAATACTGCTGACCGAACTGTGAATGTATACTGCAATACCCGTCTGACCTGGGTAATCGGCATCGCGGCGCAAGACAGTAAAGTCCTGGATAGAAACGGCCTCATCACTGATATTAGAGTTGAAGCGCGATTCTGTGACACTGAACAGATGAAAGGGCTTGGGTTGAGTTAGAAGCACACAAAGATCGGGAATTTTGTTGGCTAAATGATACACATTTAAGTGCCCAATGTGTCTTGGCTTGACCTCGTGAACGAAGATTTTATAGGAGTTGCCCACGACGTCTGCAGGCCTCCTCGTGGCTGCGAGGCCAATCCGGGACAGGCAGGTTCGACCACAGTGGCTGCAGGGGAAGGTCTGGCCAGGGTTCTGAGTTGTGGCATCTCTGTTTTTTCTCCTGAGCCACTTGTCCTTAAGGCTAGCTCTGCGAGAGTCCTCAAAGGAGACGGCTGCCTTGTAAACGGTGGAGCGCTAGGGTCACGGTCCGCAGCAAGCGAAGACCATTGGCGGTGGACGATTTGGCAGGCACTAAGTGACTTCTTGAGACACTCTTTGTATCTCTTCTGTGGTGCCCCTCTGTCTCGTCAAACAGGGTGATCTTGGGTAGGCGATGATCCTCCATCCTGGAGACATGCCGCGTCCGCAGCAGCAAAGCTTCCATGCTCACAGTTTCTGCCTGTTCAAGGACCTCGACGTTGGTGACATAGTCACTCCAGTGAATGCCCAGGATGGTACGCAGGCAGCGCTGGTGGAAGCGTTCGAGAAGTCGTAGTTGGCTGCGGTAGAGGGTCCAGGACTCGGAACCATACAGCAGGGTGTGAGGACGACAGCTCTGTACACGCTGATCTTAGTGCCTGTTTTCAGCTGTTGATTGTGCCACACACGCTTGAATAGTCGCCCGAAAGCGCTGTTCGCTTTTGCCAGCCTGCTGTCAAGCTCCTTGTCCAGCTTGGCGTCCGATGTGATGATGCAGCCAAGGTAAGTAAACTGGTGCACTGACTTTAGTTCAGACTCGCCGATGGTGATGTGGGGAGGGCGATGCTCTACCGTTGGTGCCGGCTGATGAAGGACCTCTGTCTTTTTTCAGACTGACCTCGAGTCCAAAGAGCTGGGCAGCGTCTGCGAAGCAGGATGTGATGCGCTGCAGGGCTCTCTCTGTGTGTGCAATGAGGGCAGCGTCATCAGCAAAAAGCAGCTCACGAATCAGTTGGTCTAGGGTTTTGGTGTGCGCCTGCAGTCGTCTGAGGTTGAACAGGCTGCCATCGAGACGATACCTGATGTACACTGCATCGTCATCGTTGAGGTCCACTGTGGCCTGCTTCAACATCATGCTAAAAAAGATGGTGAAGAGGGTCGGTGCCAGCACGCAACCCTGCTTTACACCGTTGAGAATGGGGAATGGTTCTGAGAGGTCATTGTTGAGTCTGACCTGGCCTTGCTGGTCCTCGTGTAGCTGGACGATCATGCTGAGGAACTTTGGAGGACAGCCAAGTCACTCCAGGATCTGCCACATGCCTTGCCTGCTCACAGTGTCGAACGCCTTTGTTAGGTCGACAAACGTTATGTACAGCTCTTTGTTCTGCTCGAGGCACTTCTCCTGAAGCTGTCTCAGCACAAAGACCATGTCTGAAGCCACATTGGCCTTCTGGGAGGTGGTCTTCAGCGATGGCAGGTACCAGCCGATTCAGGAGCAGCCTTGCAAGAATTTTCCCGGCAATGGACAGCAGGGTAATTCCACGATAGTTGGAGCAGTCAGACTTCTCGCCTTTGTTCTTGTACAGGGTGATGACGACTGCATCACGGAGATCCTTTGGTAGTGTTCCTTCTTCCCAGCAGCATAGAAAGAGGTCATGGAGCTTGTTGTGCAGTGCTGGGTCTACATGTTTCCAGATCTCTGGCAATATTCCATCAATGCCTGCTGCTTTGCCACTCTTGAGCTGGTGGATGGCTGTGAGAGTCTCTTCAGCGGTGGGCGGTTCGTCCAATTCAACCTTTACTGGGAGGTGTGGGATTTGGAGGATGACTGCTTCTTGAACAGTGCGCTCAGCGCTGAAGAGGCTCTGAAAGTACTCCGACCAGCGGTTTAAGATGGAGGTATTATCTGTGAGCAATGCCTGTCCATTAGCGCTTCGCAAGGGACTCTGTACCAGGTACCTGGGGCCATACACTGCTTTCAATGCTTCGTAGAAGCCCCTGTAGTCACCGTTGTCCTCTGTGCGAGTCTGGTTCACCACTCGTTCTGGAGATCTCTGAGCTTGCGCTGGAGACTGCTGCAGACGAGGCGGAAGGCAGACTTATTCACAGGGCAGCAAGGCTGGGCTAGGTGGGCCTGATGGGCGGTTCTTTTTTTTTTGCTAGGAGTTCCTGGATCTCTACATCATTTTCGTCCAACCAGTCTTTGTTCCTCTTTCTAACGAAACCCAAGACTTCTGCAATGTGTAGCTGGCAATCATATGCTATGAACGTGACAGAATATTCTGGTTGCACACACAAATGTAAATTGAAAAAGTTTTCTTCGAGCGCAGATTATACAAGTGGAATGTTCAAATCAATCAAGCACACTTGTCGGCAAAAGCTAAAAGATTGATTGATTGATTGTACATTGCTTAACGTCCCGACAGCAACAAGGCTTTCTCAGGACGTGTCTGCACTGCTTGTGAAAAAAAAAAAAAATAATAAACAGAACATTGAATGTATGTCGCCAGCCGGTCAAATACGTTAAATAAACCTAACACATGGGGCCTAAATAAAGCTAAGACCATTTAGCAACACACATCCAATATCAAGATTGATTGATTGATTGTACATTGCTTAACGTCCCGACAGCAACAAGGCTTTCTCAGGACGTGCCTGCACTGCTTGTGAAAAAAAAACTAAACAGAAAATTGAATGTATGTCGCCAGCCGGTCAAATACGTTAAATAAACCTACATCATGGGGCCTAAATAAAGCTAAGACCATTTAGCAACACACATCCAATATCAAGAGCTACAGGCAGCGCAGACAGTAGGGAGAGTGTTAAAAAGACAAATACAGGTGAATGGACCAAGGGTAGACAGAAACACATGCCCCAGAATAGAAAGGAAACCCACCCTGTGGGGCTGACCAGGGTGACCCTGGGAACTAAAAAGTACCTAACCCCACCCAAGTCCCCCAGGGCAGACCCGGGTGGGGAGCAATATCAAGAGCTACAGGCAGTGCAGACAGTAGGGAGAGTTTTAAAAAGGCAAATACAGGTGAATGGACAAAGGGTAGACAGAAACACATGCCCCAGAGTAGAGAGAAAAAAACCCACCCTGTGGGGCTGACCAGGGTGACCCTGGGAACTAAAAAATACCTAACCCCACCCAAGTCCCCCAGGGCAGACCCGGGTGGGGAAAAAGCTAAAAGAAATAAGTGAAAAGTTTGATGAAAAAGAGTTCACGGATGGACCTTGCGACCAGTAAATAAAAAACAACGGTCACTTAGCGGGACTAATCCGCTCCTCACACTCTACACAGTCACGGCTGAACAATCCCGCTGCGTGGCAGGGAAGGTAAGTCCGTCAGCACTATGTATAGGCACACAGAGATAACTTGTGAAATGTGTCCGGGATACCTGATATTCCGGTACAAAAGCTAAAGAGGTAGAAGTCGTGTGCCTTGAAGCACTAGTCAGACGAGCAACACACGCAGAATGACCGATATACACTCACACCTCAATACTGAAAATACTGTGACACTGCTGTAAAAGGTCAGCAGCCAATGACACAACAGACTTAAAAAACTCAGTCCTATGCCAATGTGCAGAATACAGCAAATTGAACTTGAAAGTGAAAGTCATATCATTTGTAAAGGAGACAGAGAGTGAGAGATGATGATGATGAAACGTTTTTATTCAGGATAAAAAGTTTTAGGCATAGCAATGCCTATCTTCCAAACTGTCCTGCTAATCTACACATATAAAAATACATCAGACGATACAGCAAAAGATAAAATATATATAAGTACCCATACCCCCCCCCCCCCTCCATCAGAAAAAAAAAATACAAAAAGAATTAAAACAATATATATGCGTGTATGAACCTGACATGTTAATGCAGACAGTCAAACTATTACATAATCTGCAGCAATCTGCTGTGCTGGAGCAACATACTAAGCAGAAAAAATAGAACATTCACATCGACAGCAGATATTTATGGACGCGAGCTCTGAAAATAGATAACTTTGAAATATACTTTAAATGAGAGGGCAAGTTGTTCCATGACTTAGCACCGGAAAATGATATGCTACATTTGAAGATGTCGATTCTCGGTTTTGGGAGATGGAGTAAGCTGTTCCTTGTGTTTTCTCTATTCGTGTGGGAAAACAGCTCACGGAGATAGGGAGGGGCGGCATCGTTCCAATTGTTTACTGAGTGGTAGGATATCAAGGGCCTTCAGTCTTTCATCAGTAGGGGACGAACCAGGAAGAATAAGCTTAATACCTCGCCGGTAAAGGGAATTAATTTTTTTCAAATGAATGTCTCCAGAGCTGTCCCAGATATTGGAAGCATAATTACAATATGTCTTGATGTAAGCGTTAAAGAATAGTTTTTGAGCATCAATGTCAACTATACGACTTAATTTGGATAATAAAAAGAGATTCTTCGAAATAGTTTTACAGGCAGTTTCTATGTGAGGCTCCCAGCTGAGCTGTTCGTCGACTGTCACTCCTAACAAACGATGTTTTGACACTTGCTCTATGGGCTGAGAGTGAAGGGACAGCTCAAGGGTTTGATTGATTGATTGTACATTGCTTAACGTCCCGACAGCAACAAGGCTTTCTCAGGACGTGCCTGCACTGCTTGTGAAAAAAAAAAAACAACCAACTAAACAGAACATTGAATGTATGTCGCCAGCCGGTCAAACACATTAAATAAACCTAACACATGGGGCCTAAATAAAGCTAAGACCATTTAGCAACACACATCCAATATCAAGAGCTACAGGCAGTGCAGACAGTAGGGAGAGTTTAAAAAAGGCAAATACAGGTGAATGGACCTCGGGTAGACAGAAACACATGCCCCAGAATAGAGAGAAAAACCCATCCTGTGGGGCTGACCAGGGTGACACTGGGAACTAAAAAATACCTAACCCCACCCAAGTCCCCCAGGGCAGACCCGGGTGGGGGGACAGCTCAAGGGGTTGCAAACCACGTTGATGCTTTTGGCGTGTTGTCACCAACATACTTTTCGTTTTAGGAATACTAATAATCATATGATTTTCTTCACACCAAGTTGACACTTCATCTAAACTATGTTGGAGGACAGCGCTCACGGTTGAAACATTTTTATCCGATACATGTAATGATGTATCGTCAGCAAATAGTTCACAGTTTGTGTCGGGGTGTGATATTGACAGTGGAAGGTCATTTATAAAGATGTTGAATAATAATGGTCCTAGGGTGGATCCCTGATTGTACATTGATTGTACATTGCTTAACGTCCCGACAGCAACAAGGCTTTCTCAGGACGTGCCTGCACTGCTTGTGAAAAAAAAATAAACAGAAAATTGAATGTATGTCGCCAGCCGGTCAAATACATTAAATAAACCTACAACATGGGGCATAAATAAAGCTAAGACCATTTAGCAACACACATCCAATATCAAGAGCTACAGGCAGTGCAGACAGTAGGGAGAGTTTTAAAAAGGCAAATACAGGTGAATGGACAAAGGGTAGACAGAAACACATGCCCCAGAATAGAGAGAAAAACCCACCCTGTGGGGCTGACCAGGGTGACCCTGGGAACTAAAAAATACCTAACCCCACCCAAGTCCCCCAGGGCAGACCCGGGTGGGGGGGTGGATCCCTGAGGAACACCATGTGTCACCAGTCCTTTCGCTGAGTATTTACCATTCAAGAACACTTTCTGCGTTCTGTCTAAGAGATAGGACGAGAGAAAAGCGACTGCATTTGAGTCAATGTGATATAAAGGTAACTTCTTTAGCAAGATTGAGTGGTTAATGAGATCGAAGGCTTTCTTAAGATCTAGAAATACTACACCTGAAAGTTTGGACTCATTTATGGCAGTAAGCCATTTGTGGGTTATGAGAGTTAAGGCTGTCTGACACGAATGTTTAGGCCGAAAAGCTGATTGTGCAGTACTAATAAGACGGTTTTTCTCCAGGAATTGAAGTAAATGATTATGTATATGCTTTTCAAGTGGTTTGGACACTGCTGATAATATTGAAATAGGTCTGTACTCACTTGGGTCGCTCAGATCTTTGCTTTTCGGTAGAGGAGTAACTTTTGCTATTTTCAATTCATCGGGAAACATGTTCTTTTGAATCGAAAGGTTATATATAAAGGTTAATGATTCAACAATATAAGGGAGCGCAATTTTCAGGATTTTACTGCTAATACCTGATTGATTGTACATTGCTTAACGTCCCGACAGCAACAAGGCTTTCTCAGGACGTGCCTGCACTGCTTGTGAAAAAAAAAATAAACAGAACATTGAATGTATGTCGCCAGCCGGTCAAATACGTTAAATAAACCTAACACATGGGGCCTAAATAAATGATTGATTGTACATTGCTTAACGTCCCGACAGCAACAAGGCTTTCTCAGGACGTGCCTGCACTGCTTGTGAAAAAAAATAAACAGAACATTGAATGTATGTCACCAGCCGGTCAAATACATTAAATAAACCTAACACATGGGGCCTAAATAAAGCTAAGACCATTTAGCAACACACATCCAATATCAAGAGCTACAGGCAGTGCAGACAGTAGGGAGAGTTTTAAAAAGGCAAATACAGGTGAATGGACAAAGGGTAGATAGAAACACATGCCCCAGAATAGAGAGAAAAACCCACCCTGTGGGGCTGACCAGGGTGACCCTGGGAACTAAAAAATACCTAACCCCACCCAAGTCCCCCAGGGCAGACCCGGGTGGGGGGGCCTAAATAAAGCTAAGACCATTTAGCAACACACATCCAATATCAAGAGCTACAGGCAGCGCAGACAGTAGGGAGAGTTTTAAAAAGGCAAATACAGGTGAATGGACAAAGGGTAGACAGAAACACATGCCCCAGAATAGAGAGAAAAACCCACCCTGTGGGGCTGACCAGGGTGACCCTGGGAACTAAAAAATACCTAACCCCACCCAAGTCCCCCAGGGCAGACCCGGGTGGGGTTACTGCTAATACCGTCTACACCACAAGATGTTTTACTTTTCATGTTGGTTATAGATTTTCCTACATCAAGGACGGTCATTAGGGGAACTGAGAAAGTATTGCCGGCATTTATCTGACTGTGCTGTTTCAATTGTTCTGAACATACGTATTCACCTGGCTCACTGGTGTTCGTCTGTGACAGGTTGATTGATTGATTGATTGTACATTGCTTAACGTCCCGACAGCAACAAGGCTTTCTCAGGACGTGCCTGCACTGCTTGTGAAAAAAAAAAAAAAAAAAAAAAAATAAACAGAACATTGAATGTATGTCGCCAGCCGGTCAAATACATTAAATAAACCTAACACATGGGGCCTAAATAAAGCTAAGACCATTTAGCAACACACATCCAATATCAAGAGCTACAGGCAGTGCAGACAATAGGGAGAGTTTTAAAAAAGGCAAATACAGGTGAATGGACAAAGGGTAGACAGAAACACATGCCCCAGAATAGAGAGAAAAACCCACCCTGTGGGGCTGACCAGGGTGACCCTGGGAACTAAAAAATACCTAACCCCACCCAAGTCCCCCAGGGCAGACCCGGGTGGGGTGTCTGTGACAGGGTTTTCGCAATGTTAAGAAAGTGTTCATTAAATACATCAGCTGTGAGGTGCGGGGGGACACTCGTTGATTTGCTAGATTGTCCTTTAGTAAATGTGTTAATCACTTGCCACACGCTGTGTATGTCTTTGCCGCCTGCAATAATCTTTTCAGCATACTGCCTCTGTGCGTTACGTACTAATGATTTAACTAGGTTTCAACGCTGTTTTTTGTACTCGTCAAATTTCTTTTGTTGTTTCAATAGATCTCTTAGTTCCATCGCAGTTTAAATCTCATCCGTCAGCCACAGTGGGATGTTTAACACGCTTAGTGCGCCTCAGGGCATGTCTGTCAAAAACACCGAGGAACAACTTATATCAGTGGGACAGCGCTACATTGGGATCGTTATAGTTATACACATCGGAAAATGGTGTTTGGGAAAGGTCATGCAAAAAATCATCTTGGTTAAACTTTTTGAATGATCTGTAGAGAATGGTTATATGCTCTTTATGAAGTTTCTTTGGCAACTTCGCAGATAATGAAAAACAAATAGGAAAATGATCACCGACAGAGGTGCTGGGTACATAGACATTGCTAAGGGCACCGTCGTTGGTTGTATAAACATGGTAAATTAATGTGATTGATTGTACATTGCTTAACGTCCCGACAGCAACAAGGCTTTCTCAGGACGTGCCTGCACTGCTTGTGAAAAAATAAAAATAAACAGAACATTGAATGTATGTCGCCAGCCGGTCAAATACGTTAAATAAACCTAACACATGGGGCCTAAATAAAGCTAAGACCATTTAGCAACACACAGGCAGTGCAGACAGTAGGGAGAGTTTTAAAAAGGCAAATACAGGTGAATGGACAAAGGGTAGACAGAAACACATGCCCCAGAATAGAGAGAAAAATCCACCCTGTGGGGCTGACCCTGGGAACTAAAAAATACCTAACCCCACCCAAGTCCCCCAGGGCAGACCCGGGTGGGGTCAATTAATGTGGATGAAGTAGCAGTGACCCTGGTGGGTGACTGAACTACTTGTGTAAGGCCTAAGAACGTTATCATGGATCTCCATGACGTGTTGCCAGGTTTCAATAAATCAACATTAAAATCACCGAGTATATGTATATCACCCTTGGAGTTTTGTACTTTGTCAACCATTACAACAAAATCATCTTGCCAGGACATTGTAGCTGCGGGGTTTCTGTAAATAAAACATACGAAAGTAGGGGTTGACATGGCGGTTGCTTTTATCTCAAGCCACAGGCATTCCACATGGGTGGATTCCAGGTCACATCGTCGTGTTACGTTGTTAGCAATAGTATTGTGAACATAAGCACAAATGCCAGTATGACCAGGCACTGAAGCATCTCGCCTATGAATGGATTAATTTTGTATGGTGATGGCTTGGTTATATTCTCTGTCAACCTACTTTCTGTAAAGCCAAATATATGATATGGGGAGGGTTGGTTGAGTAGTACTGTAACGTCTGATACTTTACTACAAAGGTGATACACATTGAGGTGGCCTATTCTAAGCAAATGATCGCTGACACTAGTAAACATGTCAGGTAACTTCGCAACCAAACACTAGTTTCAAATATACTATCAAACTAAATGATAGTTTAAACAACAATAACAAAGTGTCACAATGTGGCATGCAGATCAGTGGTCAAAACACAGCACTGACACATGCGCGAAAGATAAAAAGAGGAAGAAAAAGATAGCGGATCGTAGATTTAAGTGAAAAAAGTCTGCAGATGTATAGGTCTCTGCGTGTGCAACGTATAGTTTGCTAAAAACAAAACGTGATGAAGCGTACCAGAGTAATCTTATTCTATTTGCTACCGCCACAGTCAGTGATAAGAATCACTTTAATAGCGAATAAGTTGTGCACTCTTGTTCAATACACAGGCTAATACAGTTTGTAAAGTCACAGAGCGCTGCAATTGTCATAATTATACGCGCATTCCGATGAGAATTGCACGCGGGTGTGTCTATCCACATTGACCACTAAGCCAGTCATCACACACTGATCAGTCATCAGGGGTCGAGTGCTAATCCTGAACCTCTTAGTAACAGGACTATGTTGTGTGATTGTATCGCGACTAATCGTCGCACAAAGAGGCGCACGCACTGGGTGTCTCTGATCCGCTACTGTCTATCACACAACAAATACGAACTAAACGTAGTTGAGACTCCGTCGTGACGTCACACATTAGACACGTTAGCTATGTCAGAAAACGTACATGAATCTATATCGTGCAGTAAGTCACCGATTTCTCAGATACAAATTGAGTTTAAAAATCACTTTGAGTATAGCGTCAATATTGAAGGATATAGACTTGATACCGATTCCACGTCGCAATCAAAACTACACACGTTTCACAGTTACGACAGCAATAGAGTTCTGTAGTACTAATCAATTGATAATCATAAATTCGAGCATTTGGATGACATCAGTCCTGTATGAATAATCTTATTCGGGTTGATATAATGATAGGAACAACAGTCCGACCCGGAGCCAGGACAGCCCGTACCGGCGCAACCCGAGCGTCTCCCACAACCCTCCCCGGTCAGTGCCAAAGAAGGCTGTGGAAAACAATCAAAATACGCACACCAGCAGGACCATTCAGGCAACGGGTCGGAATGTGGCGCCCATCAGACATCAATCATTTTTTTTTTTTTATATAATGAGAATTAATTATTTGTTTTCACGCGATGTACACTGTCTAGCAGTAAAAAGAAGTTTCGCAATTTGCATTACTAATTCAATGGGAATTTGGTTGTCACAACTAGCAGTGGGGGCCCAGGCATTAGCAGTTGAGGTCTGGGCCGTTCCGGCAGATGAAGTCACAAGAGGCGGGAAGTCAATTGTCTGGAACATCGGTGACTGCTGTCAGAGAGAGAGAGAGAGAGAGAGAGGGAGAGGGAGAGGGAGAGAGAGAGAGAGAGAGAGAGAGAGAGAGAGAGAGAGAGAGAGAGAGAGAGAGAGAGAGAGAGAGAGAGAGAGAGAGAGAGAGAGAGAGAGAGAGAGAGAAATGAAAATGAAATGAAATTTTATTTCTGAACGGATGAAGTAATTAGCACGTGTGCCATTTTTCATACTTGCCGTTGCTACTCTACAAACACAGGATAATAATTGTAATACTAATAGTACCAAATTACACAAAGAAAAATTAGGAGACATTAAACATGAAAAGACATTAAACAAAACTCATTCATTCATTCGGTCATACAAATACAAACGAAAACATAAAGTACATGAAACGCGCGCACACACATACACGCTCGCGCGCACACACAGACACGCGCTAATGATAACTTGACCTATATACGAAGCAAATCATTTGGATCATAGTGAAAATTCACTTCAGGCAGCAAAAAGTATTTGGATTATAATAGAAACTTGAATTATGTAATTAGGCGATTATTATTAGTATGGACAAACCATACGGCAGCATGCACTGATTATACGATAAGCACATGTTTGATACGGATACTTGTGGTAGATTATGTATCAGGAGACAAGTACTTGAGGAGGCATTCATTGAAAGAGGAGAGGGAGCTAGCGTGTGTTATACATGTAGGCAGTTTGTTCCAGAAAGATACGCCTGAGAAAGATACACTGGTTTTAAATAGATCTATCCTGGGGCGAGGTGTAATAAAGTTTCGTCTTGAAGTAGAATAACCTGAACTTGCCTTGGTAAAGAGCTTACAAAGATATTCTGGGTGAATCTCATTCCAGATTTTATACATAAACACCGCTTGTTTAAGAGGTGATGCTTGCTAAGAGGTAGCATTTTCAGTTTTTTTTAAGTCTTTCGTCAGTTGTCAGGGCTGAATCAGGCAGGATATGTTTCGCTGCTCTCCGATGCAGGGAGTTAAGCCTCTTCAAGTGTATGTCACCGCTGCCATCCCATATCGTGGACGCATAATCGATGTGGGATTTGACATGTGCATTGTAAAATAACTTGCGGGCATCAACATCGATAAAGTACTTCAACTTTGAAAGCATAAAAACATTTCTGGCAACAGTTTTACATACAGCATTTATGTGCGATTGCCACTTCATCTGGTCATCAACAACTACACCAAGTAATCGGTGTTCCGTGACCTGTGTAACTATGTCGTTATGGATAGTCAGGCTGAGTGTAAGTGGCTTGAGCTGGTGCTTCTGACGGGTTGCTATCGTCATGTATTCCGTTTTGGAAGGATTTAAAATCATTTCATTGTTTGAACACCAAGTGGAAATTTCGCTCAAACCCTGCTGTAAACGGCCATTTAAAGAATCAATACTCTTGTCCGGGGTGTGAATTGTGGCGTCATCAGCGAATACATCACATGAAATTTGTCGCTAGTCAAATGTAGCGGCAGGTCATTTATAAAGAGGCAAAACAGAAGAGGCCCTAGGACTGAACCTTGGGGAACTCCCCGTGTTACTAATCCGCTTGAGGAGTATGATCCATTGACCATGACGCGCTGCTGTCTGTCGCTAAGATATGAGGAGAAAAGTGGAGTTGTGCCATAGTGGCAAAGAGATTTCTGGCTGTAGTTTTTTGAGGAAGAAATGCATTTATTGACAAACGAACTACCGAAATACACATTTAGCTTGGAAAGTAGAAGTTTATGGTCCACAAGATCAAAGGCTTTTCGTAAGTCAATAAAAACAGCGCCAGTAATTTCGCCCTGATTTATTGAGCGTAGCCACACATCAGTTAGACGTGCTAGGGCCGTGTGACAGCTGTGCTTTGGTCTGAATCCCGACTGAAGGGGATGGATTAATGTATGATTTTCTAAATATTCCAAGAGATGTTTATGGATATGCCGTTCCAGTGGTTTACTAAGGATGCTTTGATTGATTGTACATTGCTTAACGTCCCGACAGCAACAAGGCTTTCTCAGGACGTGCCTCCACTGCTTGTGAAAAAAAAAACTAAACAGAAAATTGAATGTATGTCGCCAGCCGGTCAAATACGTTAAATAAACCTACAACATGGGGCCTAAATAAAGCTAAGACCATTTAGCAACACACATCCAATATCAAGAGCTACAGGCAGTGCAGACAGTAGGGAGAGTTTTAAAAAGGCAAATACAGGTGAATGGACAAAGGGTAGACAGAAACACACATGCCCCAGAATAGAGAGAAAAACCCACCCTGTGGGGCTGACCAGGGTGACCCTGGGAACTAAAAAATACCTAACCCCACCCAAGTCCCCCAAGGCAGACCCGGGTGGGGTTACTAAGGATGCAATCCAGACCAAAAAGGTGACTGCCAAGCGTGTGAAATGCAAAAAAGTACCCAATGGAGAAAGAAACACGCTTAGAAAAAACGGTACAACACAATTTATTAATATTTCGGGTAAATACCCTTTGTCAAAATAGACAAACAAACAGAGACATTAGCCGCTACTTATCTTCATATGCAGAAGGAATGTGGCAACCTATTCCTTATGTTATTGAAACAATAACCTATATTTATAACTTGTGCATTCAAACGAATATTTTCCCAAAGGAACTTAAAAAGGAATGTGGCAAGGTCGCCACATTCCTTCTGCATATGAAGATAAGTAGCGTCTAATGTCTCTGTTTGTTTGTCTATTTTGACAAAGGGTATTTACCCGAAATATTAATAAATTGTGTTGTACCGTTTTTTCTAAGCGTGTTTCTTTCTCCGTTGGGTATTTCTTTACTAAGGATGGACAATAGTGAGATGGGGCGATAGTTATTAACATCAGTCATATCTCTTGTTTTCGGGAGGAGTATAACCTTGGCCTTTTTAAGTTCCTTTGGGAAAATATTCGTTTGAATGCACAAGTTATAAATATAGGTTATTGTTTCAATAACATAAGGAATAGCTAATTTAAGTATTTTGGGGCTGATTTCATTTGGCCCTGACGATTTCTTATTCTTCATTGAACAAATTGCCCTACCGACTTCGTGCACTGCCAGTGGTGGAATCACGAAAGGATCAGATCCTGCAGTTCGCGTTCTACAAAAATCAACTAGTCTGTCTGAGCAAGAGTAGGGCTGAGAACTTGCTTCTGAAGGGACAAGAGACTCGGCAACTGAGAGGAAATGGTCGTTAAACATGCCTGCAGTCAGATCAGAAGGGATTAAAGGAGATTTGTTACACTTGCCTCCAGTCACTACGGCCATAGCGCGCCAGAGCGTGGACATGTCTTTGTCTTGTTTAATCAAGCGATCAATGAAAGATTTTTTAGTCTGTCGCACAAGAGATTTTACGCGATTACGCTTACGCTTAAATTCAGTGAAGCGCTTCTGCTGTCTCAGATCATCTCTCACCCTCATGGCTTAAATGATATCTTGAGTAAGCCACGGCGGGAGTGATGCGTGTTTGACGCGTCTCCTCCGCAGGGGCGCATGTTTATTTAAGATCTTAAGAAAGATGGTATACCAAACAGACAGAGCGCTGTCAGGGTCACATTTACTAAATACTTCATCAAAAGGTGCGCTGTTAAGATCAAACAGAAACTCGCTATCATTAAAACTTTTAAAGGAGCGATAGATGATATACGTATGACATTCTTTCTTTGCTTTAGGGAGTTTAGTAGACCACGTACAGCGGATGGGAAAGTGGTCGCTGATACTAAGGTTACCGACAGACACATTATGAACAGACTCTGGCTTGGTTGTGTATATATGATCTATGAGTGTGGATGTTGTTTGTGTGATCCGTGTGGGTGAAGTGATTAACTGTTGCAGACCCAACAACGTTAACGTAGAGTCCCACGCATGGTGAGGCTTTAGCATGTCTATGTTAAAGTCTCCCATGAGGATGACCTTGGAGTTGGGATTACAAGCTTTATCACACATACCGTAAGGAAATCATCATACCACTCAAAGTTCGCAGCAGGGTTGCGGTACAGAAAGCCGATAAGAAATGATGGAGATTGGGGGGCCTTCAGCTCAAGCCACATACACTCAACATCTTTGGTTTCTAAATCATGTCGTCTACGTATAAAATCTTGAATAGACGAGTGAACATAAGCTGCTAATCCTGTCTGTCCATGGGCCGTAGGATCACGTCTCATGACAGTAAATCCAGGAACTTGGATGGATATATCTGATATATTTGAATTGAGACGTGTTTCGGACAGTCCAAAAATATGAAACGGGTCTGCTCCATTTAGATAACACACATATGTCAGGCCACTTATTGCAAAGATGGTAAAAGTATTGAGATGACCAATGCGGAGATCTTTCGTCTTGAGTTTTACGCCACTCATTTCACGCAAAGTCAATGTGTTTGTGGGAAAAGAAAAAAATCAACAGAATGTATTCGTAACACGTGCCAAAATAGATAATAATAATAATAATAATAATAATACAAATAAAAAGTATAAAATCACTAAGTAAATGCAATAAACACAATAAACAAAGACTAGAGGCGTAATCACTGGACGCAGAGGAATAGGCCTTCAGAAGGCTTACACACGTCCGTTGGGACTAAAATACTCTTCAATGTCTCACACCCCGAATCAACAAAAGATTAAAATCAGGAGAAAATTAGTTTTCAGCAATTGTCACAAGTAACAGTGAGAGTCTGTGTGGCTGCGATTCGTGCAACTAATGAATATCAACACAGACATACATTAGCATTGAAAACTATAGTCCACACTTTGACGGAAATACCGTCAATGAGACTGCAGAGCTCGCTAGAGAAAGTCCTTCAAGCGACTCCGTGTACAGGGTAATTAATCTGTATCGTGAAGAACTACACTGGACGTCGTAAGCACTCGCTCTAAACACACAATGCGAGGCCTGTAATGTTTGGTTGCTGTTTTTTCTCATCGACAATGAAGATCAAGTCACTGACGTCTTTGTGTTACGAAAGAAAATGACATATAATCTTATTCAGTATTTCCTGATAAAGAATTCAAATGAGAAAAATAGCACACAACCTAAAAAAAAAAAGAAAAAAATTTCAAATGACGCAGAAACTCTGTCCACCCGAACAGTCACGAACACTGTTTCAAACGACAGTTTTATATTCATATATATGTGAACGGCACTTGGCACTGAATACACACGAGTGTCCACGTTCAGCTTGCAGTGTCCTACAGTGCAAACCAACAAAATAATGCAGTCTGCGCTACAACAAACAAACATCCCTAACTTCCCTAATTACACCGGAGGGGAGGAGGGGGGGGGGGGGAATGGTCGGAAAGGGGGGAGGACGGAGGAGGGCGTGCGGCGAGGTGGAGGGTAATGGGGTGGGGTGCGGGTTACTGCTGTGAGTAGAATTGCAATATGGCTTGTGCAATGCTAACACTTAGCGCCTGAACTTGATGTGAATCAAGAGGGGAGGCAGTGGGGGCTAATCCCCTCTTCTCCCATCCTCTGGTATTAGGCGCTGAAAGATGGCTCGCTGTCATAGTAGATGGTAAGGGAGGGTACTCCGTAGCAGCGGCCGACTATGCCTCTGTTCCTGACACAGAGGGGTGGTGGTGTGTGCCCGAGACCTGCGAGAAGCCTCCATGCCACTGTTGTTGTTCGCAGAAGACTCACGCCTATCAGCGGCCTGACCAGGGGCTGGCTCAACTCAAGAGCGGCGGGGTCGGCCCGGGCTGCTGGTGGTGTTGCGTAATACGCTTGTCCTCGCCAGTGTACTGTGACCCGGGGAGAGGACGCGGATCGGATGAGTGGCCACTGCTCTGTGCGGCCCGTCTGTGAGAGAGAGAGAGAGAGAGAGAGAGAGAGAGAGAGAGAGAGAGAGAGAGAGAGAGAGAGAGAGAGAGGAGAGAGAGGAGAGTGAGAGAGAGAGAGAGGAGAGGAGAGGAGAGAGAGAGGAGAGATGAGGAGGAGGAGAGAGGAGAGAGAGAGAGAGAGCGAGAGAGGTGTTTATAGAAGTAGGTGACAAGGGGCGCGGCTCTGTCAGCAGACCCCAGGCTCGCTTCGTCCTGTCCAGGAGGAGAGACGTGGTGCCGAGCCACCAGGGTCAACAGAGGCTGCGCTAGAGAACGGTGTCGTAAGGACATTCACCGCTCTGGGAGTGAGAGACGTCACAGTCAACACAGGCCACCACTACAGAAACATGTCGTGAGGACATCCACCGCTCGGGGAGTGAGAGACGTGGTGCCGATCCACCAGGGTCAACAGAGGCTGCGCTAGAGAAAGGTGTCGTGAGGACATTCACCGCTCAGGGAGTGTCGGACATCTGCAGCAACGTGGGAAGCAAGGAAACTGCACGCCGAGACGTGGGGATATACGAACTGTGCACACGATAACACCAGTGAACAGGTTGGGCTATGAGGACTTATACCTAACCTGGCTTTTACTATGTTGTTTGGAAGTGAGAGTGCGATGTTAGTGTTGAGAATTGTGTAGGTTGTGAAGAGTAGTTCTTAAGTTTGTTTTGTTAGTTATGTATATAAAAGATGTTCACTAACCAGATAGGTGAGGCTAGCGCTGGCAGAATTGTACACAAACCAAGGGGAATCACTCAGCGCTGGACAGACAAACAGTTAGATCCCCTGCCCCCGCCTATCAGGCACCCTATCGCCAGCCCACAGAGAAATACGCAAGGGTTGTAGATGATCGTCTTGTTCTATACCTGCGTGTTTCTCTGTGGGCTGGCGAATGGGTGCCTGATAGGCGGGTTTTGATTGATTGTACATTGCTTAACGTCCCGACAGCAACAAGGCTTTCTCAGGACGTGCCTGCACTGCTTGTGAAAAAACCCCACTAAACAGAACATTGAATGTATGTCGCCAGCCGGTCAAATACGTTAAATAAACCTAACACATGGGGCCTAAATAAAGCTAAGACCATTTAGCAACACACATCCAATATCAAGAGCTACAGGCAGTGCAGACAGTAGGGAGAGTTTTAAAAGGGCAAATACAGGTGAATGGACAAAGGGTAGAAGAAACACATGCCCCAGGGGCTGACCAGGGTGACCCTGGGAACTAAAAAATACCTAACCCCACCCACGTCCCCCAGGGCAGACCCGGGTGGGGGCTGATAGGCGGGGGCAGGAGATCTAACTGTTTGTCTGTCCAGCGCTGAGTGATTCCCTTTGGTTTGTATATAAAAGGTGGTCACAGAGAAAGGAAAGAGTGAGTTTGTGCGGCATGAATGCATCCGGCTGAGTCAGTGTGTGTGTGTGTGTGCCTGTTGCAATGCGAGTCTGTACGTGCGACTGGAGTATCGGTAAGTCTGCGTGCGTTAACCTTTTATGGGTAAACGTGAATTTTTAAACTGCCACCCTGGGAAAA
Source organism: Semisulcospira habei (assembly GCA_036245525.1). Lineage (NCBI taxonomy): Eukaryota > Metazoa > Mollusca > Gastropoda > Semisulcospiridae > Semisulcospira > Semisulcospira habei. The sequence continues at coordinate 146,560,890 of BTPG01000007.1, forward strand.
ACTAGCACCACACACTGTACACTTATGTGGTTTCTGGCCTGTGTGAGTAAACATGTGAATATTTAAATTGCTAGTCTGGGAGAAACTAGCACCACACAATGTACACTTATGTGGTTTCTGGCCTGTGTGTGTAAGCATGTGTTGTTTCATCCTGCTAGCATGGGTAAAACTCACATCACATTCTTTACACTTATGTGGTTCCTGGCTTGTGTGTTTAAGCATGTGCCGTTTCAACCTGCTAGCGTGGGTAAAACTAGCATCACATTCTCTACACGCATGTGGTTTCTGGCCTGTGTGGGTAAACACCTGTCTTTTCAAATTACCAGCAAGAGAGAAACTAGCACCACACACTGTACATGTATGTGGTTTCTGGCCTGTGTGGTTAAACATGTGAATTTTCAAATTGCCAGTCAGGGAGAAACTAGCATTACACACTGTACACTTATGTGATTTCTGGTGTGTGTGGGTAAACGTATGAGTTTTCAAATGGCCAGCCCGGTAGAAACTAGCACCACACACTGTACATTTAGGTGGTTTCTAGCCCTTGTGGGTAAACTTGTGACTTTTCAAACTGCCAGGGTGGGAGAAACAGGCACCACACACTGCTCACATATGTGGTTTTTGGTGTGAGTGGATAAACATGTGTCTTTTCAAATTGCCAGGGTAGGAGAAACTAGCACGACACACTGTGCACTGTGGTTTCTGGCCTGTGTGGGTTAACATGTGCATTTTCAAACTGCCAGCCTGGGAGAAACAAGCACCACACACTGTGCACTTATGTGGATTCTGGACTGTGTGGACAAACATGTGACTTTTCAAACTGCCAGGTCGGGAGAAACTAGCACCACACAAAGTACATTTATGTGGTTTCTGGTCTGTGTGGATAAACATGTGCGTTTTCAAACTGCCATGGTGGGAGAAACTAGCAGTACACATTGTACACTTATGTGGTTTCTGGCCTGTGTGGGTTAACATGTGACTTTTTAAATATACAGCCCGGGAGAAACTAGTACCACACACTGTACACTTATGTGGTTTCTGGCCTGTGTGGGTAAACATGTGACTTTTTAAATATGAAATCCGGGAGAAACTAGCGCCACACACTGAACATTTATGTGGTTTCTGGCCTGTGTGGGTTAACATGTGACTTTTTCAAACTGTACAGCCTGGGAGAAGCTACCACCACACACTGTACACTTATGTGGTTTCTGGCCTGTGTGGGTAAACATGTGACTTTTTAAATTTGAAATCCGGGAGAAACTAGCGCCACACACTGAACATTTATGTGGTTTCTGGCCTGTGTGGGTAAACATATGAGTTTTTAATCTGCCAGCCTCAGAGAAACTAGAACTACACACTGTACACTTATGTGGTTTCCTGTGTGTAAACATATGAATGTTCAAACTGCCAGCCCGGGAGAAACTAGCACCACACACTGTACACTTATATGGTTTCTGGCCTGTGTGTGTTAACATGTGAATATTCAAATTGCCAGCCTGAGAGAAACTAGCACCACACACTGTACACTTATGTGGTTTCTGGCCTGTGTGTGTAAACATGTGAATGTTCAAATTGCCAGCCTGAAAGAAACTAGCACCACACACTGTACACTTATGTGCTTTCTGGCCTGTGTGGGTTAACGTGTGCGTTTTCAATCTGCCAGCATGGGAGAAACTAGCACCACACATTGTGCACTTATATGGTTTCTGGCCTGTGTGTGTAAACATGTGAATGTTCAAACTGCCAGCCTGAGAGAAACTAGCACCACACAATATACACTTATGTGCTTTCTGATCTGTATGTGTCATTAAATCACTGTGAGCAGCTGTCATTAAATCACTGTGAGCAGATATCATATCACTGTGTGCGGCTGTCATCAAATCACTGTGTGTCATCAAATCACTGTGTGTCATCAAATCACTGTGAGCAGCTGTCATCAAATCACTGTGAGCAGCTGTCATCAAATCACTGTGTGGAGCTGTCATCAAATCACTGTGTGCGGCTGTCATCAAATCACTGTGTGTCATCAAATCACGGTGTGGATCTGTCATCAAATCACTGTGTGGAGCTGTCATCAAATCACTGTGTGGATCCGTCATCAAATCACTGTGAGCAGCTGTCATCAAAACAATGTGTGTGGCTGTCATCAAATCACTGTGAGCAGCTGTCATCAAATCACTGTGTGGAGCCAAGAACAAGTCTGCAGCAGGTTTATCACACTCATACAGAGGTACCGATACAAACCCTGCACCAGAGCTAGGTACATTACAGTTGGCAGCATCAAGGTTTTCCACGTTACTGCCACACAATATGACTGTGTCAGGCTTCACTTCTGACTGGCACTGGTACATGTTCACATCACTGTTGTGCACACGTAATCCACAGAACCCAAACCATTCTCCGAGTGCTGCTGCTCTGTCTTGATCCCAGACGTTGCCTTCAGACTGATGTCAGGTTCTAGTTTAACCCCAGAATCTGAGCTGGCCCCAGGCTCTAACTTGACACAATGCTTGTCCTTGATGTTCGGTTCTAATTTCACCCCATAGCACATGCAGCCAACGGTACTGTCGACACTAGTGGAATCTGAGCTGCTCCCATGTCCTAACTGGATGCCAGGTTCCACCTTGTCTTCTGTCTCCAGCTTGTCTGGTGGGTGTTGGAACAGCCATGAGTGAGTACAGAGTTCCTGTTTAACCCCCTTGTTCATGCAGCCACTGACACTGGCTATAGTATTGGTGACTGCAGGCACAAAGGGCTTCACTTCTGGCTCTGAGATGGTCCCAGGTAGAAACTGGACACCAGGTTTGACCTCACAACCTGTTTCCATTTGAACTTGTGGATTTTGGACAAGCTGTGAGTGAGTAGACATGTGTTTGTGCAACTGTCTTCGTGACTGGAAACATGCCTCACACATCTCACACACAAACGGCATGCCACCCTCTTCAACATCCACACATTTTTCTGTGTAGGGTATCCATTCACCTAGTGAGATGTCTCCAGATACACTATGTTGGTATTTACCATAACAGTCCATATGGTATACATGAGGTTCACGCCCCTCGCTGGACTCTGTCTTGACATAAGGTTCCATTTGATGGAAAACCCCACACTCTGGGCTGGTCAGAGGCTGTCGCTGGACACCAGGTTCCTCTGTGGCTTTGGTCCAGTTGTGCATGCAGCCACTGCTACTGTCAACAATACTGGTGGATGCAGGCACAAGGGTGTTCAGCTCCAATTTGAGGGTTGGACTGGGTCTTCCCATTCCTGTACAGTAGCCTGTCCTGTATCTTTGTCAGAAACCACACAGTTACTGTGGCCTCCATTTGCGTGGCTGAGAGAGTCTGCGGAATCAGCGGGCGTACTTCCTGGGAAAAAAAATCATGAGCAAGTGAACAACATCATCATCCAGAAAATGTAACACCAAAATTAGTGCTAGCCTAATCCTCTTGTGTACATGCATCTGTAGGTACTGTTCACCGTATTGGTAGCTGTATGCAACAAGTAAACTGATAGTGAACTGAGTGATAAGTCTTTATACAAATGCCAAGATCGATCAAAATGAAAAAAATGATGATCCTAAGCAGGTGGGAGGATAAAACTGCACTCACCTCTCGACAAATCTAAGCAAAACTCTAATAACATCACGCATACATCAAACAGTAATTGCGTAGCTGACATTGTCAAAAAATGAAGAACTGAAAACAGACTGACTATGCCCCATGATCATGCAAAGAAGTACTGAACGATAAAGAAACTTATCTCCTTTAGTTGCCACATCCCTTCTACGAAAGAAGATAAGTAGCGGCTGATTTCTCTGTTTGTCTATTTTGACAAAGGGTATTTACCCAAAATATTAATAAATTGTGTTGTCCATGTCTTTTCTAAGCGTGTTTCTTTATCGTTCGGTACTTCTTTGCATTTTACACGCTTGGCAGTCACCTTTGTGGTCTGGATCCCATGATCATGGCCAGCAAGAGACAAACTTTCTCTGGTACATCAAAAGCTATTAGACCAAAGTTGGTCACAGTGGGCCCTCACAGTCATATGAGAAAGAGGAAATAAGAAACCAAGTCGCCTATATCATTATTGCCATGCCCATGCCTAAATCATGGGCTGTGAATGGTTAGTTATTGGTTGGGTGGTTGTACATTGCTTAACGTCCCGACAGCAACAAGACTTTCTCAGGACGTGCCTGCACTGCTCGTGAAAACCCCCCAACTAAACAGAATATTGAATGTAGGTCGCCAGCTGGTCTAATATGCTAAATAAACATAAGACCAATGAGCAACACACACCCAATAGCAAGAGCTACAGAAGCGCGGACAGTAGGGAGAGTTTAAAAAAGGAAAATACAGGTGAATGGACCAAGGGTAGACAGAAACACATGCCCCAGAATAGAGGGGAAAACCCACCCTGTGGGGCTGACCAGGGTGACCCTGGGAACTAAAAAGTAGTTAACCCCACCCAAGTCTCCCAGGGAAGAGCCGGGTGGGGTTGCACCAGAAAGGCAGTCAGTCCAAAGCAAAAGATATATAAAAAAAGCAATAAACATTTAAAGATATTCGTCATGAACACTATAAGCAAGTTTTAGACAGAACTAATGCCTGATTATCCAAACAAAGACACTGAGGTCAAACAAATATAATTTTGAAATGATCACTACACATAAGAAGTCACTTGCCGCTGATGACACAAAATGAGTGTTTTACAGTAAGGAAAAGGCTTCTGCACCTGGGCACTACCAGCTTAAGTTATCTGAACAAATTTGTGATGAACTGATTAAAATTGCGTAACAGTGCCTGGTGGAACAATCTGCAATTCTTCTCTGACAAATGCCCTCTGTGGGGCAGGCTCATATAGATAATAAATCGATGGGTTGCCAGAAACTATCTTTTTTACATTGTGAACAGATGCAGACTATATTGGATCAGTTGTTCTATGTCTTACATCATTTTCTGCTTCACCAGGTTGATACAGATATATTACCTGTTTTGTAAACAAACTTGTGTCAGGCGCTAGTGGCGTGATGTTTTTAGCCCTGGCGCCGGAGACATTGTTTTTAATTTAATAGCATCAGCAGGTTTCAGGAGACCTTCTTTATTCACTGCTGTTATCACACGCAATAATCTCTTAACCCACTCAGTGTTAAGTGTCATGCATGAGTTCCTTAGAATACTGATAACTGAAAAGTCTCTCTGATAATTGTTTGTTAAAGTTTCAACAATTGCCTGTGATCTGTGAATGCCTGGTATTCCGCATCGAACTAGCACTCCATGTTTTGAAATAATTGATTAACGCACCTTTTCATTGACTTCCGTCACCGACTTGCACAAGCCTGGGGTATATTAAAGGACCACGACTATAAATCAATGATAATGCTGTAGCTACAGTAGTAGCATTTTTGTCAGTTATTTCGGTCAGCATCCTTGAATCTCGAAGCAATATCGACAACAGTTAGTGCATAGTTGTATTGTTTTTTTCTAATCATATCATGAGTAAGGAACAAGAGATCTATTTGGTATGTGTCATTGGAGGTGGTGTTTAAAAAGTGTGGTCTTATTATTTTTCTTGGAGCAAGTAAATAAATCTACCAAATAGCTTGCCTCTGTAGCCACTGTTTTCTTGCTTGAGCATAACATCACCGCCTGCAGCAGCAGATAATTTTTCTATTGCAGTTTTTCCTTTCCAGTAGGCAATTGGGGAATATTTTTGATAGTTTAGCTTCAATGCTTGTAATTTTTTGTAGCAAGAGTTAGTTATTGGGGTTTAATGCCAAGCTGGCGACTAAAACCATATCACGGCGGGATGGGTAAAAATCTGGACAGCCAGACTAAAAGAAAGCTCTCAAGACAAGATGTAAATATACCTTAAAATATGTCAGACTAAAATGTCACATGAGTCTTTAAAAGAAACATCTACAGACTCTCAAAAAAGGCAAAATAATTCACTTAGTCTATAAATGCACAGATTTTGTTAAAAATATTGCATTCTATCAAGCAATTGAAGATTTTGTCCGGGGGAACATCCCAGAACAAAACCTTCATGGAGTCTGCTGCTAAGTGTTTACATCTTGTGTCAATTAGATCCGTACAAGACAGCAAAAAGTGTTGAACAGAGTTAGTTAGTTAGTTATTTGGGTTTAACGCCGAGCAGGCGACTAAGGCTATCTCACGGTGGAATGGGTAAAAATCTGGTCAACCAGACTAAAAGCAAGGTTTTAAGACAAGATGTAAATAAATCTTAAAAATGTCAGGCTAAAATGTAGTGTCGAACAGAAAACTGCTCGTCACAGGCATAACACGATGGACGCTCATCCGGTTTAAGTGAGTAAGAGTGCGTAACATACATGTGCCTGATGTGGAGCTGAGCAAGGACAGTCTCCTTAAAGCGGCTGCCGCAGCGATAAGGTAGACTGTCGGACACCGTACGAAGAGCTTCGCGCAGCTTGTTCGCTTCCTCTTTGTCCCACTCTGACTGTCACTCACGAGCTATGTATGCAGTAATCACAGATTTAAAAGCACTATAAACAGTCTGTGTGTCAGGGACAGGGTCATTGCGGGCATCATTGGCAGCAGAATCAGCAATACTGTTGCCTTCGATGACTACATGCCCTGGGACCCAAATAAAAATGATGTCATAATATTCCTTCATCAAATCTGCGTAAAGCTCTCAAATCTTCAGGGGGTGGTCTGTTCCTGCGCCCTGAAGGTTGATTGATTGATTTTGCTTAACGTCCCGACAGCAACAAGGCTGTCTCAGGACGCGCCTGCACTGCTTGTGAAAAAAAATAAACAGAACATTGAATGTATGTCGCCAGCCGGTCAAATACGTTAAATAAACCCAACACATAGGGCCTAAATAAACCTAAGACCATTTAGCAACACACATCCAATATCAAGAGCTACAGGCAGTGCAGACAGTAGGGAGAGTTTTAAAAGGCAAATACAGGTGAATGGACAAAGGGAAGACAGAAACACATGCCCCAGAATAGAGAGAAAAACCCACATGGTGGGGCTGACCAGTTGATTGATTGATTGTACATTGCTTAACGTCCCGACAGCAACAAGGCTTTCTCAGGACGTGCCAGCACTGCTTGTGAAAAAAAAACAAAAAAACAACAAAAACAACAGAATATTGAATGTATGTCGCCAGCCGGTTCTCTACGTTAAATAAACCTACAACATAAAGCTAAAACCATTTGGCAACACACATCCAATATCAAGAGCTACAGGCAGTGCAGACAGTAGGAAGAGTTTTAAAAAGGCAAATACAGATGAATGGACATCGGGTAGACAGAAACACATGCCCCCAGAATAGAAAGGAAAACCCACCCTGTGGGGCTGACCAGGGTGACCCTGGGAACTAAAAAGTACCTAACCCCACCCAAGTCCCCCAGGGCAGACCCGGGTGGGGTGGGCTGACCAGGGTGACCCTGGGAACTAAAAAATACCTAACCCCACCCAAGTCCCCCAGGGCAGACCCGGGTGGGGTGCGCCCTGAAGGGCCTGCAGGGCAGAAAGAGAGTCAGACAGAACCAGGAAGTTCCTTTCCCTAGACTGATAGGCATGCCTCAGTGCCAGCAGAGTAAGTAAGTATAGATTGCTTAACGTCCCGCAAGCGACAAAGGCCTTCTCAGGACGTGCCTGCGCTAAATGAAGAAAAAACTGCAAGAAGCGCAGACAGGAGGGAGAATTTCAAAAGAAAAATACAGATGAATGGACCAGAAAGACAGAAATACAAACCCCCAAAAGAGTAGAACCCACCTTGCAGGGGTTAGACAAGGTGACCCTAGGAACTAAAAAGTAGACAACCCCACCAAGGTCCCCTAGGGCAGACCCGGTGGGGGTCAGTGCCAGCAGAATTGCCTGCAGATCTGCACTAAATACAGAGGAATGGTCAGGGAAGTGGAGCTTAAATGGGAGTCTAATATGGCCACTCTCCCATCCTCAGACTTGAACCCATCCGTTAAAATACGACAATAGCCAGGAAAACGTGAAAGGAGTTCATTAAGGTTGATTGATTGTACATTGCTTAACGTCCCGACAGCAACAAGGCTTTCTCAGGACGTGCCTGCACTGCGTGTGAAAAAAATAAATAAACAGAACATTGAATGTATGTCGCCAGCCGGTCAAACACGTTAAATAAACCTAACACATGGGGCCTAAATAAAGCTAAGACCATTTAGCAACACACATCCAATATCAAGAGCTACAGGCAGTGCAGACAGTAGGGAGAGTTTTAAAAAGGCAAATACAGGTGAATGGACAAAGGGTAGACAGAAACACATGCCCCAGAATAGAGAGAAAAACCCACCCTGTGGGGCTGACCAGGGTGACCCTGGGAACTAAAAAATACCTAACCCCACCCAAGTCCCCCAGGGCAGACCCGGGTGGGGGGGAGTTCATTAAGGCTTTGTTGGTATAAATCGCAATTGCATGGTATGGACGGCCCCGAAATTTTAATCAGCAACCATCACCAGAGAAAAATAGTTATTTGGGTTTAACGCCGAGCAGGCGACTAAGGCCATCTCACGGCAGGATGGGTAAAAATCTGGTCAGCCAGACTAAAAGCAAGGTCTTAAGACAAGATGTAAATATAGATGAAAAATCTCAGGCTAAAATGTCGCACGTCTTTAAAAGAAACGTCTACAGACTCTCAAAAAGGGCAAATAAAAAAGATTCACATAGTCTACGAATGCTCAGATCTTGTTAAAAATATTGCATGCTCGCAAGAAATTGAAGATTTTGTCCGGGGGAACATCCCGGAACAAAACCTTCAAGGAGTCTGCTGTGAAGTGTTTATATCTGGTGTCAATTAGGTCAGCACAATACAGCAAAAAGTGTCGAACAGAAAACTGCTCGTCACAGGCAAAACACCATGGACGCTCATCCTGTTTAAGTAAGTAAGAGTGCGTAACATACGTGTGCCCTATGTGGAGCCGAGCAAGGACAGTCTCCTAACAGGCGGCTGCCGCAGCGGAAAGGTAGACTGTCGGACAAGGTAGGAAGAGCTTCATGAAGCTTGTTCCCTTCCTCTTTGTCCCACTCAGACTGCCACTCGTGGCCTATGTACGCACTAATCACAGGTTTAAAATCAATAAAAACAGTCTGTGTGTCAGGGACAGGGTCACTGCGGGCACTGTTGGCAGCAGAATCTGTGATTCTGTTGCCTTCGATGCCCACATGGCCTGGGACCCAAATAAAAATGATGTCATAATATTCCTTCATCAAGTCTGCGTAGAGCTCTCTAATCTGCACCAGCAGTGGGTGGTCTGTTCCCGCGCCCTGAAGGGCCTGCAGGGCAGAAAGAGAGTCAGACAGAATCAGGAAGTTCTGTTCCCGAGACTGACAGGCATGCTTGAGTGCCAGCAGAATTGCCTGCAGTTCTGCACTAAATACAGAGGAATGGTCAGGTAGGCGGAGCTTAAATGGGCGTCTAGGATGGCGAGAGGACACTGCAGCCGCAGCCACTCTCCCATCCTCAGACTTGGACCCATCCGTATAAAGACAACAATAGCCAGGAAAACTTGAAAGGAGTTCATTGAGACTCTGTTGGTATATGGCTGGTGGAGTACAATCCTTCTTGTAGGCGGTCAAGTCCAGCAAGATGTCAGGAACTGGTAGTAGCCAGGGTGGAGTGACGTGTTGCAGAGATTCCGAAACTTTGTCCAGGTCCACTCCGGCCGCCTGCAGATGAGGTCGGACACGGAAGGAAAGTGGACAGACAGCTCCCGGATGGGCATCGTAAATCTCTGCAAACGACGGGTTAAAAACACAATTATAGGCAGGATTGTCTGGATGGGCCTTCAGCTTCAGAACGTAGCTGAGCATGAGGCGGATGCGGCGGAGCCTGAGAGAAGGCTCCCCAGCCTCGGCATACAGACTAGGAACTGGAGATGTCCTGAAGGCCCCTAGACATATGCGCAGACCTTGATGGTGAATTGTGTTCAGACGCTGTAGAACAGACTTGGAAGCCGAGCCATATACCACAGAGCCATATACCACAGAGCCGTAATCCAGTTTGGACCAAACAAGGGCCCGGTACCGTCGAAGTAAGACAATGCGGTCTGCACCCCAGTCAGTACGACCAACGACACGAAGAATGTCGAGGGCCTTCTGACAAGAGGTTCTAAGGTAGTTAACATGGTTGCAGAAGGTCAATCTTTTGTCAAAGATGACCCCCAAAAACTTTGCCTCTTCGGCCACCTGAATTGGCACTCCAGCAATGCTCAGAGTAGGTTTTGGAAAAAATTTCGTCTGGTTAGTAAAATGCACACAGACTGTCTTGGAGGGCGAGAACCTGAATCCGTTGAGAGACACCCACCCCTGGATGCGATCAACGCGCAGCTGCAAGCGCCTCTCAAGGGACGCAAGTCCTCGACCTCGTGCACACAAAGCAAAGTCGTCTACAAACAAAGAGCATTCAGAATCATCCTTGACGGCCTTTACAATGTTATTTATTTTAATGCTAAATAAAACAGGAGATAGAATGCTGCCCTGCGGGACACCCATCTCCTGTTCAAAGAGTCGGAGAGGGTGGAGCCCACACGGACATGGAACGACCTGTTAGACAAAAAATTGTGAATAAAAACAGGCAGGTGCCCTTTAAAACCCATGTCCGACAAATCAGACATTATACCATACTTCCAGGTAGTGTCATATGCCTTTTCAAGATCAAAGAGAATTGCATAGACATGCTGCTTGTTGACAAAAGCATCTCGGATAAAAGACTCAAAGCGAACTAGATGGTCAGTTGTACTACGGAAGCGCCGGAAACCGCACTGGAGGTCTGTGATGAGACCACGTGACTCAAGATGCCACACCAGTCGGGCGTTGACCAAGCGTTCCATAGTCTTACATAAACATGATGTCAAAACTATTGGCCGGTAGTTGCCCGGGTCGGAAGGATCCTTACCTGGCTTGGGGATTGGCACAACCACAGCCTGGCGCCAAGATGGCGGAAAACGACCGGTTATCCAGATATGGTTAAAGGCCCTGAGAAGTACAAGGAGTGAATCCTCAGGCAGATGAGTTAGGAGCTGATAATGGATGGTATCTAATCCAGCAGCAGACTCAGTACATTTCTGCATGGTTTGCTACAATTCTGAAAACGTAAAGGATTGATTGATTGATTGTACATTGCTTAACGTCCCGACAGCAACAAGGCTTTCTCAGGACGTGCCTGCACTGCTTGTGGAAAGAAAAAAAAAAAACTAAACAGAAAATTGAATGTATGTCGCCAGCCGGTCAAATACGTTAAATAAACCTACAACATGGGGCCTAAATAAAGCTAAGACCATTTAGCAACACACATCCAATATCAAGAGCTACAGGCAGTGCAGACAGTAGGGAGAGTTTTAAAAAGGCAAATACAGGTGAATGGACAAAGGGCAGACAGAAACACATGCCCCAGAATAGAAAGGAAACCCACCCTGTGGGGCTGACCAGGGTGACCCTGGGAACTAAAAAGTACCTAACCCCACCCAAGTCCCCCAGGGCAGACCCGGGTGGGGGTGAAAACGTAAAGGGGGCATTATAGTCTTCCGAGTTATCCGATATAAAATCACAAGCACAAGATTCTCGCTTCTCCTTCTCTCTCTGGAAGAAAGGTGAATAATGCTCTGTTGAAGAATTATGGGCAATGGTGGAGGCAAGCAAATTGGCCACAGCCTTTTTATCTGTGACCAAACTGGCACCATCTTTAAGATGGCCGACAGAAGCCATAATTGATTGTACATTGCTTAACGTCCCGACAGCAACAAGGCTTTCTCAGGACGTGCCTGCACTGCTTGTGAAAAAAAACAACCAACTAAACAGAACATTGAATGTATGTCGCCAGCCGGTCAAACACATTAAATAAACCTAACACATGGGGCCTAAATAAAGCTAAGACCATTTAGCAACACACATCCAATATCAAGAGCTACAGGCAGTGCAGACAGTAGGGAGAGTTTAAAAAAGGCAAATACAGGTGAATGGACCTCGGGTAGACAGAAACCAAGCCACCCCTGCCCCTAATTCTTCGAACAGCCTTCCAGACTTTTTGGGACGGAGTCCTAGAAGATAAAGATGAGACGAAGCGTCTCCAGGAAGCACGGCGTTCGCGTTTAAAAATGTAACGGGCTTTCGCCCACTGTCTTTTAAATGTTAAAATATTTGCTTGCGATGGATTACGAAAAGCACGTCGCTGAGCAGATTTGCGTATTTTTTGGGCCTTGCGGCACTCTTCACTGAACCATGGTACTCTCGGCTTCCGAGGGACTGATGTGGAAGTTCTAGGGATGGTTTCACCTGCTACGTCCAACAAAGTCAAAGTAAAACAAGAAACAGGTTCTTTAGCTGACATGACCTTCTCCTCTGTAAGACGAGACTGACAGAGGGAGGCGAACAGAAGCCAGTTAGCTTTCATGAGGTTCCAGCGCCCCACCGGCGAATCCTCCTCACAGCTGACCGATGACAGAACTACTGGGAAGTGGTCACTACCACACAGGTCGTCGTGAACCTTCCAGTCAAAGTCCAGCATGAGAGAAGGATCACACACACTGAGGTCTAGAACAGAACTAGATCCTGAACCCGAGTTAGAGTATGTAGGTGAGCCATCGTTAAAGACACATAGGTTAAGTTGAGAAAAAACATCTTCCAACATCTGACCTCTGCCATCATAGTGGTCACTGCCCCAAAGGTGAGCGTGACCGTTAAAATCCCCCATGAGAATAAAGGGAGGGGGCAGTTGATCTACCAAGTTGAAAATATCCTTGCTACTGACCCGCAGTGATGGTGGCAGGTAAACACTGCATATGGTTATGGTCTTCTTCAAGGTAACCCGAGCTGCGACAGCCTGAAGACAGGTGTCGATGCTGACGGGGCTATATAAAATTTGGCTACTAATGAGAAGAGCCGCTCCACCCGAGCGCCTCTCCGAATCAGAGCCTTTATGTATAACGTTAAAACCATTAAAGGAGACATGGTCAGAAGTCTTCAGGTAAGTCTCCTGAAGAGATATGACTGAGGGGTTATAGAACTTGACTAAAAGACGTAATTCCTCAAAGTTAGCTTGAAAACCACAACAATTCCACTGAAGCATAGAGTACATGATTATGTCTTATCTGGGGGTGAAGAGTTTTTCCCCCCCTTTTCCTTTGCCTTAGAAGGAGTTGAAGAAACAGAGGGGGGCCGGCTCCCGGGCCCCCTCTGGTGCCTCGGAGATGAAGGGGGTGGAGCTGCCGCAAAATCAGCAACGACAACTTCCACTCCCTCCATCCGCTCCTCCAGTACAGCATATTTGTTTTGAAGGGGGACATCAGTGTTCCCCTTCTGGGCCCGTGCGCACAGCGGTCCCATAGATTTCTTAGACCCCTGGTCCTAGGCAGCGTTCCTGCCGCTAGAGTTAGCAGCCTTAGAAGGCTGACAAGAGCCAGAAGCCTTTGGAGTTGACTGACTAACAGGTTTGGGTGGGGGCTGAGGCTTAGGGGCAACAGAAGGCGGCACCAACCGGACCGGCAGTGTCCGCCTTCTGCGTTCCCTGGCTCCTCTTCACCACCGGAGGAGGGTTACTCTCCAGGGGCGAGACGAGCCGAGGCTCCGCCCCCAACCAAGAAGTTGGGGTCTGACATGAAAAGTCTTTGGTGGGGCGCTTGCCTGCCACTGCTGCACTGAAAGTATATACTGAGGTGTTAGAGGTTGGGGCAGCCGCCGCCGCACCAGAGCCTTCAACCAGTTTTTTGGCATCTAGAAAGGACAGTCCCTTCTCCACACGCACCTGCTGAATCTTGCACTCGGATATCCAACGAGGGCATTTCTTACCCGAAGCCATATGCGCCCCCTGGCAATTCACACACAGGGGGGGTGGCTGTGCAGGACTCAGCAGAGTGTCCAGGCTTAGTGCAACAGGCGCATGAAGCCTTCACCTGATGGCAGGTCTTCTGCCCATGGCCATACTTTTGGCACTTAAAGCACCGGAGGGGGAGAGGGACGTACTTTTTCACTCTCAAGGAGTAGTAACCTCCCCAGATGGTAGTAGGAGGGGTGGGGGTGCCAAACGTCAGGATGATGGTAGGGAGACGGATCTCCCCACCACCTCGCTTGGAAGCGAAGCGCCTGACGTAAGTCACCCCCTGAGACTTAAGGTTCCGTACAAGTTCATCTTCTGACAGTTCTGCCAAAGCTTGATCTTTGATTACGCCTCTTGACGAATTCATAGTCTTGTGGGGTGTGACCTCCACCAGAGTGTCTCTGATGGAAGAGAGTCTCAGTAGCCCGCTGGAGTGTGCCCGGGTACGGCACTCCACTAGCAAGTCACCAGACCTGAGGCGCTGGGCGTCAGGCCTGCCAACACGGCTCCTGAGGGTCTCCCCCACCAGAAAAGGATGCATCTTGGTAACAGGTTTTTCCTTCACCTTGCTATGGACAATGAGGAAGCGAGGCCATACGGCTGACGCCTGAGGCGTCGCTTCCTCACAGTCCGAGTCACTGTCATGTTCAATGTTGGTGGCTATGTGCCGCTTCTGTGCAAGTTTTTTTTGTTTTTGTTTTATCCATATTATAATAGTAGAGATATTCATCCCCCGGGGGTCCCCGCCCGCCACCGAGCCCAACAAGGGAAAGTGCAAATGTCGGCGGGTCTCCAGCCGACGCACAATGGAGACTGCCCGAAAGATATAATCAAGGGCGTAAGCCCGATTGAACCGTTTGAGCCACCGCCTTCTATCACACTGTTGAATGCAGGGGAATACTGGCGTAAAGCAACTAATCAGCAGCAGAAGCTATAGCATGGTGCTCCGTATATCAACCCGCATGTCAACAGTGGGATAGGGCTCAACGTGACAAGAGCCGATTGACTAGGCCGGTACGACTAGCCTCCCGTTTAGGTAGAAGTCAAGGCCGAAGTGGAGTGTTGGCACCAGTGAGCCGCAGCCCAAAGGGAACCTCAGCCACCAGGATCCTCTTCTCCCCCCGACACGGGTCTCCAAGCACGGCAAACACTTGGGATCCAAAGGACCAAAAAGTCACGAGTATTTTTAAGGACCAATCCAACATGGTACGACCTGGGTTAGCACAGCTCCTTAAAAACCGGACCAGTGAAAAGGCTGAACAACATATCTGCTGACATCAAGTCCTAATCCTGGACAAAGATGGCACCCGTCTGCTAGCCCACTCAGTCAGGGACTGAGTGGACTACCCACCCACGCCACGTGGAGGCCGGTGCCGGGTAGGCGACACGAAGAACATCGAGAGCCTTCTGACAAGAAGTTCTAAGGTAATTAATATGGTTGCGGAAGGTAAGTCTTTTGTCAAAGATGACCCCCAGAAACTTTGCCTCCTTGGCCACCTTAATCGGCACTCCAGCAATGCTCAGGCTAGTTTCTGGAAAAAATTTCGTCTGGTTAGTAAAATGCACACAGACAGTCTTGGAGGGCGAGAACTTGAATCCATTGGGAGACACCCACCGCTGGATGCGATCAACGCACAGCTGCAAGCGCCTCTCAAGGGACGCAAGTCCTCGACCACATGCACACAAAGCAAAGTCGTCAACAAACAAAGAGCATTCAGAATCATCCTTGACGGCCTTTACAATGTTATTAATTTTAATACTAAATAAAACAGGAGATAGAATACTGCCCTGTGGGACATCCATCTCCTGTTTAAAGGTGTCGGAGAGGGTGGAGCCCACACGGACATGGAATGACGGGTTAGTCAAAACATTGTGAATAAAAACAGGCAGGTGCCCTTTACAACCCATGTCCAACATATCAGACATTATGCCATACTTCCAGGTAGTGTCATATGCCTTCTCAAGATCGATTGATTGATTGATTGTACATTGCTTAACGTCCCGACAGCAACAAGGCTTTCTCAGGACGTGCCTGCACTGCTTGTGAAAAAAAAAAAAAACTAAACAGAACATTGAATGCATGTCGCCAGCCGGTCAAATACGTTAAATAAACCTAACACATGGGGCCTAAATAAAGCTAAGACCATTTTGCAACACACATCCAATATCAAGAACTACAGGCAGTGTAGACAGTAGGGAGAGTTTTAAAAAGGCAAATACAGGTGAATGGACAAAGGGTAGACAGAAACACATGCCCCAGAACAGAGGGAAAACCCCACCCTGTGGGGCTGACCAGGGTGACTCTGGGAACTAAAAAATACCTAACCCCACACAAGTCCCCCAGGGCAGACCCGGGTGGGGCCTTCTCAAGATCGAAGAAAATTGCATAGACATGCTGCTTGTTGACAAAAGCATCTCGAATAAATGATTCAAAGCGGACTAAATGGTCAGTTGTACTATGGAAGCGACGGAAACCGCACTGGAGGTCTGTGAGGAGACCCTGTGACTCAAGATGCCACACCAGGCGGGCGTTGACCAGGCGCTCCATAGTTTTACATAAACATGATGTCAAAGCGATAGGCCGGTAGTTGCCCGGGTCGGAAGGATCCTTACCCGGCTTGGGGATCGGTACAACCACAGCCTGGTGCCAAGACGGCGGAAAATGACCAGTTCTCCAGATATGGTTAAAGGCCTTGAGAAGTACAAGGAGTGACCTCTCAGGCAGATGCGTTAGGAATTGATAGTGGATGGTATCTAGGCCAGCAGCAGAGTCATTACATTTCTGCAAGGCTTGCTGCAATTGACGTGTAGCCGGTTCCTGACTGACGGGTCAGCGCTAACCAATCAAAATGCGCGAATGAGACACACCCGCTTGATGCGAGAAGTCGGCTATGTTGGTCCGACATTGAGGCTGGTGAGGAAGTTAACGGAGAGAAAAAAGAAATGGCGAAAACGTGTGCGTGGGGGTCTTTGCAACAGCGATTTCATATATCCTGAGCATCTAGAATGTGGTGTAAGGTTCATACCATTCCCGAAACCCCGTCGTAGCCATGCAATTGCATGCGATGTATCAAATTGTGTAGTCTGTAGACCGCCGCTGATGAGTCGAGCAGCCTGCAGTCAGTGAACGTCAAGTACCGGGATGGAAACTGACATCTCTTCGTTTGCACAACGGTCAGTTCATATTCATTTCTCCTGAATTTGTTCATTATAAAAATGAAACGGGTAATGTCAGTTTGCCCATGTAAATATCTGTGAAGGCCGAAGGTGGTAAGATCACTCATACAGCAAGTCCGGCGTTTCTCAGTAGCTACTATGGTGAAAGCACAGTGTACGAGTGCGAGAGATAGCTCTGTTGAATGTTTCTTAACCCTCATCATTTGGAATACAACCAGTGTGTGAAATAAGTCTAATATAGTGCAAGGGTAGTGCCAGAATAGCTTGGCGCCTCTAGGCGCCAAGCTATTCTGGCACCACCGTAATCTTTATCTGTAAGTACTCAATGTAGCTTGCATATGGCAGTGTACAAATTTGAAGCTTTTAGCCTCGGTATGATATGGATTAATTTTATTTACAGCATTTTGTCAATGGCGAACCGTCAGAAGCGTTTCCAGACCCGCTGCCAGCATGCCCTGCTTTGCCCAGCAGTGGGACAAGTCCCACACACCAGCGACCACCTCCCAAAAAGCGACTGTCGACAGAGCTGCATCAAAAACGTTCACGCAAAACACTGGTTGCTCCAAGGTATGCACGATTTGCATTTCACAATCTCTTTATGTCTAAGCATACTCACGGTTCCTTCACACACTCTTTCATACACACTAGCACACTCTCTCGTACACAAAAATATACATTTTACACATGCACACACTACAGGAACACAAACAGCAGTTTCTAGGATGCAAACAATCTGTTTATTTTAGGCAAAAGACGTGGCTGCACACAAGTATGTAAGATGCCACGAAACAAGCTTCTATGGTGGCAACACCCTTTGAGTTTACAGCAACAAACACAATGTGATTTACTACATAAAATTAACTTCATGTTTGTTGATGTAAACTTTGACAAAGGGTGTACATACAATATGAAAATTATGTATTAAAAAAAGAATTTTCAAAAATCATTTAACTAATACATTTTTAATAATATTATCACTGTACAAGTGCAGCTACAGATGCCAAGTGTGACCAGGAAGAATACAGTGTCATTCATGTCTGTGCAACAAGTTTGTCCTCCCCCTTTTAGCTTTGCCTTTCTCGTTTTAAATGCTGTTCAATTCAGGCACTGTTTGTAACAAAGGTTTTGCTGTTGTTGTCAACAGTACAAGTGCAGCTACAGAGTCTCTAACTAGCACACAGAAAAGCAGTGAAGACATTTAAAGTTCCTCAGCACCACAAGATAATCTGGTCTGCTCAATCTGATTTAATATGACATCTCCACAATCAAGTGATGTAGTCAAAGGCAACAGCTCCTGTTCCATAAGTGGTACCTGTAACATAGAATAAATAAAATCGAACATTCTGTATTTATATCACAGTTGACGACTGCTTTCTGTGTCATTACACTGCCGTACTGATTTCATTTGTTTCAGATTTGATCCTTCTAGTTGCGGAGAAGAAGCATCTCAGGGTGCAGCTTGAGGCAACTCGCGCTCATGTGCAGAAACTTGAACAGCTGTGTGCCAGCCAAGCCATATATGCCTGCAGGATTTTGAGCAGAATTTAGATAATCATTTTAACCCACTGACCTCTCACGCCCCCTTTGGCCCATGTTTACATAGCATTAAACTATGAGACATAAATATAACTAAATGTGGATATGCAGTTGTCTGAGCATTTATCTCAATAACTGCTCTGACAACTGCATATCCACATTTAGTTATATTTATGTCTTAGTTTAATTCCAGTGCCCCCATTGCCCTCACAGGTGTGGCTCCAGGATTGGCTTGGCCAGCCACACCCACACCCACAATAGAAGTCATGTACAATGACGACATAATCGGTTTTGATGGTCTACCAATTATCTCGATAAAAATTAACCTGTGAAGTGTTTGAAACCATTAGTTCTTATTCATTTAAATATTAAGAAGAGAGTACTACCTCCTTAGTTAACTTATCATCCATGCTAAAGAATGACTCATGAGCTCCTACAACTGCAAGGACTCACATAATGTGCTCTTTTGGGACAGTTCTAGGATGACATGTTTTCCATACTTTTAAATGTGCTGTTATAAATAAAGCTTCTACATGTCATCAGCAGTCATTTTTGCACATGCAGACAGAGAGAGAGAGAGAGAGAGAGAATGAGTGTGTGTGTAAATTAATTATGTGCATACAGATTTACTTTCCACACTCACTGTTCACCGTGCTAATGCACAGGGACAACACACACACACACGAACTGTACGCAAGTATGCATACAGGTATATCGCTCACATACACATTTGTGTGAACATACAATTCTAATAACAGTATCTTCAAATTACACAGTTTCAACCAGAATATGCACACTGAAGTAAAACTTACCTGTTGTCATCAAAGATTGCAATGATGGGCTTCCTTTTCTTGTTGACGTTTTCGTGAAATAATCTGAATCATGATGGAAACTGGCTCAGGAGTGGAATTTTTTCATGGGGTCTGTCCCATTGCTGTCGGATGGCAAGCACATGAGCGAGTCTGAAAAAAACCCCAGCTAAAACTTAAAGCACGGCAACACACAAGCTTAGGAAGTTTGTAAGCAAACCATGCCATATGCAGCATTGTGCTCAGTTTTAGTACATTCACAGGATTTATCAAAATTCTTGCACAAACGATAACACAAACTCTCCTTCGTCAATGGAACACACGGCATCTCACAGTATAACAAACTGTCAACGGCTAAAACTATGACAAGCACAGTCTATACTTTTAATGCATAATGTAGAATTGATACATACCCTGCTTTGCATGTGCAGAAAGCATCCGTAACCATCTTCTTCGTTGGGTCAATGGAGTAGGACAGGTGCACAGAGTGTGGCTTTCCGTCACTTGGCCGCTCAGTTGACTGCGGGGAAAATTGTTCCATGCACGTCAAAGCCAGATGAAGCACACAAAATTCGGACGCTTTGAATGTACTGCTCACAGCTAAACAAATCTGCACGTTGTCTCTGCCTAAGGGTGATAGGGTATGGCAAGTATTGCTCCGAAATATCGTCGGGAATGTCTGACAAGCGCACACTTTACACACATGGACGCAGCCGTTTTCGCTTTCTGCTGTGGCGTGTTTGTCGGAGCTGCGGGTCAAAGTCGAACTCTGGGTCAGTGGGCGGAGTTATCTCTGAGCGGGCTACACGTCAATTCGGATAATGTAAAAGGGGCATTATAGTCTTCTGAGTTATCAGACTTAAAATCACAAATACGAGACTCTCGCTTCTCCTTCTCTCTCTGGAAGAATTAGTTAGTTATTTGGGTTTAACGCCGAGCAGGCAACCAAGGCCATCTCACGGCGGGAAGGGTAAAAATCTGGTCAGCCAGACTAAAAGAAAGGTCTTAAGACATGATGTAAATATACCTTAAAAATATTTCAGGCTAAAATGTCACACAGGTCTTTAAAGAAAATGTCAACAGACTCTCAAAAAGGTCAAAATAATAGAAACATCATAGTATATAAACGCTCAAATCTCATTAAAAATATGGCACTCTCTCAGAAAACTAAAGATCTTGTCCGGGGGCACATCCCGGAACAAAACCTTCATGGAGTCTGCTGTGAAATGTTTATACCTTGACGACTTTGCTTTGTGGGCATATGGTCGAGGCCTTGCGTCCCTTGAGAGGCGCTTGCAGCTGTCCGTTGATCGCATTAAACCTACAACATGGGGCCTAAATAAAGCTAAGACCATTTAGCAACACACATCCAATATTAAGAGCTACAGGCAGTGCAGACAGTAGGGAGAGTTTTAAAAAGGCAAATACAGGTGAATGGACAAAGGGTAGACAGAAACACATGCCCCAGAATAGAGAGAAAAACCCACCCTGTGGGGCTGACCAGGGTGACCCTGGGAACTAAAAGATACCTAACCCCACCCAAAGTCCCCCAGGGCAGACCCGGGTGGTGTTCAAATACTTAGGAGCCATTGTGACAGATGAGGGATCAAAACCAGAAATACTCACCAGGATTGCACAGACAACAGCACTGACAAGATTGAAGACCATATATGGAAGGACATAAACATCACACTCCGCTCCAAGATCAGACTGATGCGCTCCTTAGTCATCTCAGTGTTCTTGTATGCCTGCGAGTCATGGACCCTCACAGCAGACCTTGAAAGGAGGATACAAACCACTAAAATGAGATGTTTTCGAAGGCTGCTTGGCATTTTATCCAGAGATCACATCACGAACGAGGAAGTGGGAAGCAGAATCAGACAAGCCATCGGGCCCTACGAAGACCTATTAGCCATTGTGAGTGAACAAACGCAAACTGAAGTGGTATGGTCATGTCACGTGTTCAGCAGGGCTCGCCAAAACAATCCTGCAAGGCACTGTGCAAGGAGGGTGAAGGAGAGGAAGACAGAGAAAAAGATGGGGAGGACAATAATGTCAGAGTGGACAGGACTGAAGTTGGGGGATACGCTAAGAATGGCAGAGAACAGAGAGGAATAGAGGGAGCTGGTTGTCAAGTCATCAGTGGTGCCCCAACGGTCGGCAAGACAACGAGATATAGATAGATAGATTGCACATGTACAACACAAGCTGAGCTGACAAAATAAGTACCATGGCGCCGGGCGCGAAACATATGGTTTATTATTTTTATTAACTTGAAGACTATATTAAACCAATGTACAAAAAACCAACTACAATAAAAGGTGTAATGATTGTTGTTTAATTTTATCCAAGTTTGACAAAATTTGATGCACTAGTGGCTGAGAATTCAGCATTAGAAAATGGCCCAAAATGTGAACTTTTGTACACTGATGGTCAATTACCCGGGGAACTGCCGCTACCTACTTGCACAACTTGTCAGCAGTGTTGAGAAAAGCACAAATGGCCGCAGCTTGCTCATAAAGTGTCTGGCCAAGAGTCCATGGAAGAGTGGGACTGTGGACCAGTAGCACTCTAAGTTGGGAGCCTGTACCACTGCCATGTACATCAGCAGTCCAAAGAACAAGAACATTTCATCCGGCGTCACATCAGTCCAGCCGCGGTACAGCGTTAGTTTCTCTGGTCCGTGAAGCTGGGCATAGGTGTTGGTGAAGTGACACAGATGCTGCATGAGGTCAAGAGTAAAGAAGAGCTTGAAGAAGTTCACAGTTGTGATGTACTCATTCATGGGTCCTCGACTCAGGTGGCGGCTGAACATGGAGGCTGAACACCTGGCGGGCGGGTTGGATTGAAGGCTGGAATCTCAGGCCCAACATCCTCATAACATTACATTTACTCCTAAAAATAAGTACAGACAACCATATAAAGATGTAAGCAAACTGAAATACATTATTCAACGTGATTTCTGTGAACTAGCATAAAAGGTATTGTCGTGATTTCAGCATATTCTGCATGATCAGTACAGATATTGCCATGATTCAAGCCCCACTGTACCATGTGCACATTCAACACCGATTTATGAAGTAAACAAACATTGCTACTCTGAAAATCTCTGACTTGCTAAAAATATCACTGAGGCAATACACATCGTGTAATAAAACTTGCTTATAAACTTCATAAAATTATCAGAAGTACTGCACGCAAGTAATAACTCACGATTCTGAACCAGACAAATAGGTAAACAAAGACTCGCATGGACAGCACATGGTCAAACCAAAATAGAAAGTGTCACACTGACCTGCGATGGTTTTCGTTTGTTTCTTCTACATCGCTGGTGCTAGAATCATTTTCAGCGGCCTGGTCGCTGGAAGATTCCCTTTCAGTGAGATACCCTTCACTTTCAGACTCAGATGAATCATTTTGACGGAATAATCACAGAGAGATATCGCAAGCAGTGAAAATGACGCAGTACAGAAAGCAAGATGGCAGACAAAGTGACTCGATCGATAAGAAAGGTCAAAAACAAACTCAAACCTAATAATAATATATTCATTCTAATTTCTATTGTATGAAAATGACTTTCTAATGTCAACTGAATAAATGAGAGTGAATATTAATTGGTTTTAATTCAGTAAACACGACAGAATTTTCTGTGGGCATGGCATCGTATGCATACATGACCAAGGGACTATCGTTGCATACATGGCCCAGGGAGCGAACTGAATTAACCCGTTGTCAAAACAGAAGCCCTGCTAGGCTATTGATTTGCTAAATAAATGTTTTGAAACGTGCCACTTTTGAAAACCTAACACACAGTACAGGCCTGTACCTGTCGTCAAGTCAGCGCTGCAAGTGACGGCAATTATTGGCGTGCCAAGACAGGGCGTCAGCTGTTGGATCAAAAGATGCTAAAAATGGAAATGTTTTAAAAGATGCACTGCTCCCTTAATTTGGATTCCTTACCAACTGAGCTGAGAAAATATGCCTTACGCAGTTCAAAGCAAAGTTAAAAATTTACCTTTTCTTGCAGACTTTCGTGTGATCTCTACGGTTTTCTGTACACCCCCCCCCCCCCCCCCCTCCGAAGACTGTGTGTGTGTGTGTGTGTCGTTTTGGCCTGCGCATTGAGTGAGGTGTCTGGGCCTGTCCATTTTTCTCAATGGTGTGACTTAAGGCAGGGTCTTATTAGAGTTGCGAGTGTGTTGTTTTAAAACAGCCATGATTTATACAGACTCGATTAGTCAATAATTTGGATGTGTCTTTGGATTTTCTTTTATCACTGAAGGTAAGGAAACATCGGCATCACTAGTACATGTATCACATTTCACTGAAGCAGGAAGAGGTCAACGGACATCCCATTTCAGTGATGGCACATCTGTATAATCCTATCCGATTTCGAGTGTCGCAAGCACGCGGACGCCTAGGTCTGTTATAAATCAAACCTGCCATGAATGGTCACCTGCTGTTAACAACCACATTTTCTTTGGCAACAGGGATGACCTTCATTGGAGGTTCAACTCTAGCTGGCTTTTGTACCTGCAAAATCCATGTTCTCTAAAACATAATGCTTTTTCCTCACTTCTGCCAACCTCGCATCACCCTCGACTATTGCGAGAGGTTGATCAAATAGAATTCTCAGATCTTATCAGCTATGTCATGCCAGATTTTACAAAAAGGTGTAGCAGGGGAGATAATTTGGCTCAGTGTTTTTGTACAGTAGTACCAATTTCCCCCAGCACGCCCGCAGGCCCAGACGTCAGCAATGCTGCTAGTGTCACTAGAGCGAGTAAGTACATTGAAGCCAATCGGCAAGAGGCACGCCGAACACACCCTTAGGGATGCGAGTATAAATAGCGGTGCCTAGCAAAAGTGAGTAGGCTTTCCCACAAGGGAAGACTCTGTTCTGCAAAGAACATTAAATAGGAGCAGGCTTCCCGCAAGAGAAGACTGTTCTGTAAAGAACATTAGTAAGTTAGAACCCCTGTAAAGAAACACTCTCCAGCAACGAACATACTGTAATTATTAAAGTAAATAATTTAAGTACTTAAATTAAGTGAGTTAGAGACCTATAGAACTTGTCATTAGAATTTGGTTTTTATTTGTATTAATTACTTTGTCTAGTGTGTAGGCTAGCATAGCTTTGGATTCATAGGGTCTAATGAGTAGGTAAGCATAGTTATGGTTTTAGGTGTCTTATGAGCGTCTGTATTATTGTGTTTTGTTTTGTGCTACAATGAATGGTTTTTGACATGTCTGACATCATGACTAATAATGGAATGTACTGTAAATAAACCTAAAGCACTTCTAGAAATCTCATCACTGAGAGTTAGAGATTGATGAATGCGAGGTTGCGAGTCAGTAATGTGTGTACATGTTTGTGTTAAACGGCAGTGCAAGAGTGTGTGTGTGTGTGTGTGTGTGTGTGTGTGTGACTGAGAACATGCTGAGAGTCTGCTGACGTGCTTAGTTCGGTACCAGTTCAGTGTGTCATACATGGCAACGCACGCACAGTCAATTACAATCATATCAACTAGGGTTTCTCTGGATACTGTGGTAGGTCCATTGCGCGATTTGGTATTTTGAACACAACGCGAGACAGACACACATTTGTGAGCGTGCATGTGAGACCAGTGTAAAAAGACAAGATAGACTAAGTAGTTGAAGTACACTCCACAGCAATCTCCAACCCTTCCCTAAACCGTATAAGGGATACGAACTAAAAAGTAGCTAAAAACCTAGACTGGCACTTGCACGTTAGATGGGGCAGTCCGCAGAGTCTGACCATCTAATAACAAGCCAGCCAGGCTAGTAGAAGCTAGCTAGTCAGTCCGGTTACAAAGGTTTGAAAAAACAATCGGATAACAAGAACACAAAGCCCTTATGCCCCACATGCCTACGCGATCCAGATAGATCTGACCCACGTGACACGACCTTTCCAAATGGTCACTGAAATGAGCAAGCGTTCAACTTCAAGTTCCAGTGAGAAAATTATGCATTTTCCACACATTGATAAACCTCCCATGTCCCTGGATCTTTGTGAAGGGTAACTAAAACTGGCAAGTTTTGACAGGTCCTGCCACAGAGTATCCTTGGGCCGATTTTGAAGACTGTCTGGAACAGTCAGAGAAAATGCTAACATCAAAATTTTAGACTTGGGAGGATGGCCGATTGATTACACTCAGACACATTAAATGTACATATTCATCAGGAACAACTGCCTGCTGATGGCCATAGTCTCTAAATACTTAACTCATTAGGAACAACAAGAAATTTACCATATTCCCGAGTCATCCATGGGTCACCAGCAACGTCAATTTCTATTCTGATGTCCGTCGTCTGCACTAGTTCCATTTTGTGTCCAACTCCAAGGTATCCAGTGGTGAGCAGCAACCTCAGCTTCAGTGTAAAGTTAATGACTGCCTAGACAAAAAAAGAGTGAACTTCCCTATAAGCACAAACCTCGTGGAATGATCATCTGGTTAGCCAAAATGGGTATAGGTTTATTCTCATCCCAATTGTCGTACGAAGAAGGACGTTCGTGCCCAAGCACGCGCGTAGTAAAGCTGCAGCCGTCGTATTAAAAAAAAAAAAAGAAAAAAAAAAAAAAAAAAGAAGAAGTATTGGGTAAAACCCCGCAAACCAGATAGGTGAGCTAGCGCTGGCAGAATTGTACAAAAGTGATTCCCCTTGGTTTGTGTACTATTAAAACCCGGAATAACCTGTCCTAAGCTAAAAGAAACATATCCGTAACTATTATTACATACCTAAACACAAAATAATAATGTGTTAGAAGTTTGGTTTACATTAAAGTTGATTTAGTTCTACTAAACCGCACTGCCGATGATGGCCCTGAAGAGAACAGCCACCCCTTACAGCCACTGAAACCGGAAGCGTCAAATAGTAGTATGGCTCCCAGCTTATGCCCAAAACCGCGCTAACAGCTCGTCACATGTACTGTCAGCATTCAGATTCAGTGGCGCGGACAGGGTGACAGAAGCACCCCTGCGCTGAGACTCTACTTCTGACCCACCAAAATCTGAATAATAAAAGCACCACCCCCCCCCCCCCCCCCCCCGCAATTTCACATGTAAAAAACCACTTGGCAGCAAGCGGGCAACAACTATCATTTTGGTGTTTTAACCTATGTTGAACGCCCGGGGATAGGGCCATATAAAACATATATGAATGTGTTCAGGAAGCATTTTGGTATTAAAAAATGCTGGTCATTAGAGGGCACAACGCATTGTTTTGCCATCAGACGGTATTGGCTGAAGCACCAGTACACTGTCTGAGATGACTTTTGGAGGCCAGTTCTAACAATATTTTTGGTCTTTTAACTTATTCTGGACGGGATAGGGCAATATAAAACAATTATTAATGTGTGCAGGAAGCATTTCCTTATTCAAAAATGATGGGCAATTGACGGCATAATGCATCGTTTTACCAACAGACGGTATAATGACTGAAACACCCTACACTCTCTCAGAACCTGCAGGGACTGTCTTTCCGCTCACCTCTCCTTCTCTCAGTGCTGGCGAGCTTAACGTTACCGTGGATGATACTGCTATACCTGCAGCTGATAAAAGCCCCTCCCCCCCCCCCCCCTGCCTCAACTGAAGACTTTATCCCGCCAGCCGGTCCCTCCAAACAAGCGGCACTGCGGACCACACAACAAGATCCCACTTCTCCGGAAATAATGGAACAGCCGCCTGCCGTTCCTAAAACCACACCCATCGTCCCCTACCCTCAAGTGGACACCGCTGGTGAGACAACATCCTGCATGACCTCACATGCCTCTACTCAGTGCCCCCAGTTGTGCTGCTATCAGTGTGCACAACCGGGCCACGCGACCAAATGTTTTGCTTGTGTGGCTGGACTAATTTTGGACCTAAAAATACAGTTTGAAAACAACGCGTTTTTATAGACCAACTCAAAGCTGAAAAGTAGACACTCTGAAACAAGACAACATCAGTCTAGAGCAGCAGGTTAGAAATCTGAATAGTCTACCAAAGCAAGTGTCAATCCCCACAAGCAAGCTGGGCAAAGTGTATTCTCTTGAAATCCGGTATAATGAAATGTTGGCTAAACAGAAAATAATTGCCCCAGAGCAGCGAACCCCCTTTGCCTTGCCTGATCACTGTCAGTCACCACCGCCACTGTCCGGTACCAGTTCCCTTTCCTCTGAAATCAGTTCACTCCCCTACCTCCATCATCTACGTCGAACCTCTCTGATAGTGTTCCAAAGGAGTACACCCAAACCCACCCGTCTCAGCGTGCGTCTGTGGCTATGTAAGAGACGGCAGGGAGCAGCAGTACCACTGAAACTAAATCCCCTAATGCACGTTCGCTCCACGACCAGCCGCCGCGAGAGCGCCGTCAGTTTAGTGTTCGACTCCCACCCGAGGGCGCTATTAATCGGTGACTCCAATCTCCAACGGGTGGATCATCGTCGCTTGGATCCAAGCGGTGCTACATGTGTGCGCACCCTGCGGGGGTGTTAAGGCTGACCAGTTGGCAGAGGCCCTGTCCAACATCGCGCCACGCTACGACATCGGTAGTGCAGTGGTCCACGTTGGCACAAATGACTGTGCCTCCAGCAATGACGTGGACTCTGTACTACAGGACTTCCAGCACCTCATTCCTGTAGTTCGACGAGTATTCCCATCAGCCACAGTCGCCTACACAACAATATTACCACAAGGGCGCTGCCCACTGAAAACCATCTGCAGTGTAAATCAGCGCCTGGCTATGCTGTGCGAAAGGGAAGAAGTGTCGTTTCTGCAGGAAAACATTTTTTACACCGGCCCCTGCTGGTGCAGTTGCTACCTCCCTGTTTAACAGCGACAGGTTGCATCTGAATGAGGGAGGCGCCGGGGTATTACTGCGCCAGATAAAGCGGTTCATTTTTCCTGCAGATAACCTGAAAGGGGGACTTAAATCGGCACCGCGACCTGCGACTGAGCCTGAAGCAAACACGAAAGTACTCGAGCTGAGTGGTCCTCCCTGCCGGCCGCAAACTAGTAATCTCATTCAAGATGGAGAACCTACTGATGCGACAAAGCACTAAACAAATGTCACAGTTTAAAGCTCTCCCCACTCGCCGCTGGGAATCGGCTACCAGCACTACGATGGCGAACATAAGTGACAATGTAAATGCTGGCGGAAATCTAGATGTCCCTGTCTCCAGCAGCCAGTCACCTGTAAACGCTAGTGCCGCTAGAGTCCATGTGGAGCTTTCCG
Source organism: Semisulcospira habei (assembly GCA_036245525.1). Classification (NCBI taxonomy): domain Eukaryota; kingdom Metazoa; phylum Mollusca; class Gastropoda; family Semisulcospiridae; genus Semisulcospira; species Semisulcospira habei. The sequence goes on from BTPG01000007.1 coordinate 146,589,479, forward strand.
GACCTCTTTCAACAGTTCTAGCACTATACCACCACACTCCCCACCCTAAGCAGATTGTCGTAATGTATTTCACTATCTGTGGTACGTGAGTCGTTGTCTAAAGTGGAGGTTACAGAGGTACCTTAGTTTAGGCGGGAATAACGATGCTGCTGCTGCTGCTGCTGCTAGCGATGCAATGGCCCAGTTCTGGTACTGACTCTCTGCCTACCATTCACTCCCACGCATTCTTCCACGTTCACACCCACGCATGCCCGCACACATATCCGGCTGACCGCATTTTTTTCACTTTCATTCCCATGTATGCCGGCACGTACGCCCACTTATCCCTCCCCCACACATTCTCCCTCACTCACGCCCCCTCACCACCCACCTGCATAGTCGCTTGAGTTTAAACTAAGGTTACCTCTGTAACCTCCACTTTAGACAACGACTCACGTACCACAGATACGACAATCTGCTTAGGGTGGGGAGTGTGGTCGTATAGTGCTAGAACTGTTGAAAGAGGTAAGTTTTGAGGGCGGACTGGAAGGAGGAGAGAGAGAGTGTTTCTGACGGAGAGAGAGTAGGAGAGTGTTCCAGGTGCATGGACCGTATACTGAGAAGGAGCGGGGGGGCCAAAAGTGCTGAGTTTGGTGCGGGGGATGAGGAGGCGAAGAGGGTCGAAGGCGGAGCGGAGGGAGCGAGGAGGAGTGTAGGAGTGAAGTAAGTTGGAGATATTGGCGGGAGCGCAGTTGTTCAGGGATTTGTAGCAGAGAGACAGAATCTTGTATTGGATGCGTTGGGGGGATGGGAAGCCATTCAAGGAGTTTGAGCAGGGGAGTGATGTGGTCGGATTTTTCTTTCTGAGGACGAGGCGGACAGCATTGTTCTGGACGCGCTGGAGAGTGAAAGTGGTGGAGTGAGGGAGGCCGGAAAGGAGAGAGTTGCAGTCGATGCGAGATAGGATGAGAGAGACAGCAAGTTTGGTGGCAGTTTCGGTGGTGAGGTATTTTCTGATCTGACCGATGCGGCGGAGGTGGAAGTAGCATGCCTGGGCGTGGCGGAGACGAAGCTGGTCATGGAGAGAGAGGAATCGAGGATAACACCGAGGTTTTTAGCCGAGTCAGAGAGGGAGATGGGGTCCTGTCGAGTTGAAGGTGGAGGAGGAAGGGAGCTGGGAAAGTTTCTGGCGAGTGCCTACCAGCATGGTTTCCGTTTTGTCGTTGTTCAGTTTAAGCTTGTTTGCTGTCATCCAGTAAGTTTTTCACGTCTTTGTAGCAGTCAGCCGTGCGAGTCAGTAGTGACTGAGTGTTGTCGAGTTTGTCTTTGTCTAGTAGTTGTGAGTCTTCAGCATAGAGGTAGAGGTGGTGGTGTATGTGGTGAGACTGGATGATGTTGGACAGGGGAGAGGTGTAGAGTGTGAAAAGGACCGGGCCCAGGACGGACCCTTGTGGAACTCCGCAGGAGAGCGTGACTGGGTTGGAGGAGACGCCGTCGATGGTGACGGACTGCTGTCTGTCGGAGAGGTAGGAGAGAAACCAGGAGTGAGCAGAGTCAGTGATGCCAAAGGAGTGGTGAAGGTGGTGGAGGAGGATAGAGTGGTCTATAGTGTCGAAGGCGGCAGAGAGGTCGAGTAGCGTAAGAAGGGAGATGTTGCCCGAGTTGGTGGAGAGAAGCAGATCGTTTAAGATATGTAGAAGGGCTGTTTCAGTGCTATGATGTTTGCGATAGGCAGACTGGAAGGGACTGAGGAGGTTGTTGTCGGCGAGCAAGGATGGGCACACTACTTTTGAAAAGTAGTCCGCTACACTACAGTTACATTTGTAAAAAAATAGTAGTTCGCTACTTTACAATTACATTTTGAAGAAATGTAGTTCGCTACTTTTACGCTACTTTAAAAAAAACTGTAATCACAACTGGGACTGATAAGTATTTTGAAGTTCAAGTAAATAATCAACTTTAAAGTCAAAAATAGGAGAGAAAAAAGCAGCTTATAATTATATACACTGACAGTGATGTCTAGTATAAAACATAAATACAGCCACAGTGTTCTATAGGCAGTTGAGAATAAATGGGTCAAAAAAGTTAATTGATCATTCAATGATTCATGAAAACACTGACACTTCCTTATAAACCTTTCTTGGAGTTGTACTTAACCAACACTTTTGCCTCAAAGTTAGAATCAGTAACTCTGGCTCTAATCTTTGTTAAAATAAGTCCAGCCTGACTAAACAGACGCTGGGACAACAACTCCCCTACTAAATCTGTTTTAACTTTTATACTATACAGAAAAATCAGCATTTTATTTCCAATTCACATTCAATAGCCTATCCCTAACAATGAAATAAAAGTATTTCCCAGTCCGTAATGTGGTTCAGTGACACAGGCGCCTTTTCTTAAATATACAATATCTTTACTATTATTTCAAATTATTATAATCATAGCTATCAATACTTAGGCCTACCTATTTTTCATCATTATGATTATATTTATTATTATTATCATTATTATTATTTTTCTTTTGATTTTCCCCCCCTTCGTTTTGTTCATAAATTTGTAACATACATAGGCGTAGCAAATATCATTTATATTCCCACTTACCCCCTTCAAAGACCATCCATACTCAACTTGGTCTAAACGTTTTATCACAATGTCAGAACGTAAATTTAAAAATTGTGTTAAAAAAGACTAAGCTAAATAAAATAAATAAATGCAAAAAAAAAAAAAAAAAAAGAAAAAGAAAAAGAAGTATGCCAGGCATTGCCAACATCATGCATTTATTCTAGGCTTTTCTTTAATATAAATTAATTCCGAAGCTTTGTGTTCTGTTTTGTATCAAAAAGTACAGTGATCGAAGGGCATGATTGATGATTCACCTGTTGTGTTCCCAGCCATTCTAATAATTCTAATACTAGTAATAGATGACAATAGATCGGCATTCACTCAGACAACTCCCCTACTAAATTTAAAACCGATTTATACGGAAAAGCCGCCATTATGTTTTATAGGCTATATATATCCTTTTCAGCACTCCAAACAAAATGAAAATAAATTAATATCAGGCATGGGAATTGCCCAAGCAAAAATCAGCTGAAAGTAGGGGGGTCCGGGACCTTCAGCCTGATACAAAAGGCCTTGTTTCCAGGGTCCGAAAAATCAAACGACAGGGGAGGGGGGGGGGGGGAGAGGGGGGGCAGGGGGGAGGGGGGGGGGCGGGGTAGGCCGTGTTAATTGAACACAGTGCGCGTCTGCCCACCTAGGTTTACTGCGCAGCGCGCGGCACGCTCTGGCTGCGGGTCAAGGACAATTCCCATGCCGGTCTTGTCTGCTTTGCTATTAGATGGCGGCAACAGAAATAGGATCCGAGGATTTTTCTTTTTTTCCCGGGGAATGTGAAATTATTTTCCGCGGATCCGAGGACAATTTCCATGCCTGATAAACGCTCAAATATTATTAAAAATATGGCACTCTCTCAGAAAACTGAAGATCTTGTTCAAGGGCACATCCCGGAACAAAACCTTCAAGGAGTCTGCTGTGAAATGTATATACTTTGTGTCGATTAGATCAGCATAAGACAACAAAAAGTGTTGAACAGAGTACTGCTCGTCGCAGGCATAACACCATGGACGCTCCTCCTGTTTTAGTAAATAAGAGTGCGTAACATACGTGTGCCTGATGTGAAGCCGAGCAAGGACAGTCTCATCACGGCGGCTGCCGCGGCGATAAGGTAGACCGTCGGACAACTTAGGAAGGGCTTCATGCAGCTTGTTAGCTTCCTCTTTGTCCCACTCGGACTGCCACTCACGGGCTATGTACGCACTAACCACATGTCTAAAATCACTATAAACAGTCTGTGTGTCAGGGACAGGGTCGTTGCGGGCATCGTTGGCAGCAGAATTTGCGATATTGTTGCCTTCGATGCCCGCATGCCCTGGGACCCAAATAAAAATGATGTCATAATATTCCTTCATCAAGTCTGCGAAGAGCTCTCTGACTATCTGCACCAGCATTTGGTGGTCATTTCCCGTGCCCTGAAGGGCCTGCAGGGCAGAAAGAGAGTCAGCCAGAATCAGTAAGTTCCTTTCTCTAGATCGATAAGCATGCTTGAGTGCCAGCAGAACCGCCTGCAGTTCTGCACTAAATACAGATGAGTGGTCTGGGAGATGGTGCTTAAATGGGCGTCTAGGATGACGAGAGGACACTGCGGTCGCAGCCACTCTCCCATCCTCAGACTTTGACCCATCGGTATAGATGCGACAATAGCCAGGAAAAATTGAAAGCAGTTCATTGAGGCTCTGTTGGTATATGGCTGGTGGAGTAGAGTCTTTCTTGTGGGCAGTCAAGTCCAGCAAGATGTCAGGAACTGGTAAGAGCCAGGGCGGAGTGATGTGTTGCAGGGATTCCGAAACTCTTTCCAGGTCCAATCCGGCCGCCTTCAGATGAGGTCGGACACGGAAAGAAAGTGGACGGACAGCTCCCGGATGGGTATCGTAAATCTCTGCAAACTGACGATGGTTTAAAAACACAATCATAGGCAGGATTGTCTGGATGGGCCTTCAGTTTCAGAACGTAGCTGAGCATGAGGCGGATGCGGCGGAGCTTGAGAGAAGGCTCCCCTGCCTCGACATACAGACTAGGAACTTGAGACGTCCTGAAGGACCCAAGACATATCCGCAGACCCTGATGGTGAATTGTGTTCAGACGCTGTAGCGCAGACTTGGAAGCTGAGCTATACACCACAGAGCCGTAATCCAGTTTGGACCGAACAAGGGCCCGGTACAGCCGAAGTACGAAAGTACGGTCCGCACCCCAGTCAGTACGACCAACCAGACGAAGAACGTTGAGAGCCTTCTGACTAGAGGTTCTGAGGTAATTAATATGGTTGCGGAAGGTAAGTCTTTTGTCAAAGATGACCCCCAAAAACTTTGCCTCCTCGGCCACCTTAATTGGCACTCCAGCAATGCTCAGGCTAGGTTCTGGAAAAAATTTCATCTGGTTAGTAAAATGTACACAGACTGTCTTGGAGGGCGAGAACTTGAATCCATTGAGAGACACCCACCGCTGGGTGCGATCAACACACAGCTGCAAGCGCCTCTCAAGGGACGCAAGTCCTCGACCTCGTGCACACAAAGCAAAGTCGTCAACAAACAAAGAGCATTCAGAATCATCCTTGACAGCCTTTACAATGTTATTAATTTTAATACTAAATAAAACAGGAGATAGAATGCTGCCCTGCGGGACACCCATCTCCTGTTTAAAGGAGTCGGAGAGGGTGGAGCCCACACAGACATGGAACAACCGGTTAGTCCAAAAATTGTGAATAAAAACGGGCAGGTGCCCTTTAAAACCCATGTCCAACAAGTCACACATTATGCGATACTTCCAGGTAGTGTCATATGCCTTCTCAAGATCGAACAAAATTGCATAGACATGCTGCTTGTTGACAAAAGCATCTCGAATAAATGATTCAAAGCGGACTAAATGGTCAGTTGTACTACGGAAGCGCCGGAAACCGCACTGGAGGTCTGTGAGGAGACCCTGTGACTCAAGATGCCACACCAGGCGGGCGTTGACCAGGCGCTCCATAGTTTTACATAAACATGATGTCAAAGCGATAGGTCGGTAGTTGCCCGGGTCGGAAGGATCCTTAACCGGCTTGGGGATCGGTACAACCACAGCCTGGTGCCAAGACGGCGGAAAATGACCAGTTATCCAGATATGGTTAAAGGCCTTGAGAAGTACAAGGAGTGACCTCTCAGGCAGATGCGTTAGGAATTGATAGTGGATGGTACCTAGGCCAGCAGCACTGTCATTACATTTCTGCAAGGCTTGTTGCAATTCTGATAATGTAAAAGGGGCATTATAGTCTTCTGAGTTATCGGACTTAAAATCACAAATACGAGACTCTCGCTTCTCCTTCTCTCTCTGGAAGAAGGGTGAATAATGCTCTGTTGAAGAATTATGGGCAATGGTGGAGGCAAGCAAATTGGCCACAGTTTTTTTTTTAAATCTGTGACCAAGCTGGCACCATCTCTAAGATGGCCGACAGAAACCGAGCCACCCCTGCCCCTAATTCTTCGAACAGCCTTCCAGACTTTCTGGGACGGAGTCCGAGAAGTTAAAGATGAGACGAAGCGCCTCCAGGAAGCACGGCGTTCACGTTTAAAAATGTAACAGGCTTTCGCCCTCTGTCTTTTAAAGGTTAAAATATTCACTTGCGACGGATTACGGAAAGCACGTCGCTGAGCAGATTTGCGCGCTTTTTGGGCCTTGCGGCACTCCTCATTGAACCATGGTACTCTCGGCTTCCGAGGGACTGATGCGGAAGTTTTCGGGATGATTTCACCCGCTACGTCCAACAAAATAGTAGTAAAAGAAGAAACAGGTTCTTCAGCTGACATGACCACCTCCTCTGTAATACGAGACTGACAGAGGGAGTCGAACAGAGGCCAGTTAGCTTTCTTGAGATTCCAGCCCCCCACCGGTGGATCCTCCCCACAGCTGACCGATGACAAGACTACTGAGAAGTGGTCACTACCACACAGGTCGTCGTGAACCTTCCAGTCAAAGTCCAGCATGAGAGAAGGATCACACACAGTGAGGTCTAGAACAGAACTAGATCATGAACCTGGGAAAGAGTAGGTAGGCGAGCCATAATTAAAAACACATAGGTTAAGTTGAGAAAAAACATCTTCTAACATCTGAGCTCTGCCATCATAGTGGTCACTACCCCACAGGTGAGCGTGACTGTTAAAATCCCCCATGAAAATAAAGGCAGGGGCAGCTGATCTACTAAGTTAAAAATATCACTACTACAGACCCGCAGTGATGGTGGCAGGTAAATACTGCATAATGGTTATGGTCTTCTTTAAGGTAACCCGAGCTGCGACAGCCTGAAGACAGGTGTCAACACTAACGGGGCTACATAAAAACTGGTTGCTAATGAGAAGAGCCACTCCACCCGAGCGTCTCTCCGAATCAGAGCCTTTATGGAAAGCAAGAAAACCATTAAAGGAGACAGGGTCAGAAGTCCTCAGGTAAGTCTCCTGAAGAGATATTACCGAGGGGTTATAGGACTTGACTAGAAGGCGTAATTCTTCAAAGTTGGTGTGAAAACCACGACAATTCCACTGAAGCAGAGAGTGCATGGTTAGGTTTTATGTGGAGGAGAAAAGTTCTTTCTCCCCTTTTCCTGTGCTTTGGAGGGAGTCGAAGAAACAGAGGGGGGTCGACTCCCGGGCCTCTTCTGGTTCCTCGGAGATAAGGAGGGAGGAGCTGCCGCAGCACCAGCTACGACTACTTCCACCCCCTCCATCTGCTCCTCCAATGCAGCATATTTATTTTGAAGGGGGACATCAGTGTCCCCTTTCTGGGCCCGTACGCACAGCGGTGCCGTAACGTTCTTAGACTTCTGGACCGGGGCAGCGTTCCTGTCACCAGAGTTGGCGGCCTTAGAAGGCTGACCAGAGCCAGAAGCCTTTGTAGTAAGATTGGCAGGCTTGGGTGGGGGCTGAGGCTTAGGGGCAGCAGAAGGCGGTGCCACCGGACCGGTAACGTCCGTCCTCTGCGTTCCCTGGCTCCTCGTCACCACCGGAGGAGGGTTACTCTCCAGGGGCGAGAGGATCCGAGGCTCCGCCCCCAACCAAGAAGTTGGGGTTTGACAAGAGAAGTCTTTGGTGGGGCGCTTGCCTGCCACCGCAGCACTAAAAGTATACACAAAAGGTGTTATTTGAGTTTGGCGCAGCCTCAGCTGCACCAGGGCCATCAACCAGTTTTTTTTGCGTCCGCAAAGGACAGCCCCTTCTCCAAACGCACCTGCTGAATCCTGCACTCGGATATCCAACGAGGGCACTTCTTGTCCGAAGCCATATGCGCCCCCTGGCAATTCACACACAGGGGGATGGCTGTGCAGGACTCAGCAGAGTGTCCGGGCTTAGTGCAGCGGGCGCGTAGAGCCTCTGCCTGGCGGCATGTCTTCTGCCCATGGCCATACTTTTGGCACTTAAAGCACCGGAGGGGGAGAGGGACGTACTTTTTCACTTTTAGGGAGTAGTAACATCCCCAGATGGTAGTAGGAGCGGTGGGGGTGCCAAACGTCAGGATGATGGTAGGGAGACGGATCTCCCGACCACCTCGTTTGGAAACGAAGCGCCTGACGTAGGTCACCCCCTGTGACTTAAGATTCCGTACAAGTTCATCTTCAGACAGTTCTGCCAATGCTTGATCTTTACTCATTCCTCTAGAAGAATTCATCGTTTTGTGGGGAGTGACCTCCACTGGAGTGTCTCCGATAGAGGAGAGCCTCAGTAGCCCATTGGAGTGTGCCCGGGTACGGCACTCTACCAGCAAGTCACCAGACCTGAGGCGCTGGGCCTTAGGCCTGCCAACACGGCTCCTGAGGGTCTCCCCTACCAGGAAAGGGTGCAGCTTGGAAACAGGCTTAACTTTACTGTGGATAATGAGAAAGCGAGGCCAGATGGCGGACGCCTGAGGCGTCGCTTCCTCACAATCGGAGTCGCTATCATTCTCAAGGTCAATGTCAATGGCTATGTGTCGCTTTGGTGCCAGTTTTTTTTTTTTTTTTTTTTTTGTTGTTGTTGTATGTTCCATATTATAGTATGATAGATATTCATCCCCCGGGGGTCCCCGCCCGCCACCGAGCCCAACAATTCGTCGGCGGGTCTCCAACCGACGCACGATGGAGACTGCCCGAAACTAAATATAGCTTTTGTCATCCCAGGTGAATGCCGATAGAATAAAACCGGACGCATTTCGCAATGTAAGAAAATCAAAATAGGAAAACTCAAAAAGTCAATAAACCTTGAGTTGAAGCCTAAGATTGGATGCTGTCGTCTTGCTCGCTGGATACTCTTTGCATCCGTACTTGCATTTGAATATAAATGCATTCTCCTTTTCTTCTTTGAGATGAAAAAATTCTAGATACGGTTCAAACAAAGTGGGAAGTTTCTCCATCTTCTGCGGTCAAAAATTTGTGCGTTCTGTGCTTAATTTGAAGAACAAAGAGATGACTGACGCGCGCTTTTGAAAGTCACGTGGCTTGCTATTGCTTATCAGCCAATCACAACCATGCTTCCGTTCCGGCGCTGAGCGAGCGATCAATATCGCGCGAGACAGCAATTTCGCCACTCGCTTCGGCTTGCCTGAAAGGGATAGGCAAGTCATACGGCAAGGCAGAGATGTGTAGGGACAGGATCGGTATCTCGCTGAGCGAGCCAGCGTCTCGCCTCTTGTCAAGTGCCGTCGCTGGCTTATTTGCTGAAACTTTGCACAGAGCACTTCCGGTACCTCTACTTTCACGCTCTAGCAGAATGGATGAAGTACTCCTCCACTCAATATTGCAGGTAAAAGTTGCATTTTTAAAACTATAAATCGAGGTGTAGCTGGGTCAGAGAGAGAGAAGGCAAACCCGAAATTGTTATTTTTGTGAAAATAGCATTGTTTTCGTCATATTTTACAAAGTATAATCCCTGCAGAAACTTCCATGGGCATGGAACTTGCCAGGCAAGTTTAGTATGTCATTGTCAGTGTAGTGATTAGTTATGTTGGCAGCTGTTTATTGTCAAAATAAGAAGTGCAATGATGAGCTAGTGATACTGATAGGGTTCGTTTCAGACGTCAAGTGTAGTGAGTTATACGCGTAGTAGGCCTACTAGTAGGCTTTGTTATGGAATCAGGAATGCGAGCAAATTCTAGCCATAGCACTGAAATTATACTAACTTCATACAATGTTCAATTCATCTGATTCCGACTAGAATGTTTCCACATTTATTAATTGCGTTTGTGCTTGATATTTTACGCCGTTTTATAATAATTTGAAGGATGTTGGAGATGAAGATCCGGATAATTCTGCCTGGCAGGAACAAACTGTCAACATTGGCAAGTGCAAAGGATACCAGTCCAGTGTTAAGGTCAGTACAGTTTGCTCAATGTTGAAGAGAAGTTGCTCTGTTATTATTAATTCCTGTTTGTTGCATAAACCATATTTTTGGGGCATACACACATTACAGAAAAGAAGAATAAAAATCAATAATATGACTAGTAAATTTTTTTTCCACAATGCTGTAGCCTATGCTAGATTGTTAAATTCATGTTATGGATTTACGAATTGCTACTTCGGGTCAACTTACTGATGTTACAACTTTCATTTTATTAACTTTCAGGTGGATATTGCTGTTGTAACCCGTGCCTGCGAAAAACTAATTGCTGATGAATGCATGCTAAAAGAGGTTCACGATGCTTGCAAGACTGTGGACAGTAAGTTTTTTTTTTTTGTTTAATGTGAACACTTTTTATAGAAAAAAAATCAAAGAAAAGAAAATGCAATACAGTTTACTATCTGTGCAACAATTTCTGCTTGTATGTTTAGGACAGGAGCTTGTATGCAGACTGCAATTCCTCGAAAGCTGCCTAGATGTACAGAAGTCTTGCTTCAGGAACATTAACAGAGAAAAGTCATGGGCCAAGTTCCACCTAGCAATGGGAAACCAAGACTACACAAGGTCACTGGATGAGATTGTCGGTTCGCATGCTTCACCCTGGCTATGCTTCGCAACTTTTGAAGATATTTTGTCAACAGTGTTTGCAAGTCCTGAGATAACAGTTGATAGTGACATCACACTAACAATTGAAGAGAAGGACATTACTAGGTATATTGGTGGTGCTGTGCTGCAAAAGCTAATGAAAAAAGCATACAGACTGAAAGACATTGAGAAAAGACAAGAGTTGTTGGACTGTATACAATCTCTGACAGTTGACAGTGCAGCTTCAGGCAGCCTGACATCTTTGCTAGATAGAGGAGGGCTTTTGAAACTGCATCCAAAGGCTGAGCTCTTGTTTGAATGTCTCGAAACATTCAGATTAAAGTACCATGGGTTCTGTACTCAAACATTGTCTTTTGATGTTTACTTCCAAGAATGCTTGTCTTTGGATGCAGTTTCCAAGCTGCATGATCATATTCACACACAACACTCAACAGAGCACCAAGGAAAAAATGTTAAGAGATCTCACATTCATTTATTTCAAGGTCAGAGCACATCATAAATGCAGATCATACATGGACAGCTTTAGCCAACGCACTCATACAGAAAAAAGAGAAAAGGGCCTTCGAAAGCGTCTCAGAAAAGAAAAGAAAAGCATGTAATGAAAACGAGAAGACGTAGGAAATCTACTTGTATTTATATTCGAAATTATACTACACTTTTGTCACCATATTTCTCATTCTCTCTCTCTTTCTCACACATTTAAATAACTTTTCTGTACATACAAATTACAGTAACTCAAATAGAAGGCATAATCTCTAGCAAGAAAACAAGGATTGGCCAGGTTGTTTGCTGTATGCACAAGTAAAAAAAAAAATCATGGAAAAATTGCACAACCCTTTTGTTGCCAGCAATGTAAAAAGTGCATGTTTGTGTGTGCCAGCTGTGCAGCATGTCCTGAGAATAATTTAACCTGTCATAATGTTCCAACAGCATTATCTATAATCTAATTCTCTTCTGCTTGATGTAATTATTTTTAATATGAGAACTGAAAGACTAATTCACTAATCTTATTGTTTATCGAACATAGCTACAGTGTTCACACACATGAATACCGCTATCCAGCAACAAAACACACTTAGTCGCTCTTACAGCTGATGTGTGTTCATCTACAGATTTGCATAACACATGCCTAAAGTACAGCTGCCCCTTGCTGGGGAGTTTGGCAAACTCCTGCAGAGAGTAATCAGTGACTCCCTCGCAGATCTGCTTTCCATTGAGAGTCATGAGAAATGATTTCAGATGTATACTTTCAATGTTCACATCTGTTGGCACTGGCAACCCATAAACTTGCGTAGTGGCTACAAAGTCAGACCTAACATTCACTTTGAACCTGAGCACACTGTCATCAAGGATGGCAAGAACAATCTGTTCCTCGGTGCTGCTGATCTTAATCCAGGGTGATGGCAAACTTTCCGCAGCTTGTTGTACTTCACCAAAGTTGTAGTAGGCAACTGTCTCTGGAATCTCAGGAGGATGTCTGTCTGTCTGAAAAAAACAATTTAATAAATAAATGTTATATTGCAGAAAATAAAAGTTAACCACCGGTGCACAGCATAGCTATACTCACTGCATTTTGGAGGCACAATCACATCATGGCGAACTGTATCAGAACTATTAGTGCACATGCACAGCTTGACTGCATTCTGCAGGCACATTCAAATCATGCCAAACTGTACAAATTTAGAAACGGCTTACCACTACCAGTAACGAGCAAAAAGTATTAATAATTTGTTTTATTTTATTTATTGCATTAATGCATTTACTTAATTTTGTTAAAGTTCTTTACTAAAAAATAAAATCATTTCTGATTATATTCCGTTCAACACTGCAAGAAAGCAAGTCTTAGAGTTGTTCATTAAAAAGTACATGTATCCTGTTGTAAAATGAGGAAATAGAAAACTAATATGTATTTGAACCCCAACAGAATGTTTATTCTAGCCCAGCCCTGAAAGTGGCGACTAGACAACATTTGTGAGTTCAAAAAGTGTAACTCGCCAAATGGACTGAACCCATAACAGGTCGGTTGGATCAGTATTATTATATGTACTGCAACTTTGACATTTTTGGACAGTTTCACTCACAATTCAGACCTCTCTATGTAATGTATGCACAGCAATACGCTTTCACATCACTTACTGTATTACTCTGGTTTACAACTAAGAAACATTTTCACAAGTAGGCCTTTCTGCAAGTGTACACTACAAAAATAGATGGCATGCCACATGAAAAAAAATAGTGTTGTTTAGTTTGAAATACTCAAATAGCGACTAACTTTTTGTATTTGTCCAGTAAAATGTTTGAGTGTGTCGCTAATAACTAGTAAAGAAAATTTACTAGCCTCTTTTCATCTTGGGTTCAGCATCCACAATCACTTGAACAGTACGTTGATTAATTTGATGCTATATCACAAATGAATATATAGGAGGAAACAGCCTCTCAGGGCTGTGTACTCTCACTTGACTTACCGGAGGCTTTCTCGCAGGCAACTTCGAGGTTTCCACACTTCACTGTGGCATCCACAAGGTTGGTAGGCTGCCTGGCTTAAGGGAGCGACGCTTGCCACTCTCTGAAAGCATATCAATAATGAATATAAATACAGGAAATTCATGACATCAATTTTATTATTATTATTATCATCATGATCAATAACGACATCATAATAGTTGTATGATATATATCAATAGACTCTACGACTCAACTGTAGTATTACTAAACTGACAGGTTGATTGACAGGTAAATTGCTAGTGGTCCAGTGTTGTAACTTGGGGGCTGCTTGTTTCCATAGTGTTTATTTTTATTTTAAAAAAAGAAAAAGACAAGTATTGTCTATTTTCTGTAGGCACAACTGACCTCGACCTGTATTTAATGTGGTCTTTGTGTAGGTGCTGGCCATAGCCTCAGCGAATGCATTCCAGCCACACACAATCACACAGTGACACAGCGAATGCATTCCAGCCACACACAATCACAAAGTGACACAGCGAATGCGGTGAATGCATTCTGTAATGCCCTCACTGCACAGTTGTTTCATGGCTCTATTTGTTAATACCGCATATATTACACAAAATTAACGCAGGAAACAGACATACATGAAATTCTAATGCATTCTGGTGTAAAATGTCGAGAACATATTGTGGCTCTTGAAAGGTTGAAACTTGCATCGCACCGATTTACTGCTCGAACAAGGGCCTTCTCCCAGTCCTGATGTTTGGACTGCCGGATGGAAAAAAACGCCACGCCACGGTTCCTAACACTACATGTGCCGCATCCAACGATAGCACAGTTGCTTCCAGGCATCGTTAATAATTAATCGGAACACCTTGATCGATCAAAACATTCCGGTAGCACCTTCCAACAGAAAACGGAAATAACAAATGCAAACTATTCGACTGACATGCGCAGTGGAAGTCTATCGCTTTGGCCACGGAGATACCGATCCTCTCCCCTACATATCTCTGGGCAAGGAAAGTAGCGTAGCGAACTAAGATACATTTTCGCTACTTCGATACTGACAAATTAGTAGTTCGCTGCTTTACAACTACTTTTTTAAAATATGTAGTTTGGATCGTTACAAACTACTCCAAATAGTAGCGAAACTACAAAATGTAGTCGCTACTCTCGCTACTTGCCCATCCTTGTCGGCGAGGTGGAGGTTGAGCTGGTTGAGAACGACCTTCTCAAGAAGCTTGGACAGGAAAGAGAGATTGGAGACTGGGCGATAGTTTTTGAGTTCGTTTGGGTCGAGGTTGTGTTTTTTGAAGAGAGGACGGACGATGGCGGACTTGAAGATATCAGGGACGGAGCCGTTCTCTAGAGATGTGTTGATGATGTCAGTAATGAATGGCAGAAGTTTTGGAAGGCCGTCCCGGTAGAGAGAAGCTGGGAGAGGGTCTAGTTCGCAGGTTTTGAGAGCATGGACTTTATGGTCTTGAGGACTTTGTCCTGAGAGACGGGCCGGAAGGACGAGGGGGGGTGCCGGAAAAGGGGGTGTCGGGAGGGCAAGGCGGAGAAGGCTGAGTGTCGAGTGTGTTGCGCAGAGTTTGGATTTTGTCGGAAAAATAGGTGGAAAAAGCCGACGGGAGTTCTTCTTTGCTGTGTGTGTTGGGGAGAGGAGAGTCTTTAGAAATGCCTAGGAGTGTGTTCATGGTAGCGTAGAGGGTTTTGGAAGAAGTGGATTCCAGGATTTTGTTTTGAAGGTGTTTACGTTTGGAGTCGGAAATCATTCTGCAGACTTTGGATCTAGTTGTTTGGAAGATCTGTCTGTGAACGGTGAGGTCAGATGAGCGCCAGCGGCGTTCCGCTTGTCGGCGCTCGCGCTTGGCCTCAGCTATGTCGTCCGTGAGCCAGGGGTCGGGGGGTCGGTTGGGTATGGAGCAGGTGGTGACAGGTGCATGGGTGTCTAGAAGTTTTCGAAGGGAGGAGTCGAAATGGGATGCAAGATCAGGAGAGGAGGCGGGGTCCAGGAGAAGGTCGTCGAAGAAGCTCTCTCGGTTGACAGATTTTTAGTTTGCGACGAGAGACAAGGAGCTTGGTTTTTTTTCGGGGGAGGTAGGTTGAGGGAGACAAAAATAGTGAGGTGGTCAGAGGGAAGCACAGAGGTGGTGTCAGAGTCGAGAAAGAGTTGATCGGAGGTGCGGGTGATGATCCAGTCGGTGTGGCCGAGTCGGTGGGTGGGTATGGTGATGTGTTGTGTAAGATTGTGGTTTGAAAGTGATGTGCAAAGGCATTTTGTGTCGGGGTGGTCGGGTTTGTCGAAGTGGAAGTTAAAAGTCACCAAGAAGGATGTGTTTCCGGGTCGTGTGCTGTAGTGTTCGAGGAGGAGGTCGAACTCGGTGAGGAACATGGAGTTTGTGAGTTTGTTTTGAGAGCTAGGAGGGGTTGATTGATTGATTGTACATTGCTTAACGTCCCGACAGCAACAAGGCTTGCTCAGGACGTGCCTGCACTGCTTGTGAAAAAAAAAAACCAACTAAACAGAACATTGAATGTATGTCGCCAGCCGGTCAAACACATTAAATAAACCTAACACATGGGGCCTAAATAAAGCCAAGACCATTGAGCAACACACATCCAATATCAAGAGCTACAGGCAGTGCAGACAGTAGGGAGAGTTTTAAAAAGGCAAATACAGGTGAATGGACAAAGGGTAGACAGAAACATATGCCCCAGAATAGAGAAAAACCCACCCTGTGGGGCTGACCAGGGTGACCCTGGGAACTAAAAAATACCTAACCCCACCCAAGTCCCCCAGGGCAGACCCGGGTGGGGGGAGAGCTAGGAGGGGGGGCGATAGATACATGAGAAGATTAGGGACTGGCCAGGGAGTGTTGCTACGGCCTCGACAGATTCAAATGAATGAATGAATGAATGAATGAAACTTTATTTGAATGAATGAAACTTTATTTGAATAAATGAAACTTTATTTTCCAAGGATAAAAGAATAGGTGCGCAGGCCTGTTTTCATTCTTGTCTTTGCTACACACTACAAAAGGAGGGATGAGCAAAAGGTAGAGACTGAGAGAAGGAGAGGTGAGCGGAGAGACAGTCCCTGTAGATGATGGCAATGCCACCTCCTCTGGAAGCGCGCGGGAAGGAGGCCAGGCGATAGCCACTCGGAGTGACGCTGGCGATGGAACATCTGGAGCGCAGAAGCGAAAGCTAGAAGAAAGCTGAACATCATGAGGAAGCTGGCTGGAACGCAATGGGGTGCCAATGAAAAGATAATCAAAAATGTATATCAAGGCACTGTGAGACCACACCTTGAGTGCGGATCCAATGCATGGTTGACGACAGCCCAGTCACACCAGCAGACCATTGGCAGAGTTCAGAACCAGGCACTGCGTATCATGACCGGCTCAATGAGATCCACACCAATTGAAAAGATGGAAGAGACAACAGACATCCCACCCCTGTACATGAGAAGATTGAGCAGGCGACTAAGGCCATCTCACGGCGGCGCATGAGAAGAGATTGCAAAGCCTTGATACAGTCCACAAAGGTCGTGTCTTCCAAAGACCATCATATGAACAATCCAGACCAAAAAGGTGACTGCCAAGCGTGTAATATGCAAAGAAGTACCCAACGGAGAAAGAAACACGCTTAGAAAAGACGGGTACAACA